>CM024264.1:1330231-1802731 GCA_013621005.1 Aeschynomene evenia | reverse complement strand
GGAATTTTTAAGCATAGTAAGTGTTTATGGCGGTCGACAAAGAATACTATTAAAGGAATAAAATTAATTCTCAAGCTTTTTCATCATTCGGTCTCAAATTTTGAAATAATAAGTTTCTCATGTTCAATGTGAAACTGAACTTTTCCACCAGTCTAACTTTTTAATTAATTAATAAGCTAGAGCACGGATTGATGAAAATAACTCTAATAATAGTGCTAGTAATAGTTAATAATATTAATTACCATGAAAAATAATGGGCCTCATCATAACTTGAAGAAAATATTGTGATCAACCTTTTATATCGAAAATTCAAATAACATATTTTCAATTAACAACTATACTTAAAAATATCAAAGAAAATAATATTTTTTCCTTTTACCGTAAGTGTTCTAAAGATACTTAATTTTTGAGTGAAGATATGTACATTTTATTGAATCCAAACTTAATTAAGGGGCCAAATGTATAACTACAATCTCTTCAACCCCATGTTGATATGTAATACTATGTTACGAGTTCTATCTCAGGGAGATCAAAGTAAAACAAATGTCTTATAAGGCTTTGGGCTCTCTCATCTTATAATAGCTAACTTTTGATGTGTTAGTTCTTTCAAGGTCTTATACTCATAAATGGTACGGTGTTGAGAGTCGACCAATTGGAAATGACTACCGATGGAGGATTCTGACCGGCGGAAGAACTGATCGTGACGAGTGAAGTGTCGTCAAATGACGGAGGATTCTGACTGGCAGAAGGACAGACCGTGAAATGAGTGAAGCGTCGCCTAGTGAAACTATCGGGACGCCGACTTTCAAACATACACTTTAAAATTCTAAACACTTAAACATACATGCATTTCACAAAAGGTATATATAAACCCTAAATTTCCTTTATCTTCCAATTATTCTCTATTAACATTGTTTTCCTCTTAAATATTTAGATTATAGGTGTTGAATATAATTTCTCCATAAATTTTATAGTTCAATATATATATATATATAAAAAAGGGGAAAAAAAGAGGATAGGGAAAGAGGTAGAAGAGGAGATGCATGGAAGGGGGTAAAGGCTTCGTGGGGCGGCAACAAGAAACAGTCAACGTGTCAGAGTTTGGCCCCCACCCTTGATTTCCACATTCTTCTTTCCCATCGTTTCACTATCACTACTCACTTTCCTATTCCTAACCAATACAAAAATTAATATTTTGTATATTTTAAATTGGACAAATAAAAAACAAAAAGATATATAGTGTATATTTGTATGTAGGACATGCATTTATAAGAAATAATAAAGATAATTCGAAGCACGTAATAGTACCAATGAAAAAGGCATAGTCTTTATTTCTATGTTTGTAAACACGTATATATAATACATAGTACAAATACAACCATGAATCATCCATAATTGCACATACGAAGATGTTTCCCATTTTCTTGGGGAGTTATTGTTTGAACCTTTTTGTATGACCGTGTTTCACATTAACAAAATGACATGTAAGTCATATACACAAGAAGCTTATATATATTTATATACAATATAATGAGAAATAAAGATCGAAATATTCCTTTTAAGAAAGATAAATTTTCGTATCATTTTTATTTTTATATATTTTTATCAACACAAATGCTTGGGGCACAAAAAAAAAAAGTCAAAACAGCCAACAGAGCCCATTTAATACTTTATGGCCCGAATAACACATTTAGTCATGAGTATATTTTTAATGGGTTACGTGATTGTGGCTCAAATCCCTATTTGTTGACTGTTTTAGCTAATTTTTTGTTGTGTCTCTAGCAATGCTCTTTTATCAATTGATCTTATCATTTTAAACATGTTTAATAAATGTCTAATCAGCAAATCCCTTAATATTATATATATAAAGAATAAATATTTTGTGTATAATAAAAAAATCAGATAAATTAAAACAGCTAATATATTATACAAAATATATATAATATAATATATACAACATATATTATGTGTTATGCACTTCATATATCATATGTTATGCATAATATACATCATATATTGTAATTTTATTTTTTTAACATGTGATATATATTGTACATATCATACAATATATAATGTGTTATATATATTATGCAGAATATGTTAACTGTTTTGATTGATTTTTTATTATAAATAATGTGCCATAAAAAAATAAAATTCAACCAGAACCCATGAGAATTGTACTTAGGATGAAACCTAGAGGTCATTTTATTTTATTATTTTAGTTATTTATTCTCAATCATATATCCCTCCTGTGTGAGTGCTTTCACGCGGGTTATTGATTTCTTATCTTTGAAATTGGAAGTCATGAGAAGCATGAGTTTAATTTCTTACCCAACTTCCATTATATTCCTTGTTGTACTCTATCACATTAATTAATTAATTGTCATTTTTTTAATATAAATCCGAGTTTGGTTTTTCAATCCAAATTGATAATCCTTATCAATATAGTACGAAAACACCCTTTTTACAGATAATTTACCCTCCAAAATCAACTATCAATATGAATGCAATTTTTTCCTCTTAAGCATTATTATTGACTAATAACTTGATGACCCTCTTTTTCATATTGATTAATGACCATCAAATATTGGCATGCACATTTCTTCAATTTATCCAAAGCTAAAGCTTCATGTAAGAAAATTAAAATTTTATATATAGTTAAAGAATAACGCTACACCTCAATTTAATGTAATGAAATAGTGTAACAAGTTTGCCATAATTATATACTTGAATGAGATGATATAAGTCAGTTTCATAAAACTTTTTGTTTGTGTGTTTTTCTTCTTAAAAAGTTGAAGTTTCTATTTTATGTTTGGTAAATAAAAAAATTTGATAACATTTTGCTTTAGACTTTTGAAAGTAGAGGATATTTTTAAAAATCATCGAAAATAACTTTTCAGAGTTAATTTTGATTCTCTAAAAATAAAAATATATAAATAACTTTTATTTACATATTTCATTTAAATATTATATCTATTATAGTTATTTTATATCTTGAAATTCACCTATATTTTATTTTATCAAATATTATAAAATAACTTCTATGAACAATTTTTATACTATTTTATCAAATAATACCATTATCACCATCTAAAAACAACATTTTAAAACTTTAAAAAATTTAACAATTTTTGGAGAGCCACAATTTTATCTACCTTAATTAATTCAAAGGTAGATACTTCCTTCCATTCTACAATAAAATTGGGGTCATGAACATATAGCATTATTATAGCTAGCAATGTCAGCCTGACAAATTAAAGTTATCTCATCATCACATAGGCCATCAAAGTCTTTGGCCAACATTAAACTATCTGACATACCAACCAAATTATTAGTTGTAATAGTGAAAAAAAAATAAAAAGTTTAGTTTCCATTTTAAGAATATGATTTTCAAACCTCTAAATTAATTGAAGGTTTACTAAATATTGCATTAAACTCCTTGTATCTTCGACGAAATCTACGGCAACTCTTTTTTCTATTTAGTCAAATGATACTGACTTATTACAAAAAAAAATAAAATAAAATGATACTGACTTATAATGAAATAAGTTTATATGAAATTTTATTTTTTAAGATTATTTTAATTTTTAGGTAAAGTTTATATAAAATTTCACAAATTAAAGAATTTTTTAGTTAACAAAAATTACAATGAAATAAATTTTATCAAATTGTATGAGAGGGTATAATAGCTAGAATAATTTGCTTTTTGTTTTATTTTTTTTAGTACTGCTATATGCACAATGATAAACTAACAAAATGAGTCAATAAATAAAATTTTGATCTATAATTACTCAACATATTATAATCCTAATGATTATTTGAAAAAAAAAATCAGAATAAGTTCATTAATTATATTGACTGATTTATCATTATATATAAAATATTATTTATTTTATTTGAGTTGATTCCTTTCAAATGAGAAGACACTCTAAAATCTTCTCTCGTGATCCAAACTGTAATCATTTCAAGATTTACCCGTTTCGTATAAAACAACTTTGAGATTTCCTACTTTCATTTTCTTCTTGTATTTATAAATGTAAACGTGTGCATTTTTCAAAGGAAAATTCAAATAACTTGAAAATTTGATCACAAATAATTATTAAGGCAATGAGAATTCAAGGAACAATAATCAAACATGTTTAAGTGTTGTTCCTTCACATCTTAACACAATTCAGATGCTTTGAAAGTTGAAACTATATATAAATTGAACAAATAAAACTAAGCCAGAAGAATTAAAGCAACAAGTATTGTTCTACCCATATCAGGGTTTTTAATTTCTTATGGCTATAAAAATAATGTATAATTATTAATTTTACCTTCAATTGAAATAGCTAGCGTAAATTTTGTGGTCATCAATTTCTACACATTAAATAAAATTTTTATCTAAGTTAGAGATTAATTAGTTGTCGGCTACTAATTGACGGATACACGAGGAAAATTCATAAAATATATACAGATTTAAATATTAATTTATTTAATTATGAAAACTGTTATTGTTATTGTTGTTATTATTATTAATTTATTATGACTATTACTATTATCAAATAAAGTTAATTAGATCTCTAGCTACCATCTGAGTCTCATATATATCCTAATAAATTGAGATGAAAATAATTAGAAAAATTGTAAGGGAAAAAATTAAATGGATTTAAGCTTAAATAATTGCGCATTAAACAGGTAATCCACTAGTTATAAATTAAATATTTTATGTAAAGCTCATTATTTCTTAAATAGTTGATAACTGGTGGTAGTGTTTGATTTCCTAATAAGTAAACTTTAATCATGACCCATTTTTATAAAATTTGGAGATGAAAGATGGAAAATTTGTTGCTTCACTATGTTCCACCAGGTTTCACAAATAATTAATTATGCCTCTTAATTATATTTCAACTTTAATTTGAAGCCAACTTGGTTGGGTCCATGATATAATGCACAGCTTTAAAGAGTATATATATAGTTGGTCAATTAATATCTTGCTTTACCTGATATGTTCACACCAATCCAAATATATTTGTTCTGTTCATCTTTTTAATTTGAAGTCAGAGTAGTTCAAAATCCAGAAAAATAATTTGATAAAAAAAAACTAATATTAAAATAAAAAGGTAGGATTGAAGGGGGTGCACCTCAACATGAGTATTATTTTATGAACAAATTCATATATATATATATATATATAATTTTAACTTTTTAAGTAGTAAAAACTATAAAGTAATGGAGGATCATAGTATATATATATTAAGCTATTTTTTATCATTAATCTCAGCAACTAATTAGATTAAAGATTGGGATATCAAAGTAGAAACCAAAATGGATGCTAGGGCACAAGACTAGTAAGTGCTATTTGATAATCAAAATTAAATGACAAAATCAATTTTTATTTTATTAAATAAAATAATAACTAATAGCAATTACTTATACGGTTAATTATAGAATTCTTAGCTATTAAATCATTTTTTTTCTTCATAAAATCATTTTTAAATGATTCTAAGACATATTTAGTATGTGTTTTTCAGACATACATCTTTATATTATACATTTTAAAGTTTTTATTATATTAATTTTAGTCATTTTAAATTAAAATGCATATGATTATAAAAGTTTATATATAAATCACATTTTAAACAATATATTTATGAAAAAATTTCTCATAATAATAATTATTGTGGGGTTTTGGATGTGTGTGTGAACAAATGCAAAATTTAGTGGTTTTTGAATGCATAAACTAAAACTAATGAAGTAGAAAAAGGATGAGTGGGAAAATGTATGTCATGTTGGGGGGTCAACGTAGAGAGAAAGGTCAACTATAACGGTGGTCGTTAGATAGTGAGAGTTTCGGGTCAGCCAAAGTAAGAGACTTTACTTTTACTTAGACGCCGTCTGGCAACCTTCCATCATTCATCTTCATATGATGCAACACGTGGGCAGCTTAGCTTAGCTTAGCTTAGTAAAACAACTTTCAATGAAACTTCTACAAATTATAATACTTATAGAGGGAGCTTTAAGTATTTTCTTTTATATACTTCATAAATTATATTGCTTGCAATGAGATTTGAATCTAATTTCATGTATAATATTCAAACGGGTGGTGCTAAATGTATAATAAAAAATCAGTTAAATCAGCCAATAAATAAGATTTTGGGTCATAATTACTGAGTTCATTACCATCTCAATGATTATTTGGGCCAAAACTAAACTCAAAATAGACCAATTGACTGTACTGACTGATTTTTTATTGTCCAATTAATATTATTGTATTCAAATTTCTCACGCAGCCAATTCTAATGGCTTAGAGGGAGTATATATAGTATATATGGGCAAAAACACTTCTTCTATTTCTCTCTTATACCTTGTATTTACCCATTTATTTATTTTTTGCTTATTTTCTTTTACTTCTATGCATATGATTTTATTTGCTGAGTATTATTATTATAAAAAAATATTTGATGCCTGCCTGCATCACAAAATAAATGCATTAGTTAAGGAAACATTGTTGAAAACATAAAGTAATAATGCAAGTAGTAATATAAAATTTTTATTAGTTCACTGAACTTAGCATATAGAGAAGACATTACTCTTATATTCCAACATCATTATTAGGAGCTATTGCTTTTACTAATATTTAATTTTTGTGGTAAATAAAGTTAATTAAGTATAAACTTGTGTTTGCACTTTAAGCACGTGCTTTTTATAGAGGAAGAAGAACAAGCGAATTCAGGTACAATATAATCTAAAGGCTTCCTATAGAAAGTTCAATATTAATTATAAGATAGATTCCATTATACTATTCAAAAATCGTATTTGGACCTAGCTAAAATATTATAAAGACTATATATTTTAATTAACCATATCTTTAAATAATAATTCTTTTTATGAAATACTTTAAAGTTAGACTCAACAAGAACCAGACCTAGTTTCTAAACATATTTTGACATCTGAAATTGTTAATTAACAAAACTAATGATAGTCCATTGTGCGTTGAACATCCCTAATTGGTCAACTAATTATTATATTAATTTAAGACTCCATTTTCTTAGTTGAGGAGGAAAACCATAGAAATTTAAATATCAATAAAGTCTTAGGCACTAATAATAGATTAATTAATCTAGAACGAGATCAACTATGGAACAACCAATCACTAATAAACTCGCTCGCACATAATCTTATAAACTCTGAATGTATAATTTGTAGTTCTTTATACATATAATATATACATATTATAATACAATCTTATGTCAATTATAGTTTGATCCGGTAAAAGCTAATCAAGTCTCAGACCACTAAATTACCTAAAGGTGAATGATCAAATTCTAGAGTCGACGTGACATGATTGAAAGAGAAGTACCGTTTATAACTCTATTCTAGAACTAGTGTGCCCTCTTGCCCACTCAACCAAAACAAAAAATATACACATATATGGTAGTATTTGTTTTCAGTGACTCTGGAGTCAGAGTTAAGGGAGTCATGGAGTCAGTGTCACGGGAATTAGAGTCACAGTGACTCCAAAATTGACTCCAAACACACTCTCATATATTTGTGTCTCCCTTCCAGCACACAATGACTCCCTTCCAATACACAGTGACTCCAAAATTGGAATGAACAAAAAGTTGCAATTTTGTTCACTGAGTCAATGTGACCCTCACACCAAACATTTAACAGAGTCAATTTTTTACTGACTCTCTGACTCGATGGGCAAATAATTTAAATATGCTAAGACATTATATTAGGACGTGAATAGGCACGTCATCGATCATAACATTAACTAAGTAACTACCACATTGCTTTTGAATAAAAACTATATAGAAAAATAAAATCAAATCGAAAAGCAACCCTATGTTTGCTCTATATACTTTTATTGTTGGGTTTATCCAACTTGTTCAATATATGCTTAAAGAACCGAACCTCATCCAACGAACGTTGTTCATAACACATATGATGCATGCATGTGTCACACTAATTAATAATATATGAGCTTGAATTGAATTGATTGAGTCATCCTAGGAATAGGAAATTAGAGGGTCATATGATATGATGTGATATCAAACTTATTGTTGTGTTGTGTCTCTATCGCAGCCTCTATGCACCAACAAAAAATAATGCCATGTGTGCTTTGTACAAATGCGAATAAATTATTCCAAATATGCAAAATTATTGAAGCTAGCTACTAGCTAGCTACGAGTATATTATATCTTCATGATCCAATATTTATAAGTGTATTACAAATTATTCTTAATTAATAATTATGATTTAATATGTATTATATCAAACAAATGAATGTTGTCATGAATTATTTAATTTCTTCCACAAGTGACAAGTTCCATCTATTGAGTTGAAATATCTGAATGTTGTTACATGAGTAAAACTAGTACATATATTTTTTTAAACACTACTTTTTTTAGATTTAAAAACTTAGGATGAGAGGAAAGTGTCTCGGTTCGAGATAAGAAAGTCTTTAAGAATATATATATATATATATTGAAATACATAATTATGTAACTTGTCTTTGGAAAAAAAACTTAAACTATATCAACCTTTAAATTATAATTGTAATAATCACTTAACTATAATTTGGAAAAAATGTGCTCATGACAATTAGATATCTTTTTGAAGATAAAATCAACGTAACGTATAATATTAAGAGTTAGAAAGAGAAATCAAAAACATATTTCATCACAATTGTGGGGTGGGGTGTTAAAAAATAAAAGAAGAAATCATACATACTTTATGCGACAAGTCTAGAACAAATCAAATTAACACATTTTTTTAGTGTTTGGATGGCTTGAATATGCATAAACAAAGAGCCATAAAGTGTATTATGACTTACATTCTCGTATTGGTCACAACTAATTAAGAAAACAAAAAGTAATAACACACTATCTATAAAGTTTTTGAGAAATAGATTCATATTAAAAAATTGTTGATGTGATTTTGAACAAATTCAATAGTGTGCCAGCGACTTTTTTATTTTATTTCTATAGAAGATTTATTTCATTAAATTATCTCACCTAAAAATTCAAACTATTTTAGGTTAAGTTTCATTAATGATTTCATATTTAATACGTTCTTAGAATAGAGGCTTTAAACCTCTCATTTGGTCAATAAAGCTCTAGTATCATATGTCACAAGATCATCACACTAAAAATCTTAAAATATTAGGTTAAGACTCAATAATAATTTTATACTCTAATGTTTGTTTTCAGTAACTCTAGAATCAGAATAAGTGAGTTATGAAGTCAGTGTTACAGGAGTCAAGAGTCATAGTGACTCTAAAATTGACTTCTAACACACAGTGACTCCCTTCCAATACACAGTAACTCCAAAATTGGAGTAAACAAAAACTTTACAATTTTATTCACTGAGTCACTGTGACTCTCACACCAAACACTTGACAGAGTCAATTTTCCACTGACTCCTTGACTCTGACCGAAGAGTCAAAAAAACAAACAAAACCAATAATTCAAACCACAAATAATCATATTGTCAACTTGGGATGGACTATACCTTTCACTACTAAGAAGAGCAAAATCTTAGCTTTTAGCAGAGCCGAAAGGCCCAAAGGACCAAGCAGGCCAACATGGGCTATGGTTTTCTTTGGGCCCAAATTAAAGAATAGGCTAAGTTGCCTCTCTTTTGTTTCTACCAATATGTAAAAGTTTTTCATTATCAGAGCTGCATAAGTGCACACAGGTACCAACAAGAAGGATATTGGTGTAGACTTAGCAAAACTATCCCCAAAACTCACTATTCAAAGTGATAAAAATTTTTTCCAAGGAATGCAGTTTTCTTTAGTCTTCAATAATTTACATTTTATGACAATGATTCATCACAACATTGCTAAGACCAAAATCAATAATAAATTATTGAGTGACCCTCCCAAAGAAGTGTTCTATCTGCAAGCATCCCTGGGGTCTTAAGCTACTTGTTTTAGGTGCTGTCTTTAACCTTTTAGAACTTAGTGAATTTTCCTTACCATTCTGCAAGACACAATACACAACTTCTGAAGTCAGTTTTCAGCTTTATGTAACATCAATAGAACAATAATGTGTAACATATGCACTTTGGCAGTTGACATATTCTATTGAAACCAGTCCTAGTTTGATTTTTGTTCTCCATGGGTGTGTTTGTTTGCAGGGATATTAGGCACAAAGACATTGAGACAGGGATGTGTCATCCGTTTGGTAAGAAGGACACAGAAAAGATTAAGAACAGGGACATACTAAAGAGGCACACAAAATGACTTTTTAGTGTGCTTTTCATTAGAAGACACTGGGACACAAGTCTGGGACACGGACTTTAATGGAACACGGATTGAGTTTAATGAAAATTTCTTCCAATTTTATCCTTATAAACAATTCGAAATTCCATTTACTGCTTCTTCAATTCCATTTGTACAGTGATACTATGTCTTGTGCATGTTACTCCAAACATGGTACAAGAACTAGATTGATGTCCTGTACATCAATGTCAAACACATTACAGAGACACATGACACAATGTCCTAGACACTAGTGTCATTGTCTCAATGTCCTCATTGTCTTTGTGCCTAGTGTCTCCGCAAACAAACGCAACTCATAGGTATCTTCCCCCAGAGACAATTTTATTGAAGTATTTGGAATCCTATACAAGATATAACTCTCGACATTAGTTATTACATACACATGACTCGAACCTGAGAGACCACTAGTTAAGAAAAAGGAGCATCTACCACTTTAACAGATCATGTGTTGGTAGAAACTACTCTTTTCACCGCTTGTATGAAATGAACAAGCTTAGTTTAACATTCATTTATCAAACTTTTTCCTAGTGCAGTTCATTGCTAAAATGATACTCTAAAGAGGATATAGAAAAGAGAACTCAGAACTATGAGAGATGTAAATAGTCAATTACCTACAATTCTTACAGATTTTGTATTGGTTATTATTAAAAGTTTAAAACTTGTAAAAATGAATCAAGGAAGTGGATATGAATATGATTGAAAACATAGAAATAGGATTCAACAAAAGTGATTGGCCTACCGAGAAGATTTGGTTTGGAGTTCTTAGAACTTTGATTCTGCCACCTCTACCATCAGCTCCAACAGCTATCAAGTCTCCATTACCTGAACCTTTTGCAGATGTTGATTCACTGTTTAGTCCACGCTTGCACCATTTACCCAAGTATCGATGCGATCCATCAGGACCAAGCAATCCACCCGAAAAACAAATCTCCCCTGGAATTTAAGAATCAGGAATAACAATCAGCTCTTAGTTACCTCCAATATTGCACAAAAATTGAAATGTAGCAGCATACCAGGATTTGCAATGGTTAATGGGGACTCCTTTCTGATGTTAACAATGGGTTGAACTTGTTTAGTATTAGTAAGTATTATTACATCTTCATCCATAGCATTAACAGAAGTGTTAGCCATTTCAATGTCAACATCAATTCTTGAAGACTCTGCCAAATTATTTTTCTCTTGCATTGCTGCATAATCTGACTCCACAATAGTAGGCTTACTAGGAGCAGCATCGTCCGTGGTTTCATCTTTACGGTCATTTCTTGAACGTCCCAGCAAAGTTTTGGCGATTTCTGAAGTGTCATCATCAATTGAAATGAAATTTCTCTCCTTATCAAGAGACTGTGTAGACTTACTTCCATTACTCAAATTTACAGTTTTATTTTCAGCAGCAATGCAATTCTCTGTCCTCAAAAACTGTAGAGGTTCATTGTTGCTCACACTCGGATCTGTTTCAGAATTGAGTGTTGAATTCTGTTTCTTTTGCTCACTTAATGAAATCTTGCAGGCTTTCAATACATCAGCATCAGAATTGGTGCTATTGTCAAGATTGTTTGAACACCTCTTTCTCTTTAAACCTTTCAAAGACATCAGATATTGGTTCTCTCTTACTTGAGCAGCTGTTTCCAGTTCTTGTACTCTTGCCTAAGAATATACTCAAAACTCTTAACAATTAATTGTCAAATTAAACATGTTATTAATGAGTTAATCAATAATCTACTAGAAACCAAATCATGCGCTTACCTTCAATTTAACAATCTTCTCCTTGGCCTTCTCAAGCTTTTTACTGTAACGATCTTCAACTCTTCCCAAGAGATTGCACTTGGAAATTAATTCTCTATATTCCCTGTTAAAATAGGTGCAATCATAACTTGAGGAACAAAAGTAAAAGCTAACCAAACACAATTCTAAGAATCTAGAATTAAGATGTTGCTTTCAAATCCAACACAGATTGTTTAAAAATTTCATTATTGTTGGATCAAAATTTGAAGAACAAACCTGTTTCGCACGACCAGAGATCTTGCTAATGTGTCTTTATGGTTAGACCCATTTCCCAAAGTTGCAAGCTTCAAAGCATCCTCTTCATTAAGATCAAGATCAGAGACTCTGCAATGCAGGCCACAAACCAACTTTGCAATTAGTTTATAGATATATATAATATGGTATACACAATGAGAATGCAGCTCCACTTACAATTTTAATGTGGCAATTTCCTTAGCCAAAGCCATATTTCTTTCTTGTAATCTAAAACACTCAAAAGTTGTCTTCTCAAGTTCCTAAGCCAACATGAAACCAAAACAAGTTAAATTAGGTTGTAAATACTTAATTTATTGAAATAAAACAGGACATTACTAAGTAATTTTACCTCTGACTTCACACGAAGCTGGGATTGCATCGATGCTTTTTGTTTCAAAGCCTCATTTCTTAACACTACCTCTACCTTTGCCTGCTCCTTGCAAGCACCAAGCTGAATGCAGAGTCGATTTCAGAGGCATAAGAAATCACTTAGCATCAACAACAAAAAATATAAAATGATAAAAAGATGATAGCTAAAAACAAATGCATCAAACATGTTAGAATTCCTTCAATTTACAAATGAGTAATAATGACTAATCCACTTATTCTAGCATTAATCCAAATGCTCAAACGTCAAATACAACTTGAAAGAAACCATCACAAGAAAAGCATGAATGTTACATTTCTAATGTTCCACATATCTAAACATCATTAAGGCCTTAAGGGCTCGTTTGGAAAATAATGCTTCACTTTTTTTAACATTTGTCATGATTGATTATATAACTTATTACTTCTCTGGAAGTTATTTAAGTGTTTTTGGAGAAGTCAGAATATTTAACTTTTCTAAAAGCACTTTTCAAAATAATTGAGACAATTTTTTTGTTATTTTATATACACATGCAAAAGAACTTATTCATAGGTTTCTTCTTAGAAGTTACTTTTATATAAGGAGTTAAATAAGTTGTTTATCCAAACTTGCCCTATGTAGTAAGTACTCATTTGTTTGGCTATGAAATTAACTACTGGAGTAACAATAGATGATTTGTGCAGCACAGCACACATTAGAAAGAACAATCTCCATTTCAATGGAGAAAAACAATTACCTCTTTGGTGAGTTCCTCTAATTCCTTCCCCTTTAGGTCCAATTCGGAACCAAGCCCCGAAACCTTGACCTCCAACCTCTTCACTTCCTTTCGCAGAATCCCTGCATCTTCCTCAGAATCAAATGGCTTCCGAGGGATAACAGCTTCATCTACCTCTCCCACAGATTGGAAGTAAAGCTTGCAAGCATCACTAGCCTTGCAACTCTGCTTGCAAACAGGGCAAGTGTGCTTCTTTGCTTTGTGACAATACTCAAACCATTGCTGCAAACTACACAATTTCCAAAAACACCCAAAATGAGATTGTTACAAAGAACGTAATTAAACAATTTTTTCTTCAATTTAGACATGAATCAGCGAAAAGGGTTAGTATCATGCATTCGAATTGGGCACTATAAACTCCTTAACGTGATATTATCATGTTCAATAGAAAACAAAAGAACAAGAGGATCCTAAAATTTTTACCAAAGCCCATGGAAAACATGGCCGCAGATGGAGATTGATTGAAGTTCTTCAATATTAGGCTTGAGATCTTCGTAGCAGATGGAGCAAATTGTGCCGGAGAAGTCGCCGCCACCTTCGTCGACCATCACGTGCGATATGGAGTTGTTCAGCTTCAACTGGTTTCACTTTTGTTGGCTTTTTCTTTGTGTTGTGAAGAAGTAGTGCGCTGATTTTCTCGCTGGTTTTCCCGGAAAATAAATTAGGGTAGGAAAATTTTGAGAAGGAGGGAATTTGAAAACAGGGGAAGAAAAAGAAGAAATTCGCGCGGGAAATGGAAAAACGATGTCGTGCATGTCACGTGATGCTGAAGTTTATACAATTTCACAATTTTCACTTCATATATAGTTGTTGATGATGAAGATAACAAACAAGAAAAAGTGTTAGAAATTTCGAATGTTAAGAATTTTAACCCCAAAACCATAAAATTTTACTCTTATAATTAATCATGGTTTACGATTATTGTGACTAAAAAAGTAGTTTTTAAGATCAAATTACTTGTATATGTAACTTTAAGGGCAAGTAAATATTTAGAGTTTAATTTAGATGTACTGACAGTGCAAATGTATTTTATACCGTCATACAATCAAAATGCTTTGTTTGTATGAATTTTTAGTTAATGAAAAAGAGAAAACACTATTATGTTGGATGTGACAGTACATAATTAAATGACTATGTAAAAAAATTGTAAACAGTCACAGGATGAAAATTAAATTCAAATTATGAATTTTTTAGTTTATATACTATATTATTTTTAGAGTTTAATTTGTATCCATGGTCTGTTAAACTAATTTTACACTATTTAGTTATATACCATCATGTAAGTAAAAAATAACTTCTTTTTATATAAGATATATGTATTGGCTTCTACTTAAAAGTTACAATCATATTATCATAAGCTTTTCTTTATTTAAATATTTAGTAAAAGTTATATATAATTTTTATAAAAGTGATTTTTTGTTAAATGAACAAAATAATCTCAAAGCAAACGCATTTTCTTCTCAATACTTATTTTGATACATCAAATGGATTTGAAGATTTGTAAGAAGAATGATGAAATTACCTTGCATTTTTTTCTAATTGCGATTGGCGGCGCCACCGTGTGCGGTGTTCCGATCGGCGGAACTCGGAAGAATTGGCCAAAGATAGGTGATCGATGATTGAAGATGAGGTTTTGCGGTTGTAATAGGATCAAAGTTCTCCTCATTTGTTTACCTTCCATTTTCTTTAGGCATTGCGGTTGTGTTTTTAGAAATAAAAAAATATATATTATTTATTTGTTTTAGAAGTATATATAAGTTGGCTTAATTTATTAGCTCCACACAAAAAAAAAATGCTTGATTTAGAAAAAGTAGACTTAAAATGTTTTTTAGAGTATTTATATAAAAAAATGATTTTATAGAGTGTAGACTTATTTTTTTCAACTTGTTTTTGTGGTCTTTACCCCCAAACCGCAACCAAAGCAAAATTCCTCTGTGATGATTGGTCATTTGTTATGAGGAACTTTTGTTTATATGATGTCTATATTTTGTTAAGCCTATTATTATTATTATTATAAGAATTTAAAACTTGCATAAAAAACTGAGATCCGTGAAGCTCTAATTGCTATGGAAGTGATCATGTGATCTTGAAAAATCCATCCAGCTTGGTACAGCCTCTATTCAAAGTCATAGTTGCACAACTTGTCCATTAAAAAAACTTAGGTCTAGGAATTTGTTCAACAGAATTTTTATCAATTAATAATGAAATAAAGTAACGATGTAAATTAGCACAAGTGATAAATGTTTGGGTTGTTTAAGCATAATATTTCGAATTTGATTTTTAGGACGGTATGTATGAAGAAAATTTTGTGGTTAATTCTCTACCTATCAAATGACGATCTCCGTCGGAATCAGAGATTAGTCGTTAACTGCTGAGAGAAACATGTCATTAAAAAAAAGTAATGAACTAAGGTATGTGTGCATAAGATTTGTGGATCCATGAGCTTATTTTTCATACAGATTTTGGTTAGGACTTAGAATGCATTGTGTGACCTAACTCGTTTGTGTGGTTCTAACTTAACTAAGTGATTTGATTTGCTTTGCTCTTTCTCATAACATATGAAGGCAATACTACACTTATTTTAACTTTAAATGCTCTGTTCATTTCTTAGGATAAATAGTGATAAACAATATATATAAGATGTGGTATAAAATGTTTAATTACATCATGTTTCATGCAAATTGACATATTAGTTATTATTATTGTATTTCTAATGCAGAGTGGACGATATATATGTTAATTAGATTGAGTAAAATATTATAGTAGTCAGTGACCTAAATGCATAAATTGGTTCTAATGTTGTTCCCTAAAATGCAATATTTTCATTTTGTGACATGTATACATCACTATCATTATTTGTATAGAATATTTTTCTTTGGCTCAACATTATATGTATGGATTTAACTATGAAGGGAAATGACAAGTTGGTTTTGTTTGAGGAAAACATTGACCTCTCTGTTTTAAATTTATTTTTGTGTTGATTATTTCCTTGTTTGGTTCCTATATATATATATATATAAACACAATTTGGACAAAAGTTGTATTTGCCATTGTACTAAAATTTTAACTTAAAAAAGTTATTTGGAGTCCACTCTTTCAATCAACATTTTATTAATTCTATATCTAATACATTCAAATATAAGACTATTATTATATGATATATATGTTTCTGAAATTGTCAATTGTGTATAAAGATACCTATGATATGATGTACTAAGGAAATTTAAAAATTAAATTGAGGTGATAAATAATGAGTTTAATTTTGATACACTGATAGTGTAAAAATATTTTATACTGTCATCCAATTAAAATACTATGTTCATATGACTTTTTAGATAATATAATGGGAGAGGAAAAATACAATAATGATCGACATAGTAGCACATAATTTAATGATTATATAAAACAGTCATACATTGTCATAAATGAAAATTAAATTCATAAATAATTAAAAGATCAAATTTATATACTGAATCAATCCCTGTTGATATTGACCTCAATATTGCTTCTTAAGGCCATAAATAATTTGAACTATGTATTTATAATGACATAAACAAGTAATGATAATAGTTAATGATGAAGGGTAGCACATACTAGGGTTCATAGTTCAATTTGAAGGTTCTCTCTATTTTAGTCCATTAATTACACATTTTCATGGAAGAAAAACAAAGCCATCGATTGTGACACATGGGAATTGCTCTCCCATCACATGTGGTGGGGAAATGCTTCCTATGATAAGCTTCTACAGTCTCACATGAAGACATTTAAATTTGTCTTGATGTGAAGGAACCAATGAAAATGAAATATTAATATAGTGCACCATACAGCCATCTTTTTATAGAACATTATAATATATCTCTCTTTCTTCTTCCTGCATTCTCAATCAACGATTCACCATGCTTCCTCTTCACCAAACACACTCACACACATCTTTGACCTGTCTCTACTTGTGTTCTCACAACAACCTTGTTTAGATCCAATTTGGTATCTTTTACAGGATTTTAATGGCCAACCCTTGATTATGGGGTTCATCAGAATTTTTGGGTCACCTTTGTTCTCATCAAAGATGGAACCTTTACATTCAATTACCTTCATTTTTTCATCATAAAACTTTCTGGATCACTATCAAAATAATCAACTCTTCAAGTATCTCCGTTTTGAAATTAGGGATTTTGATTTTGATTTTTTTTTATTTTGAATTTTCCATTACCACTATTTTCAAACTCAGAAGAAGATGCAATCTGGTGGGTCATAAGGTTCAACCCTTAATAAACACCATAGGGAAGCACAGGGTACATAGAGGTTGGAGCAGGAAACAAGGTTCTTAGAGGTAGAACCCATTTATTTCACTTTTATGTTCTTCTTCTTCATCATCATCATCATTATCAGTGTTTTTTGGAGCCTTGTTCATTGGTGGGGGATGGATGCTGAATTGTTGATGTGGTTGTCATTGTTTGTTTTTGTTTTGTTTCTTCTTTGTTTTGTATGTGTGTCGTTGGCAGCTAAGGGAAGGTGGGTGAGGCTATATGGAGTGAGATGGAGTGGTTGAGGTTAGAGGAAGAAGAAAGAGAAATGTGCTATAATGTTCTCTACAAAAATAGATGTATGATGTACTATAGTAATACTTCATTTTTATTGGTTCCTTCACATAAAGACAAATAAGCCCCCTTCTCACTATATAATAGGTTTCCCTCTCTCTTTTTTATTCTATAAAAGTGTTATTCATCACAATGGATCTAATAACTAATTATCTCTTAAATGCTATAGATTTACTTCATTGAAATTTATATTTACAAAAATTGAAAAATGTTAAATGTACATATAATATTATCCTCCACTCATTTTTCATCCCTTTTAAACTTGTCAACATATACGTCAAAATTATCAAAATTTGAAATGAAAGAAATTAAATTGATCATTGAATTGCTAATATATATATATATATATATATATAATCCTATATGTACACCATAAAATCAATTATTACTAGTGACCATATGTAATAATTTAACCTTTTATAAGACTATATTAATTAACTTTTAAAATATTTTTAAATTATTATATAGAGCGACTAATTTTTTATGAAAAAAAAAAGAAATTTCTCATATATATGTAGTTCTATTCATATAAAAAAGTAAATAGTAGTTAATTATCTCATATCTGTCACTTTGCATGTTCTTCTGCCAAACCCATTATGGTCGTTATTGACATGGGCCAGTTTCTCTTGTCCATACTCCATTAAGATACAAATGTTCAGATATTCAATTAAAGAATCTATATATATGCACACTATTTAGTTAATTAATTAATTACTCGTATAATCTAAACTAAGATTAGTTTTTACTTGATACACTTTCTTATCACACAATCATATTCCTAGATTATTAGAATATATATGTTTTTTCTTTCAACCTAAAACTTTTGAGCAAAAAGGAAAATGATACTCGTATACAAATACAAATCTAAGGAAAATGCTAGATTAATATTCATTTGGATGTATTTTGAATGAAAGATGATGAGAAGTGAAGAGAGAATAAGTGAAATAAAAAGAAAAAGTAAATAGTAAAAGTGATGAAAAGTACACACTTATTTTATAAGTAAGATAGTTTGATATTTATAAAATTTGGATGTTGCTACGTTGATTTTTATGTCCATTAAAACTATATCAAATGATTTTAGATTATTTTATAAATTTATAAGTATGATGACTTATATGATACGAACCTCTAATCTAACAATTAATTTAATAAAAAATTATTAAATCATATAATAATTGCTTAAAGTTACATTTGTATTATTTGAGCCAAACTATATATATATAATTGAAATATAAGGTATTAAATTTGCCAATAATGCTTGACGTACTCGATAGAAATACGTCCAACTAGTATCCAACATGTATTTTATATAATATGTAACTTGTACTATATGTATAACACACGTACGTATATATAACACACATTCTGTATTATATATAGCACATATAAATACTAATTGATGTATTTCTGTTATACAATAAATCTTATTATTTATCACTATATATATATACTTGTCTTTTTATTTCTCTGTCAACGCATTTCATACACAATCGAGTCATTAAGGTCTGAATATAGCCTTGATCATGTCTTGATTATTATCAATATCAACATGTTCTCGTTGACCATAAAAAAATCTGATCAGATCATCAAAAGAAGCTTTTTTTGAAGCATTGGGAAGTTTTCTACCAACCACATGCACACCCATCTGCTTATGTATTTTTTATGCCCCATGCCCACTATATATTTGCCCCCACTTATCTCTCTCCACATTATGTGATGATATAAATTACAATGGAAAATGTTATTTACAAGACAATATAAGGACTAATAATCAATCTTAAATTTGAGTTTCATTTAACGATGGCTAATAAATTGCTGCATATACATATACATATATATATATATATATATATATATATATATATATATGATGAAGATCAAATCGTCAACCCTCAATTAAGCAGATGAGAGAGTTGACCACTCCAAATTGATTATGAAAAATGTTATTTATTGTCGGGATATATTTAGGTATCCCCTATCCTATAAATGCTTCTTTTCATCTTCAAGCCTTGTTATATAATTATTAAAGATTATCAACAAACCTAAAAATTTTTGTAATTTGGATTTGATTTTCTGGTTTATATTAAAAGATGATATATAAGTACTTTTATAAAGGTATTGTGAATAAACCAAAGATATATATTCTTTTAATTATTAGTTCTAGTTTTTTTTCCCACAAAATTTGAACATAAATTTTTTACTTATAGATCATAGAACAAGTGTAAAACTAATCAATGTATGCGTTAATTGATTGCTAATTAGCTTGGTTTATATATTTTGTTTTATTTTATTCTTTTAACTCGATTATTTGGTAGATATTAATGTTTTGGGCTTTACATTTGTAAGTTTCATATCCAAATATCATGATGATAAGAAATGGGGAAACATTTGATTAAGAGCAGACATAGGAATAGTTTGTTAATAATGAGTATCATACTTTAATTATGATAAAGTAATTTTTATTGTTATGATGATGACTTTTACTCATCACCAAGACAAGGTTTGATATTTGCCCGTAGGGTAAAGGTGATCAATTTATACCTTAATAAGTAATAGTAATAATGAGGGTAAGTTTGGATAAAGAGCTTAATTAAGTCCTTATACGTAAAGGACTTCTTAATAAGGACTTTAACAATAAGTAATTTTTGAAAAATTTATTTTGTGTTTGGAAGTAAAATAATATAAGTGCTTATTTATATATATGGATTGTGATTAATTATATTATAAAATCGGTGGAGATCGAGAAAAAATTGGAGAAAATTTTAATCATGAGATGTATATATCACAATCAATAATGTTTTTCGTACAATATAAATACGTTCAAAATATCCGACGTATGTTATGTGTCATATACTCATATGTATAACTCACATACGTATAACACACATTTCATATTATATATGACACATGTTGGATATTAGTTAGACATATTTCTCTTGTATAACAAACATTACTGACAATAATAATAGTCGTACAACAGAAATACGTCAAACTAGTATCCAACGTGTGCTACACATAATATGGACGTATGCATAGCACACATTCCATGTCATGGATACTAATTGGACGTGTTTATGTTGTACGAGAAAACATTATTGAATTAATAATGTTTCTCTTCAATAAAATAAAAATACATTGTATATATATGAACACATACATTTCATTTAAGTCATGCAAATTATTTTTTTGGTGAATTAATTAGTTACGTACTTAGACTATTTGAAGTTTATTTATTTATATAATTGCCTAATTAATTAACTAGCCAGAATAAAATCAGCCACTAAATCTTATTAGGTTTAAAAAGAACTATTAATTGGTTTTGACGATAATAAAATATAATGTTAAAAAATCTAATCACAAGATTAATTTGGATACGTTATTAATATTTAATAAATAATTTACATATCATCAACTCACCGTATTTAATTATATGTATAATTTTGAAATTAATTATTATAGAAACCATAATGGAGTTGTATTAAAAGTGTATAGCTGCCAATTTAAAAGTTAAGATATGACTGAACAGATTATATAATAGATTCAGTGAACTTGATGTCATGATCTTAATTATATTCTTCTTCTTATTATTTTTTTAATTTATAAACAATCTTATATTCTTATTATGGCCATAGCTACAGCCGGCAATACAATATTATTTATTAAAGTTTTTTTTGCGTCATTCTCAAACACATTTAATATAAGTTTTAAAATATTCATAATGATTAATTTTAATTTTAATTTAGAGAGTTTCTCTAATATTTATACAATTTAAGGGTACTAACTATTTAAGTATTTATGAATAAAAATTTAAAATATTATCCACCAATTTATTGAATCCAATAAGATACCAATATCCATATCCTTGGTGATATCGAAAAAATTTCTTTGATTTATAATATTTTAAAATTTATATAAAAAATATACTGATGTAAATTTTTTTTTTCCGTGAAAAAAAAATACATGCTTTAGGATCATAAGAAAAACTCTTATTATTTAATAATAATTTCTTAGTTGTCGGTATTAATTAACTCTATCTTATGAGTTAGGGCCCCTCGTAAGGTAGGTAGGTTACGTGTGTCCTTGTGATTCTTGAGCAAAACCTAGAGGACTATAGACCCAAGTTTTAATTTTACTACCCTTTGACATTTTCACAATGTCAACCCCCAAATAATAATAATAATATAAAAAGAATCAAAACTTAGCTTCCAATGTGGGGAGAACACACCAACAAAAAAAGAGAGAGAAAGAGTGAAACAGCCAAGAGATAAGCACATAGAGTCATAGAGATGCCAATTTGCCAAATCTATCTCTTTCACCATCTCTGAAAAAGTAAAGACACTTATTTATCACAAAAATAATATTTACGGGTCTAATAATTATAAATGAATGTTTAATTAGATATATAAACCTTTAGACTTAAATATTTTAACGTGGAAAAGATAATATGATTTTTTAATAGTACTTAAAAAAGTATTAAACTATATAAGATAATAGAAGTATATAAGTTCGAGTTAACTTACTTAAACATCATGTCTTAGGTTCGATCATTTTATGGTCAGTCACTACTCATCTGTGATTCCGTTGAAATTAGTAATTAATCGTTAGTTACCGATCAACAAATACTAGATTGAAATCATAATGCTTGTTATACAACATAAATATGTCCAACGAGCATCCAACGTGTGCTATACATAATATGAAATGTGAGCTATACATACGTATGTTATACACATAGCACACATTTGTATAACTCACGTTGTATTCGTTCGATATTTCTGATGTACCATAAATATTATCTTATTTATATCTCTCACTAGACTTTTGTGAAAGGTCACTTTCTCTCTCTATATATACTTGTCTTTTCTCTCTTTTATTTCTCAGCATCTTATCAGTTCTCTCTCACAAAAGTCAGCGCCTTCTTTTGTCTGTCTCTCTCCCCAAAAACCAAGAACAACAACACATCACAGAACATTTTCAGAGGTTGTCCCTTCTTCCTTTCCCCCTTTTGATCTCTTCTCAGTTCTCTCTCCGATGGAAGATAATTGGGATCTCCACGCCGTCGTAAGAGGCTGCGCCACCATTGCCTCCACCACATCCTTTGTTTCTTCTTCCTCTGTTTCCTCTGTTTTCTCTTCTACTTCTTCATCATCATTATCTTCTTCTTCTTCTTCTTGTGGATTCCTCTCTACTATGATTCTCCCTAATACTATTACTACTACTAGTCAACAAAAATCAAACCAAGTTTTCTCTTTTTCCAACAACCCCTTTGAAGCAAGGAACTCCATTGATGAGGAACTTCATGAACTTTGCAAGCCTTTCTTCCTCAAATCACAGCCTAAGAATAATAATCACTTTCATCAAACATTTTCTTCTTGTTCTTCTTCAACACTCTCTTCTTCTTCTTCCTTCTCTTATTCCTCTTCACCAAATTCTGTTCAACCTCAGCAGAAACAGAGTAGTAAGCACTTTCACCATGCAAGTTCTGCTGCCACCACCCCACGATCTAAAAGAAGGTAGCTAAATTTAGCTTCTTTAATTTATGAATCAGATTCCAAAAAAACAAAAAAAAAAAATCTTGTTAGGCCTAAAAATCATGTCTTTATGTTTGATATTTCCTTTTTTTTTTATTTTCGGAAAAAAAGCAATTTTTACTTTAAAGTTGCTTAAAATATATTTAAACTAGTTAATTCAAACATGCAAATTATTTTTATTGATGATTTGTGTGAGTGAAATGCATGTTTTTTTTTTCAGGAAGAATCAGCTGAAGAAAGTTTGTCAAGTTTCAGCTGAGAATCTCTCATCAGACATATGGGCATGGAGGAAATATGGCCAGAAACCCATCAAAGGCTCACCATATCCAAGGTTACCCTTCAAGACTCTTTTTTTTATTTAAAAAAAATCTTCTTCTAATTTCTTCAAAGAACCTTACCAAAAACCAAAAAAAGTAGTTGACTTTTTTATTTCCACTTTATTTTAATTTTTTATAATTTCTATATAAATATGATTTTATTATTTCCAAATTTTCATAAAAAATACTTATAAAAAATGAAAATAGAAATAATATGGATCGTGTCATATTTCAATTTTGAGTTATGTTATTTGTACGATTTTGTCGAAATATTTATGTAATTATCTACATTTGAATTAAATATAGTTCTCCTTCAAGTAAGATTTATACGTCTTTCAATAAAACAAATGAGTGTTCATCAATTGAGAAGTCTAAAAAATTTTCAAAAAAAGTCATTTTATGTTCTAGTTTAATTCCTCAAGGGTGAAAACATAACTAAGCTTTTCTTTTTTTCTTTTTAATTTTTAAATTAATAGGGGATATTATAGATGTAGCAGCTCAAAAGGGTGTTTGGCTAGGAAACAAGTTGAAAGGAACAGAACAGATCCAACAATGTTCATAGTTACATACACTGGTGAACACAACCATCCTGCTCCAACTCATAGAAATTCCCTTGCTGGATCCACTCGCCAGAAGCCACAAATTTCAACAAATGAAGACTCTGAAAACAAGACCTTGATGGTGACAAAACAACAAGCTTCACCTTCCACATCATGTGTAGAAGAAGAAGAACAGAAATCTGAGAGTGAATTAGAGGACAACATGGAAGACTTCTTGATGAATATGAGTAATGATGATGATAATGATAATAATGAGAATACTAATGATGTGTTTGGTTCACCAGATATGGAAATATCAGATGATTTCTTTGAAGGCTTGGATGAACTCACAGTAGTGTCTTCTTCTTCTTCTGCAGAATGTTTCAGTGTTTCTGCAATTCCTTCTTGGGTGGCTAAGTAGTACGACTAATGCTATGTGTACAATGAAAATTATACAATACTTGTACAACAATCATATCCACGGTTGAATTGTAATATATATTTAGAAACTAATACAATCCAACGATGAATATGATTATTGTACAAATATTATACAATTTTCATTATACACGTATCATTCCTCAAATAGTAGTGCTTGTTACTGTTCTAATTGTCTGGTGGTGGTGGTAGATGACTCATTGGTTTTCATGATTTCATCACATAGAATTAGAATTTAGAAACCCTTTTGTTTTTATTTTTTGTTTTGGTAGAAGAAATTGGTGCATTTTGGAGGAATCTTAACCAACAATGCCTTTTTAAGGTCAAAAAGAAAAATGTTATATTTTCCTTCTAATATTATCTGATGCTATAAGCAACTGAAAAATTCATGTACATTAAAAAGTATCAATGTATTTGGAGATGATTTAGTCTAGATACAATAATTTTTTCAATGTACTATGATTTTTCTATTTTTCATAGCATCAAATAATATTGGATGAAAAGAATAATATTAGGATAGTTTAAGAAGCATTGATGCTTTTGTTAATGTAACTAGTGATTGTTAGCCATATACCTCTATTGTGTAAAATCAATTCTTTTCATGAGCTTTAATTTTGTATATGACTTTAGTGTTAATTGATTTTTATTTTTAATATTTTATGAAAGAAATACTGTAAATAAAAAAAATATGATTTTATTATATTTTTTATTTTCAATATTTTCTTCACAAAATTCTTAAAACAAAGAAGAAAGAAAATGAAAATGAAAATCAATTGGACCATTAATTTTTTAGGTTCATTGTACTGTTCAAAGTTAGTTGTGATAAACTACCTAGCACTTTGCATTGACTTTTTATTTTCTTTTCTCTTGGTAATGATTAAGATTGTGTGACTATGATATGAGGGTCTATAATTGGTGGGTTGTTATTCCAATAGTGCTATATGCTCAACCACAAATATAGCTCTGATTCCCTTTGGACACGAGTGTTAAAGTATTCGAGGAATTAGGTTCCAATAGTCAAGCATATCCATTTTGATTTTTCAAATGGGAGAAGAAACTTTGTACATTATACTTTGGGTGGGTAAATAATCACTAATCATTATGAATTGTATATCAATAACAAATAATCTTGTTTAAACAATCAATATACTCCTTCAATTCAAAATAAATGCCGTTTTGACTTTTATACTAAAAAATTTAAAATGACCGCTATTTTAAAATGAAGATAATATAAGCATTACTTGTTCACCAAACAATCTTAAAAATTCTGCAAATTACCAGCTGATGAAGATGTTGCACAAGAGATCTTAGGTAAGATGAAAAAAAGGCTTCTTTATATCACAAGTCAATAATCTGCAATTGTTGGTTCTTATGCAATTACTCCCTCATTCTAATATTACCCGACACTTTGAAAAATTGGAGAAATAAAGTATTCATGTTATTATCACATAACAAGCAAAATTTCGATCTGTCATGTCAAGTGTAAACAGCTTGTAAATTGAAGTAAAAAAAATAGAAAACAAAAGAAAAGAATAAACAACAAACCTCAATAAAAAAGCTGTTAAACACATTTGAAGCACTTGCTTCTGTGCCTCACTATCTTGGTGATTTCATGAGTCAATAGATTGAGACATGGCTTGTTTATAATACATTAATTAGGGAACATCTCCTTCAAAACCATTACAGTAAAAATGTGATTTGAATGCCACCCTTTAGTCAGAAATGTTTTATGTAGTAGCCAAGGAAACTGAAGACCCTTTGACAAATTGTTTGAGTTTTTCTATTTGACCAACCTCAGAAAGCCACTCTGTAAGAATCTCCATGGTTATAAAGTTAGGACTACAAGCATCCTCAACCATTCTATTCATGAGTTCAAGTGCTAAATTCAGCATTCTCTTATCATAAAGCCCTTTGAAAATAGCATTATATGTTGTTGTATTAGGCTTAACCCACCTTTCTTTCATGTCATCCATCAGAGAAAGAGCACCATCTATATCATTCTTCTTGCATAGAGCATCAATTAGTGTGTTGTATATAACAGTGTTGGGAGGAATCTCAGATTTGGTTGAACACATTTTCTTGAAAATCTTCATGGCCTCATCAACTTTGTTGTTCAAACAAAGTGCATGTATAAGTGCCCCATAAGAGACAACTGATGGTGCAATACCCTCTTCTCTCATCTTTTTCATCAACTTATTGGCAGTGGCGAAATCACCGGATTTACCGAGGTAGGCGAGCAAAGTGTTATATGTGACAATATCAGGCTTGATTCCAGCTTTTTCCATTTCGTCGACTAGTTCATAAACTCTTTCCATTTTCTTCTGCTTGCTGAATCCACTGATCAGGACATTATAGCAACCTACATCAAGACTGAACCCAGCCTGTTTCAATCTGAACACAACAATGCTGGCATCATCCATTCTTCCGGCAATGCTCAAACCAGATATCAAGCTGTAGTAGACAACTGGATCCGGCGAGCATCCAGAACTCAACATCTCGTCAAAATACTGCATTGCTTTATCAATATTGTTCACGCCACAAAAGGCGGATATCAGCTCAGTATATGTAGCGACGTTACCTCTCAGGCCTTTCCCTTTCATTGTGTCGAAAAACTCGACTGCGCTATGAATCCTCCCATTTCTGCACAAACCAGTAACCAATACATTGAGGGTGACCACACTTGGCTGAACTCCTTCCTCATTCATCTGATCAAACAGCTTGCGTGCTTTATCGATGTCACCCGCCTTGCAGAATCCATCAATCAAGCAATTATATGTAACCGTATTAGGCCTATGGTTACTTCCTGTTTTCATCTCCTCCAACAGACTCAACCCTTCTTCCTCCCTCCCAACTTTACAAAGTCCATCAATCAAAGTGTTAAACAAGATCACATCGGGCTCTACACTTATTCCATTAATTCCTTCTCCTTTGCCTCTCAACTCATTAAACACCTCCAAAGCTGCATCAACCCTCCGAGCCTCACACATGTTCTTAACAATAATCCCAAAGGTCACAACACTAGGCCTAATATTCATCTCTTTCATCTTAGCCAACAGCTTATTCATCCCATCAATGTTCCTCCCCTTTCCAAGCGCAGTCAACAAGGCATTGCAAGATGCAGCTTCAACTTCACCACCCAAATCCATCACACAATGCAAAACTTCCCATGCAACACTGTCATTCCATCTCTTACAAAGCTTGGTCACAAGTTGTGTGAGCTTGAAAGTATCAGGAAAAACACCGTGCTCCCCAAGCTTCTTCACCAACCCCACAATTTCCTCACCAGAGACTCTTCTCCTAGGTTGCTCCCGCTTCACCAACTCACCAAAAATTATTTCCCCAGTAGAACCACTCGGTGGAAACTGTGAATCCGGTTTAAGCATTTCGTCGAACACTTTTAGGGCACCATCAATTCGACCCGATTTCAACAGAACTCTCAACACCCAGTTGCAAATTCGGGTACTTTTAGTAGATGGATCCAGTTCCTTGAACAGAGAAACCGAATCCTCCGCCATTAGTGCACCCTCGAAGCATTTCAGAAGAATCACGGCCGATTCGGCAGTCAAAGGTATGTTCCAATTCACGGCTTTTCTGTATCTGTGAAGCTTCAGAACCTCATTTCTCGAATTGGGGTTTCGGTTAGCGAGCTCGAGAGCGCCATGGAACACCGAAGACACAAAAGGGAATTCTTGAATTTTCGCATTGGCTCTGAGGAATTCGAGAAAGTCGAGTGCTTTGGAAGGGGACCCTAATTGGCGCGTGATTTGGATGAGTTGGTGAGAGGAAAGAGATGTAGTTGAATCGTTGAAGAGAAGATTGAGAAGCTTCGTGTTGTTGTTGTTGTTGTGAGAGTTCCATTGGTCCTTGGGGTGTTGGAGGAGCTCTTGGAGTTGGGTTACGATCGATGATACGGCGTCGTTTGAGGGGGACTCGCCGACGGCGGTGCTGTGGCGGCGCAGAGAGGAGAGAGGGAAGGTTGGGAGGTTGTTGCGGCGGCGGTAACGGCGGCGGAGGAGTTTAGAGGTTCGGGTTAACATTGTGAGCACAAATCACAATAGTGTCACAGAGAAAGAACAGAGTACACTTCAAATTAAATTTAAGAATTGATTATTTGTCTGAAAATTATTAAATACTAATTATAAGAATAATTATAATAATTCAAAATATATGGAAATACAGATAGGTGTCTACCTGAAAAAAAATCATTTTACAAATTATTCAAATGTAAAATTTATATTGGAGGTTAATTTCATAAATATAATAAATTTGGAGTTTAATTTTAAGGGCACTTGTTAAAATTAAAAATATAAATATTCATCTTTTGAAAACATGTATTTTTATGTTTTCTATAAAGGGGTCTACCATTATATCTTAAATTTTTTTCTAAAGTTACTATTTTATGTATTCTTAACAAGTGCCCTAGGGCACTTGTTAGCAAAACCCTAATTTTAATATGTTGTACTTTAGTGTAAAATTTGTGAAAATTCTATAAAATTTAAGTATATTGATACTTTATAATTACAAATTTGACACATATTCCACTAAATTAAAATATTTATATTTATCAAATTCATTATTAAATCACATTTGTTGAGTTTATTAGAGCATCAATATTTTTTGGCATACCGAAAAATTCTCAAAATTTGTTTATGTAACATTAAGAAAATTTACAATATATTTGACGAAATGACTTATTTAAAATTTTGTATAGAAATAAGTTTTGAAAAAATTTTTTAAGTGTTTTTAAGAAATACTTATCAAAATATTATTTATTCTAGTCTCTCAAAAATATTAAGATAATTTCTTAAAAAGTAAAAAAGTTATACAATTAAACATGATGGAAAGACAAAAGGAAAAGTAAGAAAAACAATTGAAGCAACTTGCCCTAAGAAAGTGGCATCTATAAATCCAATGAGTATCTGTATCTCTTAACTACTCAATTTATGTTCAATTGTGTCCCTTTTGTTTTGTTGTGCCACTAAAGAAGATGAACTCATCTAATGAAAAGTACAAGAAATGGGGTTTCCATAAAAGCTTCACTAAATTATATATCACTTTCTTTTGGTTGATTATCTTCACCAATTGATTGTGTTGAATCAATCTTTTGAATTGCTTCAAATGCTGCATATGCTGCTTTATCCAAATTCAACTTTTGTAACTCATTTATGAAACCATAAGCATCTGATTCACTCATTTTGTATGGGCTATGGAGTGAATCAGGAAATGAACCATTTCTCACTTCTTCCTTGTACTCTTGTAATGCTTTATTGATTACATCTCCAACATGAGCATATTGCTTACAAAATTTTGGAGTCACCTGTAAAAATTATTAGATCATTTCAAATTTAGCAATGAGTTATAGAATGATTTAAAGAAAATCAAGGTTAACATTTGGTAGATAGAATCTATATATATACCTTTGCATGGTGGGGGTGTTGTAGCATACCAAGCAGATCATGATATACCAACACCTGCATTAACAATACTATAAAATAAAATTTGCTTAAGAGATTCATAAGTGTATATCAGGACAAACTACCAATCTCATCAAATTCACTCGTACCTTACTAAAGTTAATCTCAAGAACAAGAATACTAAATTGGCATAAAAGCCAGGCCCAACTGACCTGTCCACTACAAAAGGGTCCAGCCCCAATTCCAATGGTAGGGATTTGAAGAGCTGCTGTTGTTGCAGCTGCCACAAGTGAAGGCACACATTCTAGAACAACAGAGAAACACCCTGCTTCTTGCAACCCCAATGCTGCCTCTATAACCTACACAATCTTTCCTTTTATAAGTAGAATATTTAAATATTTAAAAATATTCGATGTACAAATAATATTTTTTTTTTTTGATTTATAAGGAGCTCCTAGTGGAGCTAGGAGAAATTGGGGAAGAGGTGGGTATATAGGGATAGAACCCTTGACCCTAGAGCAATAAACCCCTTAGTCACTTGGACCAAGGGAGGTGCCATTTGAGTTGGTGCTCATTGACGATGTACAAATAATATTACTCGTACAAACAAGAGAGGGAGATATATAGACCTTGAGAGCACTAGCAAGATTCTTTCCTTGAGGTCTAAATCCACCTAAAGCACTAATGGCTTGAGGAGTAAGCCCAACATGGCCCATCACAGCTATTCCAGCTTCAACAATAGCCTTTGCTGCAACAATTCTTGAAGGTGACCCTCCTTCCAACTTTATGGCATTCATTCCACCTTCTTTCATAACCCTAATTGCTGTATCAACTGCCTAATCATACCCAAAATGCCAACATTTTTATAAAAATAAACACATTGCATGCATGAAGCAAATTCACTAATGAAATAATTTTCCCTTTCTTTTTTTTAAAAAAAACTCATGAAGAGGTTTTGAGGAACTTAATCAGACAACCAAATATGTGCAATTATGAATCCCAAAAGAGGAAAAGCAAAAACTATTATTTGGTGGAAAATTACCAAACTTTATCATGAAGAAAATAAAAATGTGATAAACTCATAAAGTTAACGAGTTTCACATATTATGGAAACTAAAATTAACATCATTCTCCTCTGATTTTTTTTATGAACTAAACCAAATTTTCATATCTCAAAAAATCTCAAGAACCAAACAGGAGCCACTTTCTTGTACCAAAACAAATTCACTTTGATTAAAAATTACTTTAATTTACAAACAATAGTAGAAATAAAAAACTTCCTCATGAACCAAAATTTCAGGTCTCAAAATTTTCCCAAGTTCCAACAACCAAACATACTATTTTATATTCTAAGAAATAAGGATTTAATCTTGATTCATTGGATCTATAAAACTGTTTTACACAGTCATTCAATTATAAAACTATACCTTTACAAACATGATCAATTCTCATCGCTATTATTGAAAAACCATATAAACAAAAAGATTCGGTTGTAAAATTAAGAACAATGTAACAAATAAACACCTGATTGGAACTTGATTCATAAGAGCCAAATGGCAAGTCCCCAACAAGGAGTGGCCTCTTAGCACCCCTAGCCACAGCACAACATTGAACAATCATCTCATCAAGAGTTATAGGGAGAGTAGTTTCATTTCCATGAACAACCATAGAACTTGAATCCCCAACAAGGCATATATCAATGCCAGCCATGTCTAGGTGCAATGCTGAAGGGTAATCATATGCTGTAACCATTGTGATTGCTTCAAATTTCCTATGCATTTGTTTCAACTTTGTTAGTGTCACTCTTTGGTTTTTTGTGTTAAGATAATTTTGTTGTGATGTTGGCTCTGAATACACAACATTATTATTATTATTGCTCATCATGCAATGAATTTGCCTCAAAAGAGAATTTTTATAAGAAGAAGAAAATGATGAATAATGGGTGGTGGTGATTTTGATGAAAGACTTGAAACAGAACATTATTGAGTATTATGGAATGAGAATAATGTTGAGAAATTAGAGAATGAGATTTTAATTTAGGATTGTTATGAGAAGTGATGATGAGAGTTTGAGATTTGATTAAGAGAAGAGAGTGAGAGAAAGATTAGTTAGGTGTTTTTTGAATGTGCCACCTGAATCCACCAATGGCCAATTGTTGAATCCAACTACTTGCTATTTTATTTTATTTTATATTTTTTTTGTTAATTTTAAACTTATTTTCAATTATGTGTGTTGATTCATCTGCATGAAAGTGTGTGGACTCTCTAATATTGTTTTTTGGATTTTGCTAACAAGTGCCCTTAAGGTACTTATTAAGGAAGCAAAATAGAAAAATTTTATCTTGGAAACATTCATTTTTATATTTTCTATGCAATAGATCCACTATAATATTTTAAAATTTTTTAAAACTTACTATTTATAATATCTGTCCTTAGGGTACTTGTTAGCTAAACCCTTGTTTTTTTTATTTGTTTTATTCTATCAAAGTCATTTAATGGCTTTTCGCATAGATAAATGTAGGATTTGTAAGTTTATGCCTTTTTGTATTAATTGATAGTGTGTTTGGTTATGTGCTTATAGAATTAATTCTTCTAAATTGGTTGTAGTAAAATTGATTTTGAGGTCTGGTAATTTGATCTTAGAAGTGATCTTAATAAAAATGACTCTTTGGTTTTTACTCTTATTTTTTTTATTCTAGGTTTTTACTCTTTTACTCAAAAATATAAATATGGTACTGAACGTGTATTATTGGGCTTGGGCTTCACTTTTGATCAAATATTGCTTCACTCTTTTGTGTATTATTGGGCTTGTGCTTGGACTTGGGCTCTGAACGTGATTAAGGTAATATTTTTTTTTGGTGTAGTAATTAAGGTAATGTATTTGTGTATAATTGGGTTTTCTCCTAATTTTTTATTTATTTTTTCATTTGAATCATCCTGTTAAGTCAGGCTTATATACATTTGTAAAGATATATAATAGATGGGAAAAAATAGATAACCTGAACATTGTGTTACATTGCATAATAAAAAGTAATAAATAAATTTATCAGAAATGATTTATATTTTTTATCAATAGAAGTTATTTATATTAGTAAAAAGTACGAAAATCAATTTCAATTACATTTAAATATAAAAAATAAATACATTTTTTTTATCTCTCTCTTCATTAATTAAAATTTATTCTGACAAACTATCTCTCTTCTTTCATGTACAAAAATTCAATCACTCTCTCTCTCTTCATTAAAATTTATTCTACCAAATTATCTTTCTTCATTCATATTGAAATTTAATTATACTTTTTCTTTCTCTCCCTCTCTCTTCATTTAAGCTAAATTATCTTTCTTCTTTCATAAGTATTTAAATCTAATATTATTCATGAAAATTCTAGTCAAAGTCTAATTCTAAGATTTATCTTTTCATTAAATTATATTGTATCTTTAAATTAAAATTTACAACAGTTACAAATTGCTCTAAAAATGACTTTGACCAAGAACACTATCTTCACTCTATAAATTGACCACTACTCTTAACCCTTCTCTACAATACATAGCATCAAAATCCCAAAACCCTCTCATAAGATCTTAAGTCCCAAAAACCCCCAAAATCCACCCATCCCTTTTGCCTTGAAAATCTAAACTGCTAAAATCACACATTTTAGCAGAAAAGAAATTAAAAAAAAACCCATAAAATAGACAAGTTCACTCTGAAGTCAGAGCAAAGTGTTGTTGATATTATATATGCACGTAGCATCATAGTATTGCACCAAAAATCTGAATAGATTCGATTCAATTCAATCACACTCTGTTTCTTTGTCGATGATGGCGTGTCATGGTTTCAATTGTAGTAATAGCTATAATTATTATCGTCAGAGTCATCACTTTGGGGCATTGGGAAGAGGAACTTCCATGCCAAAACGCACCGTTTTCAGATCAGAGCTTCAACCCATGGCACCGGATCTCTACCAGGGTCTCAGTTCTTCCTCTTCTTCTCGCCAAAAGGACCTTGTTTTCGTTGTCAATCCACTAGGTTTGTTGCTCTGTTTTCTCACTGTTTGGTTGCTGAGAAAATTTCAAAAGAAAATAAAAAGTTTTTTTTTTGGGAGATTTGAACTGAAAGAAATGATGGAGTGTTGGAATTGGAACATACCCATGATTCATTTTGTGGAAAAGTTGGATTTTTGATAAACCTGGAACTTGGGTCGATGAAGCTAAAGTAAAAGTCTTTTTTTTTTCTTCTTTGGATCCCCCTCCTCTCTGTTTTTGAGCTGAAACGAATGATGGGGTGTTTGAATTTAATTTTCCACTGTTTATTTTGCGGAAAAGTTTAGATTTTTCTTTTTTTTTTCCTTCTTTTTTGATAATGGCAGATTGGGTTTGCAGGTGCTAATGGTCGTACTGGTAAAGAGTGGAAGAAGCTACTTCCATATCTAAGGTCTCGCCTTGGTGAAGAGTTTAATGTGATTACACTTCTTTCAACTGTGTCATATATATATATTTTTACACTTTTTTATTATTATTTTTTAATTTTTTTGGTTTTGTTTTGATAGGTGTGTGAATCCTTAACTTCGGGTCCTAATCATGCTATTGACATAACGAGAGAGGTGAGTTTGAAGGGTTGAAGTCAATTTTTATTTTTTTGAATTTTTTTGGTTGTACTGACTACTGAGTTATAAAGCTGTTATCTTCATGCTATGCAGGCTATAAGGGAGGGGGCAGATGCTGTTGTTGCTGTTGGAGGTGATGGAACTATTCATGAGGTGCAAATTGGATGTTTTTCCCCCAAAAATTTATTTTAAAGAACTTTTTTTTATGTAATTTAACAGTTTATTGGATTGATGATATATTGAAATATAGTTTGAGGGATTGTTCTCTTAGGATTGTTTGTTAAGGGACAATATTCCTCACACACCACATTTTATCATAAGCAGGTTGTTAATGGTTTCTTCTGGGATGGAAAACCCGTTGCTAGTCAAAGTAAAGAGCATTCAAATTCAACTGCTCTTGGGGTGAGTAACTGTCATCAGAATGTAGTATTCTTAATTTCAATTTTCAATGTGGTGTTTGTTTCAATCATATGCAAGAATTCTCCTGTTTGGGGGAGTGTGAAGAATATAACTCTATGTTCTGGCATTTTTTTTTTCTGCAGCTGATCCCCTTAGGTACTGGGTCTGATTTTGCAAGAACATTTGGGTGGTTAGTTTTCGTTTCGTTTATAATCATCATTCTTCTTTTGTTTCTCATGTAGCTTGTTTTCTCTATGTCATGGAAGTGAATGGAAACATCTACTCTGCCTTTTCTGTTTCCAGGAAAAATGATCCGTATGAGGCAGTTGAACGTGTTGCTAAAGGTTTAACTTGTTCCTCTTCTCTGTGATTCTTCTTCTACTCAAGCCTGGCTAAATATGCCTTACCGTATATGCTTTTAGTTTGTTACTTGAGTCATGCTAATGTAGGAGGTTTTTTAGGGTTGAGATCAAGGATAGATGTTGGTGTCATCAGTGGAGAAAGTGGTGATCCTCATTACTTTATAAACGTTGCTGACATTCATTTGTAAGGATAACTTAGAAATTTCAGATTTAGCTTTTTGACACACACACATATACCTGAATGCATTTGTAATAAAATTATGCAGGAGTGCAAAGGCTGGATTTTATGCTTCTAGGTATAAGAGGTTTGGAAACTTGTGTTATGTCATTGGTGCATTGCAAGCTTTCATCGGTCATCATAATCAGGATCTCAGGATCAAGGTCAGTATAACTTATTTTCCCTCGCCTAGCTTTGGAAGGTATAAGTAACTTGCTAAATAGGTCCTGTATATTTTAGTTCTTTCTTAGGGTTTATGCATGTCTATAATTGACAATTGCAGGTCAATGAAGGTGAGTGGGAGACATGTTCCCAAGTGACAGCCCTTTGCGTTGGAAATGGAAAATACTTCGGTGGTGGCATGAAAATTACACCTAATGCCGATCCTTGCAGTGGTAATTTAGAGGTGTGACGGCCTTGTGTAAAATTTCTTACCTGAAAACCTATTTACAAATCCTGCTAATATCTTTTTCTTTTTCTTAATATAGTTTCATATAAATTCTGCAGGTTGTGATTCTTCAGGACTTTAAATGGTACGATTTTATCCTGAAATTACATAAGTTGTACAATGGGACACACCTGAATGTGAAGAATGTATCTGCAAGAAGGTATAATCTTTTCCAGAGATTGCGTTATTCCATTCTTAATGGACCTTAGTTCACACTTTCTAGTTCTTGAAGATTTGTCACCGACTTTATTAAACTATGATCTGGTTCTGTACAAGCACTCATTATCCTTTATAACGTATTTTTCTGTCAATATTGGAATTTGGACAAAGATTGTCTCAGGTTCTTTCAATGCTCTAATGCTCACTTCGGATATGGACTAAATCAATGCACAACATTTTGAACCTAGCTCTCACATATTGCTTTTATGGGCGAACAACCCAGCCCGTAATGATGAATCAAACACAAGACGACGGTGCATGAAAAGCCACATCTTGAAGATCAAGATGCAACAACCACAAGTGTTGATTAAGTTTCCCGATCTTGAAGATATGGCTTTTCAAGCATCATCATCTCATGCTTGCAAGCGGCCCCTCCAAACCTCGTGCTAACAAATATATTCTCAAAATTGGTCTGAAATGAGGAGGCTTGAAAAGCCATGATATCAACACCAGACAAATTCTTCAGCATTGAAACCACTACCATGAGGCAGCATCTTTCATTGAATACTGACCCTGAAAATGAAGGATCCAACTTATGGCTGAACCTCCGCTATACCTTTACTATTATTATTATTATTTTGGATGGTGGTTTGTAATTTGAAAATCATTGAAAGTGTCTCTTAGATATCAACTATCTTTGTTTTTCTTGATAATTCACCATATGCAATAACTTTTCCAGCTCAATGAAAGTTAGTACTTAGTTTCTTTTTTGTTGTACTCATTCAGAGTTTTTTTTTGTGGCATGGTAGTGTTCTTTCTATTGAGGTGGAGGACATTTCAGGAAAGGGTGGTGTATATATTCAATCTGATGGAGAACATTTGGGGTTCCTTCCAAAGAAGATTTGTGTTCTGCCTGGTGCTATTGAGATGATATGCTGATTCAACTCGAGAATAACACGTCGAACGATGACTGAAAAAGCCGCAGAATATCGGTGAAGATGCTGAAAAATTTCCCCCCATGCAATCTCAGCACTGGCAAATTAGCACAACTCATAGGCCTTCTTTTTCTGGGCATGTTTGGAGTTAGGGAAGTTGTGTTAGAACTTGAAATTTGTTCAAGATTGTATGGTTACTATGATATGATTGATATTGTTGCCTTTGTAATTTTGGCAATTTCAAATGGAGGGGGGAAAGAATTTTCAGTTTTGTATGATGTTTATGTAGGATTCAGTGTAAGGCTCTGATCAAATTTTTTAGCAGTGGTAGCATAGTTGTAATTTTTTTGGTCAGCAATGAGTTGACATATAATTTATTTATCTACTGTAAAATGTTTCTTACATTTAAATTAGTATAAAAATAATGTTTTTTATCCTTCTATTATATTTTGTGTCTTCTCTATCTCAATGTTTTAGGAATAAGAAAATATTTATAAATTTTCTATCTTAAGATACAGTTTTTTATTTTATTTCTGTTACCAAATATCTTATTTGTATATTTCATATCTAATATAGTATACTGTTTTTAAAAATTATAAAACATGATATTACTATTGCTTAACATATACAATTACTGAACAGTATAAATATCAAAATTAGGGAGAAATCCCTAAAATGTAAAATATTAATACATATCTGATATCGAAATTAAATACAAACTATTTTGTAATATGAATACTCCTCAACCATAAGTGTCTATCCCCATCAGGGGAAAATATATATATATAAGTTGCTTTTGTTTTCACTTGTTTTTGTGTGGCTGTTATTAATTGGAACCTTAGATATTTAAAACATAGAAACTTTGCACACTCATTCTTATATTGTCTTGCCCTTTTTTGTTTTGTGTCATGGCATTGGTTGCTATTGCTTCTTCTGCTTCAATAAAATTCAACAGTATTCATCACCACAACCATAGTTCTTTGATCTTTGCACCTAAAAATCACCACCACAGAATCTACAGATTGAGAATTCAGTGCAATAATGGAACAAAGAATGAAGAACAAGAGTCTCAACAACAGAACAACAACAATGTTCTGCTAAAGGTGGCATGGTATAGCTCTGAGTTACTTGGAATTGCTGCTTCTGCTTTTAGGCCACAATCTAATGATGAACAAGTTCCTCAGAGAATTCTTCAAACCATTGATCGTGGTTCAGTTGTTGACACTATCAAACAAGATTTTCAAAGGTCCTATTTTGTCACAGGTTTCATCATATTCTCATTTCATACCTTTTTTTAAAATTTGGGTATATATGTGATTTTTAAGATAATTGTTGTAAGAATTAAATACTTAATAATGGCATAGGAATGTGTGATTAGATGGTAGTGTGAAAAATCCTAAGTATGTATGTATGTGTTTATTGCTGAAGTGTTTGCTCTGTTAATTATAGGGCACAAGTTATGTTATGATTATATCTGTTAATGATAGGTAACACCAATTTGTATTGGATTTAATTTTCATCCATTGTCCGTGTATAACTTTTTTACACAGTCATCCAATCATGTGCTATCATGTCAGCCATGATAGTGTTTTCTCTCTCATGCTATCTAAAAAGTCATACAAACAAAGTATTTGGATTGGATGACAGTGTAAAATACCTTTATACCGTGAGTATATCAAAATTAAACTCTTGGTATTTTGTAGTTAGCAATAATTTGATTATAGTTAGATGATTAACATGACTAAATTGTTCTTCTCAACCCTTAGGAGATCTTACATTAAATGCCTATGAAGAGGATTGTGAATTCGCCGATCCGGCAGGATCGTTTGAAGGGCTTCAACGATTCAAAAGGAATTGCACTAACTTCGGATCGCTTCTGGAGAAGTCAGATATGAAGCTCATGAAGTGGGAAGATTTTGAGGTGATTTCAACCTTTAGACAATTCCATTACTATTTTCCCCAATTGTTTTAGTCTAGAAAAGTGTAATCATAGTTACCAAGCATGTTATTAGCAGATTCAACTTGCTTCATGCTACACATTTTGCTTAAGAAACTCTGAAAAATTGAAAATTCATCATTGGTATTACATGTTGGCATAGTTTCTTCAAAAATGCTAAGTGCTTTTATGCACATTGATCCATGACAGGATAAAGGGATTGGACATTGGCGATTTAGTTGTATATTGTCATTTCCTTGGAGGCCAATTCTTTCTGGTATATTTCAATTCAAACCTTTTTTTTATGCATATCCATTTGGTTGAATCATTGAAGGCAATGAATATGATTAAGGGAGTTGCTTCCTAGAATGTTTCCTGTTAGGTGTTTGGTTCGCAGAATCTTTTGACATTTCCGGGAATATAATGACAGGAAATGATTATTTCCATATTTGGTTCTAGATTTGAAAAGACGTGCTCGGAAAAATTACATTCCCGGGAATGTTGGATTCCCATAGATAGAGAATGTTGGGCTATAGCCAGACTACTACCGGGGGCGGAGGTCTCCAGACTGTCGTTGGAGTTCGTCTCGACAATTGCCAATTTCTTTTAGGGGAAACTATGAATAGTATTCTCAGGAAATCTGATTCCGTGAACCAAACACCGTTTAAAGGAAAATTTTGTGCATTGAGTCTATCTTCATTTCAGGAACTTCTGCTTTCTTTTGTTTTTTCCATACTATTGTGTGCTTCTTGCCACATATGTTCATCTTAAGCAATCCTTCATTTTCAAGCCAGATTAATTGAAATTTAGTAAACTCTGAATACTAGTTTGACATTATCCGAAGCAGCATGATTCGTATATATGCGATGCGATTTGACTGTGTTATGATATGATGCAGCAACTGGATACACAGAATATTATTTTGATCCACAATCTGGAAAAGTATGCAGGTGAGAAAAATGTTCAACTGTGATGGCCATGTTATCATTAATTTTGTGGCAACTATTTAAATATCTGCAAAAATTTTCAGGCATGTGGAGCATTGGAATGTTCCCAAAATGGCTTTGTTCAAGCAAATTCTAAGGCCTAGCAGAGGATTTGGCTTAAGAGATTATGTTAGTAGGTGGCTAAAAGCTCTTAAGCTTTAAATTAATAGAAGAGTTTTGTGGCAGTGTCAACATTTCAACATATATATATATATACTTACATAAGTAGAAGATTTGGGTGATTGATATTACAAGCTGAAGCAATAAATGTACAATGAGTTTTCAGTCAATACTGCATGAGCATTTTTTTGGGTAATTTTTGACCCATTTCCAATACTATCATGAGTTTTCAGTCTCTCTTTGGGCTCCGTAGAAGGCCCAAATGCTTGTCATTGGTTGGGTTGACATGTATTCTATTGTACATATAGCAAAGTAGCAAATGACAGATGCTACCAAGTTAAAAGGATAAATTTGGATATTCCTTTTCAGATTGGCATGAAGAACTAAATTTTAGAAGTATACATGGTAGGAACTTATGTCATGGTAGAAATCTCATGTAAATATAAGTTTAAGTTCACATGTATCTATTTAATCTTTCATTTTCCCTTTTATAGTTTTCTTTGTACAATATTTTGTTTTTTATTTTGTATTTCTTGTAGCATCATCAAACATTCAACAATACTAAATTTATCAAGCAATCAATGGTTTACATGATAAGAAGGCTTCTAAACTATAAGTTATTTTGATCAATTATTATTAGTATTATTACCATTATTTGGTTTTTACTTGATTCTGATTTAGAGTTCATGAATCTAAAGTGAAAATTATTAATATCAAATTATAATCTAAAGTGAAACTTTTATACAATGTACCAAAAAAAGTAAAAATGTTATGCTTATTTAATTGAGATATATGCTTTTGATTCTTTGGCAAGAACTCAAACCTTCCTATTGTAATAGATTAAAAAAAAAATTCAACTATGATTTATATAAGAATTTTTGAACTCGTAGAATGTAATGTAAAAAATAAAACAATTATTTGGGGCAAAAATACTTCTTTTTTTTTTTTGGTAATGGGCAAAATTACTTCTTTAATATTACAACAACGAACAGAGAAATTCTTGGGCCGAGTATGTAATTTTAATGGGCCAAGCCCAATTCATAACAGGCCCAAAAATATATATGAGCAAAATCCTCAAAAATAAAAGTAAAAAAACAAAAGGGGAAGAAAAATATAGAACCCTCAGCAGAGTGAAGTCACAGTGAGTGATAGTTCAAGCTGAATCACACTCGCAAGGTTGTTCCATCATTTTCTGTCTCTCCTTAATTCCCTCGAATCTAAAGATACGTGAGGTTAAGGTAAAAATGCTCTTTTGATTATTATTATTATTATTATTATTATTATTATTATTATTATTATTATTTGCTTTGAAACTGTGTTGTCTCTTTTTGATAAATGAATCTTGTGCTGTTTTGCTTGGGTTTTGATGTCGTTATATTATCTATTTTCGGTGATTTCGTCTTATGTTATGGTTCTTTTGATTATGAATAGTATTTTCTTATTACAAAAAATGCACATAAGCTGTTTGGTTATTTTCCCCTATGAATGGAGGAGAAGTTCAATCCTTTTTTCTTAGTCAATTGCGTCGTTTTTTTTTTTGTTTCCTTTATCGAGTCAGAATTCATAAATTATTCTTGTTTTTTGGTGATTGATTGATTGTGTATACATTGGACTTTTCATGGTTTGTCTTGCCTTGAGATTTGAAGTGTTGGGTCGTGTGGAGATTAGTTCAGCTGTTCCTCTAATTTAATTGAGATTAATGGTGATTCTGTATGTTCCCCCTTGGTTTAAGATTGATTATCTGTTCAGTTCTTTTAGTCTTTGATTTCATTCTACCTTGGGTGATTATGTATGATTGTATGAATGATTAGCTTATGCTTTTACTGGTTTAGTATTTGTCATTGTTTGTCTTTCATGCATTGAAAAAAAGATACATTTTTTATGTTGTTTTCCTGAATTAGGAGTTGCATGATTGCATCCAATTTGTGGTTACACCTTTTATTCTTTAAATGTTGAATTGTGTTATGAAATGGACTTGGGTTTAATGAATCCTATAAAGGGTAACAATAACATATCCACCATTAGGTAGGGGTTTAGAAATTAGAATTTCTGTCAAAGGAGTGTGATCTCTGATCTCTCTCTCTGTCTCGAGTTCCCTCCTGATTTGTTTATTAATCATTATGCTTATTTTTATCTTGTGTTTGTGGATTATGTTTTGTGTACATTCAGGATGAGGATGTCATTGTTTCGGCCTCTCTTGACAAGGAGAGGATTTAGCACAAGCTCGGAAAAACTCGTTGCTTCTGTGCTCTTTGAGAGGCTGCCGGTGGTCATTCCCAAAGTTGACCCTGTGGTTTATGCATTTCAGGAATTCTCGTAAGTCTCTACCTTCATTTACTTCTTTTACTTTGTGCTGCTTGGGTATGACCTTAAGAAACCAAAGGATAGAATGTATCAACTCTTATTCTCTAGTGACTTTTTGTTTGCCCAAGTTATCAGAAATTACAGAAAACAAGTAACATATGATATTCAATTTCTCCGCATTTTTTGACTTATCCTTGTTTTAAGATGGAAAAATGGGGTTAAGGCTTAAAACATGAGATTTCCTCGTAGTATTTATTAGCTGGGTGATTCTTATGGAAAATTTTCTTAGAAAACTTGATAAGCATTCGTTAGCAATGATTTTTGTTCTTTTCATCTGCTCTATCATTTGTTCCTTCTCTTGCTGGTAATGTGCTTGTGGCTTTTGTTATATTTCCTATATTTATTATCTATTCGATGGTTAGGTTTCGATGGCGCCAGCAATTTCAACGCAGATATCCTGATGAATTTCTAGACAAATCTAATGCAAGGTATGAAGAACCTATGCTTATAATTGTAGTAATTGAAGTTGGAGTTTGACAATTTATAAATCCTATTGTATTGTGCTTTGTATTAAATTCCACTCACTGTCACCAATTATGAGGAAATATGCTGCATTTTTTTTTTGTGTGTCTCATCTCTTTTCTCGGATATATCTGCTTAATAGACAATTCAACTAACAAAATGCAAATAGATCCTTGTTTTCATCTAGTCTTATGTGAAAATTATGTTACTTCCAGGGGCAAAGGTGATTATCAGATCGACTATGTGCCAGCACCACGAGTCACTGAAGCTGACAAAAACAATGATCGAAAGTAAGCACCAATATGAGTAGACCTCCTATGTTATCTGCAGTAAGAAAATGCTGTTTTGCCAAATAACTGAATTTGTGTGATTTCTCCTGTGAAATATGATGTTATGAACCTGGTTCTTCTGACCAAAAAGGAAAAAATAACTTGGTTCTCATATAGATAGTCCTCAATCCTCATCTTCCTTGGGAGCAACCAAATTTCCATTTTTTTTGGGCTTGTGATTAGTGTGGATATTCATACTTGCCTCTCACTTGGTTTCTATCCTCATCTTCCTCCATCCATATCATTTGCTTGAAGTAACAGTTGGTCAAAGCTGATATAGTTTGAAAATTTTCTGGATGTACAGAACATTATTCAAGCCATATGCTTGTAAATTTTGTTTTAGAAATGAACTTTCCTTTGGACATAATTGCTGTAATTTTATGAAGTCTCTTACTGCTTTCCTCTTTAGGTCATTACAAAGAGCTCTCGACAGAAGACTCTACCTTCTTCTCTATGGAAATGCATACGGGGCTTCAAGCGAGAAGCCTGTTTGGCATTTTCCAGAGAAAGTTTACGAAACAGAGCAGACTATGCGCAAGGTGAAACATTCTTTCACGGCTTTCATCTTCTTATTCATTGCCTTCTTTCTGCTCCTAATTTTTGAAATTTCAGTGTGCAGAGTCTGCACTGCAATCAGTCCTAGGGGATCTTTCTCATACATATTTTGTTGGAAATGCTCCAATGGCTCATATGGTTGTTCAGCCTCCAGAAAACCCGTCTGAATCCACGCCTTTTAAGGTATATAATATTAGAAAGTCGACACCTTTCGCTGCGTTTTTATTTATATCAGCATTTGTTCTTAGAAGTGCTTTTGTAATGCTTTTGCTTTTTGTGGTTACATTTACATAACATTTTTAACACATGATTTCCAAAAATAGCTCTTCCAATGCTTCTGTGTCTTGTCCATGTTGAAGTTGATTATACTTTTTTCATTATTCTTTCCTTTTGCTGAACTCCTGTGTCAGAGATTCTTCTTCAAGTCACAAGTAATTGCTAAAAACAAGTTCAACATTGGCAAATGTGAGGATTTTGTCTGGGTGACAAAGGATGAATTGTTGGAGTACTTTCCGGAGCAAGCCGAGTTTTTAAACAAGATGATCCTTAGCTGATCGCAGCGGTATGACAGTTGTTTTAATTTAGAATTATTGCAAATTAGTTCATAGAGTGATTATGGAGGGAAATCTTGAAAGAAGTTCAAGCTAACATATAGTTTCTGGGCAAAACAGAAAAAAAAAGAAGGGTTTTGGTTTGAAGTTAAAAAGAGATATCTCAAATTTAGAAGAGATTTGTATGACTTGATGGATTCTCAATGCCTATTTTTCTAGAACTTTTTCACTTTCTATTTTTTCCCCTTTCTCTGTTATCTGTATTTTCTCCTAGTTCTACTGTAATAAATGAATTACCTTGTTGATTTGGTGTTTGATACTAATACTTTCTTGATACTTCCACCTTGGGACCAAAATAATGATTCAATTAGTAGAATTAATTTTTTTCAAAATAATTGTGAAACATATGCAATATTATTAAATAGTACTCTTTTTTCTCCCATGCAAAAAGAAAATACTCTTTTTTCATTAGTACAACTAATGAATAGTCTTGATAAATGTGATTACTTAAAGAGTCTTTAGGGAAGAGAAAATTAAGTGAGAGTAATTCGAGACAATCATATAAATACATCTTTAATTAATATAATTTTAATTATTTTTTTAATACAAATTTATAACTTGACATTTATTTTGATTTGGAGAGAATATAATTTTTGATATCTTGATATCATATTAGTTCACCAACTAGCCTTGTTTTAGAGGAGCACCTATTCTCTCTTGCCAGGAAGCTTCGCCTATTTCTTGTATAATCAAGAAACCAAAAAAAGTTGTTTGGTATGAGAATAGGAAAAAGGTTACAACAATGTTTTGGAGATCGAATTATCTGCAAAATTTGCATATTAATTTCCAAAACCTTACATGAATGTCATAATTATGTCTAAGTGATATAGTAGCAAACTTTACTCTATCCTTAAATAATCAAGAAAATTCAAGTATTGTGAAAGATATACTATAGTTCTCTCTTTGCGCGTGTATTCAAATATAATAATTGGGTAATTGGAAGTTTACTATTTTAATCCTTTAATTAATTTGTGTGACATCACAACATAAAAATTTAAAAATTGAAAAAAGAAAAAAAAAAATGAAAGTGTCAAAGCACTTAACCGGTCAAAACCATGCTTTATTGGTTGGTAAACAGTATATTACATCATTTCATTATGTGAGACGAAATTGGAAGAGAGATTATAATTAGTTTATTCTAAACATAAACAATCTTTGCTAGTAATTAAAGACTCTAATATCTATTAGTACCAAAAGCTTAAAGAATTAATTTTTATTATTTAGTTTAAAGGACTGTGAATTAAACTCTCTATGACTCTGAATTAAAAGACTAATCTTGCACCCAATGCTAAAGCCACCAACTAAATTTCAACTAATTCTGTTGAACTGCCTAAGTACATATTACTATCTATGATGACACAACTACACAATGGATATTGTGATTAACATGCACTTTCGTTAGCAACGATGGATTAATGCTCTTAATTAATTTCTCTCTCTATATATATATGCATAATATTCTTCTATAAATAAAGTTATAAAATCGCTATATATCTTTTAAATTTTACCCTATAAAATTTAAGAGTATTAGTACCTATTAATGATTTGTGATTATATATAAATTGTACGTTCTATTAACTTCATTTTTTTCAAATATATATATTAAATCAATGATTAAATAAGAACATATATCTTCACATGTTTGCATTGCGAGAATACAAGAATTATTACATCGTCCTCTCTCAATAAGAGTTAAATATTTTTTTAGAAATTGAACTCTTCATCAAATCCTATTTTTAAATGATTCAAGATTAATTACTTATCACCTTAATAAACTCGTAGTGAATATTATTGATAAATTAATATACACATTTATATAATAATTTTTTTATACATATTGTAATTAATGTGATAAATTTAATTATACAACCATACTAGAAATTATCAATATTTAAACGTGTCTTCTTATGTGTATAAGTGGATGCCCAACCTCTTCTACCTTGCACACCATCTTTAATTAATTTTCCTATATAAATCTTAACCCTAAAACATTCTCATCTTCTACTCTTCACACTCTTCTTAGATCATCCAAATGGAAAGCCAACAAGACCCACCAAACCCTCCACCACCACCACCATCACAAGACTACTCTAGTAATAATAACCCCTTCATCTTCACTACTACTCCATATTCTTCATCACCAACATCCCTAATTCAACCCTCTAATTCCATGGTGCTACAACAAAACCCTAATTTGGACCCTAATAATAATCAAGGCCTCCATGATGATGATGATAATATTGATTGGATTAGCATCTTCTCTAACCAAAACAACTTGCTTGGAGGACTTGTTGGAGATACCAATTATTACAAGGGCGAAACAACAATTATGGAATGTGCTCCTTCTAATTCTTGTTCTTCTATGTCTAATTCAATATCATCATCATCATGTTCTTTGATGCCTCATGAAAATAGGGCTAATCATCATCATCAAGTGGTGGATGAAAAGGGTAATAATAATAATAATAATAATATGGAGAAGAGAAAAGGAGGAGGGAGAATGAAGAAGACAAGTAAGCCAAGGTTTGCTTTTCAAACAAGAAGTGAAGAGGATATTCTTGATGATGGATTCCGATGGAGAAAATATGGACAGAAAGCTGTCAAGAATAGCATCTATCCCAGGTATATATATATATATAAACAAATAATTATATTTTGATTTAATTTCTTTGACCTTCCATGCATCGCTATATAATTTTTTTCATCTCCATTCTCATCATTTCGCAAATAAGATCACTTATATATGTTTGTTTGTTTGTTTGTTTTTTATGCATAATAATCTCATATTTGCACGATTACTATATATGTTGGACAAAAAAGAAGCTATTACCGGTGCACGCATCACACATGCAATGTGAAGAAACAAGTGCAAAGGTTATCAAAAGACACGAGCATAGTGGTGACAACCTACGAAGGGATTCACAATCACCCATGTGAGAAGTTAATGGAAGCCCTAACTCCTTTTCTCAGGCAAATGCAGTTCCTCTCTAGGTTCTAATATCCTTATTAATTAACGGTGACCCTATACAATTAATTCAAATTAATCCTCTATTTGCTATAGCTAAATAGCTGCATATGCATATATATATATATATATATAATTAATACTACTGCATGCACTTACATATGTAACTCGATCTCCATCAAGCACACACAAGTTAACTTAAATTAGTGTTATTGAAGTCTATAAATGTACACATAATTACATAATTACATGCAAGATTGTTAATTAGTTCTCTTTTATGTTGCCAACTTAATTATATTTGTGTTCATCATGTGAATTTATATTATTTGTACTCTTATATACTTCGTACGATTAGCATCCCAATTAGATGTGGCTCGATCGGTACCTACTTTCTACTTTTATGGTTGGAGTAACATAAAATTATAATTATAATTTCAAAATTCTCACTTTCATTTTTTAATAATATTAATCAAAAAATACAGTGGATATTTCATCAATACACTCTTCATAGACATCAAAATAGCATAACTCCATAAATTTCTTTTTATCTTTTGATTTAAATCAACAGTACATAGATAGGGTCTTCCAGCATGTACTTTCACTACTTTTATAAAAATTTTAATTTTCATAAGATATAATCTATCTATCTACTGAAAAAAATTCTTATAAATAAGATAGAATCTAATTTTCATAATATAAAGTTGTATTACATTATCAATTAAAAAAAATAAAAAAGTAATAAATTATTACTAAAACTATTATTATAATAATCATTTATTATAATTAAATATAAATTCTCAATTTTTATTGAGTAATAAAATAATCTTACACTTTGTAATTAATCCAAATAAAATATCTCTACTTTGTACTTTGTAATTAATCCAAATAAAATATCTCTACTTTGTACTTTGTAATACTTTATAAATTATGTACACACCATCCAAATATAATTTTAGCTTTATTTTGTAAATGAATGGTAGTTCTAGCTCACAGCACAACACATAACTCTAATTTTTCACCCACCGTCTTATCTAATCCACACCCTATTTATGACACGTGCCCGTCACGTGTCCACAAGGCATGAGAACACCATATACCGACGCATGACGCGTGTCACCACCAGCGCCTTCTCGTATCGGTATACTTGGACAAACAAAAAAACAAGGTTCCGTTTCCCTCGTGCTATATAAATGCGTTTAAATCAGCAAAATGAAAAATTGAAACGACAAGTACTACTAATAAGTTCGTATCATCATTAATTCATCATAATCAAGGATCCAAAAGAGAGTGTGTGTGTGTGTGAGCGAATTGAATTAAGATTAAGATTAAGATTGAGGTTAAGATGTCTCAGTTGTTGGAGAAAGCGAAGAACTTTGTATCGGACAAGATGAACGAGGTGGCGAAGCCTGAGGCGCATATAAAGGACGTGGATTTCAAGCGCGTGAGCAAGGATCATATTGAGTATTTGGCTATGGTCTCTGTTCAGAACCCTTATTCTACTCCAATCCCCATTTGTGAGATCAAGTACTCTTTCAAAAGCGCATCAAGGTAGTATTACATTCATATATACTTTGATCTTATTAGCTCTATACATATCAATGTATATATACAATAATTCTTGTTGTACATAAAAAATACATTTAATGAATATGCAATGTGTGTTATATGTTATGTGTAATCAATGAGTATTCAACGTGTGTTATAATCAATGAGAATATTCAATGTTATGTTATATTATATGTTATATATAACATGTTATAGCACATATTAATATTACATATAATATATGTCATATAAGACACGTTGGATATTGGATTGATGTATCATGGATTGATATATCATGGATTGATATATTTTTTACAGTACACGTTGGATATTGAATTGATGTATATTGTATATTGGATTGATGTATCTTTGATGTAATTGTATATATATATCTATGGTGATATCATATCAATTAAGGTTGTTTTATTTATTCATTTCTTACATATGATCTGATTTTGTTTATGTTTGGTTATTATTAATCAAAGGGAAGTAGCATCAGGGACAATACCAGATCCAGGATCATTGAAGGCCAAGGACATGACTATGCTTGATGTACCTGTGAAAGTGCCTTACAATGTTTTGGCAAGTTTGGCAAAGGACGTTGGTGCTGATTGGGATATAGATTATCAATTGGATATTGGTCTCGTTATTGACCTTCCTGTTGTTGGCAACTTCACAATCCCTCTCTCTCACAAAGGAGAGGTTAAACTACCATCAATCTCTGGCATGTTCGCCTAAGTAAAAAATAATTATATATCCAACTAGAAATTTATAGGTGATCTTAAATCATGTTTAATGTATGTTTTATGTGGTTTTTAATGTATATTTAATGTGTAGTTCAAAAATATTTATAACTACATGAACTCAATGAATTTTCTCATAGAAAAATCCTCTAGATATATAGATTCTCTACAATGTTTTTCAATTTCCCCTGATTCCTTTGTTATTTATATGTATGCTCTAAATTACACATGAAGTTATGTAATAGTGCATTTTGATCATCATAGTTATGAAAAAAAAGTTAATTATAAGTTAATTGTAAGATTACCTAACCATCAAGGGGATGTAGCTCAGATGGTAGAGCGCTCGCTTAGCATGCGAGAGGTACGGGGATCGATACCCCGCATCTCCAACTTCTCTTTACTGTTTATTCAAAAAACTTTTTTGGGGTAAACAATAATATTTACTCAATTCTGAAAAAAAAAAAATGTTGGGTTTTTCTTCAGTTAAATATTTGGTTTTTGTTCTGAGTTCTAGCCCAATAAGTTGATTAACGTTTATTTTATGATACGATTAATCGGAAATGATTAACTTATATCAATATTTCATCGATCACACATTTATCACAATAATACAATAATACTATATGTATACTCTTCCATTAGCCACTTTTCACTTTTTTTATAGCGGGTCCCATTAGAATAAAAAAGTAATATTTGATAAAATTGATGGAGTAGTTGATGGTGGTTGCAAAATGATGTACAAGAAGCATTATTGCATTTATCAGAATGAGTGTCTGTCACGTGTCAAAGTTATGAGTGTGTGCTTGCAAATTGTATAATGTCACGTGTCAAAGTTATGAGTGTGTGCTTGCAAATTGTATAATGTTTGATAGATGATTAATAGATGTGTACTTAATGTACATATAGTATTTTATGATTAATTGCAAATTTATAATATCTGTAGTTCAATTTGTCTGCTAAAGTGGTTTAAAGTATAAAACCAGCTACAAAATTATTGACTAAAAAAACGACGTTATGAACCCGTGAAGAAAATTAATTAACGTGGTTGTTATTTTTTTCATTTTTCTTTAGGAATCATGAAATACTTACTCCACTAAATTGTTTAAATTAAACAATGGAAAAAGAAAAAAAAGAGAAAAAACTATGTTCTCATATCATGCTACTAATAATCGTGTGGACTTAAGAGTCAAGTCCATAATTCCTATGTTATTATTTTCCATTGAAAGCATTAATAATATACTGAAGATTTAGTATAATAAATAAAATATAGTTTGATCATGGCCTAGCAAAAAGTTAACCTTATTGTACGCGGACCAAAATTCTATATTACACTAACTTTGTATATATTTACTTGAATTAACATGCTTTTACTAATTCCTCTCAAGAAAAAATCTTGGATGGGCAAAATTATGGGAAATTTTAAATGTTGTAATTTTATGTTGGTTCTTTTCCATAATATTGAGATATTTATCGTTGAGTTTAATTGTTTACCTCATTAGTGTTTAATTGAGTGATACAATACAATACACAAAATACAGAAATTTTAGAGTGTTTGTTAATCAATACAATACAGAAAATTTGTGTATCAATACAGAAAAGAAAATATTAGATATTTTCTGTCCACTCCAAAGAGTAGATACAGAAATACAGAGACACAATACAGAAACTTAAATTAATTTTTGTTCCCAATATATCCCTACCACCACCACCACCACCACCACCACCTTCCCTCGCAGCCACCACCACCACCTTCCCTCGCAACCACCACTCAGATCCGCGCCGTAGCCACCACCACCACCTTCCCTCGCAACCACCACCCAGATCCGCGCCGCAGCCACCACCACCACCCAGATCTAACACCCAGATCCACCTTCCCTCGCAGCCACCACCACCTTCCCTTGTTGCTGCTCAAAGATCTACTGTCGTTGCTGCTCCAAGACGCCACTGCTACTGCTGTGAGAGCCGCCACCGTCGCATCTCTGAGGATCGTTGGTGCTGCTTTGAACGTTGCCGCTCCTGTTGCTGGAAGAGCAACCCGAGAAGGTGAAGAGACAATCTGGAAGCTTGATAGGGTAAGGGGTGAGGGGTAAGGATTTTTTGGACATTTTCAAATAAATTGTATGTATTGTCCCATGAAACAAACATAATACAAATACACAATACACAAATTTTTATGTATCTGTATTTCTTGTATGTGTATTTGTGTCTTGTATTTTCTGTACCACAAAACAAACACAGCCTAAAGGATAACAAAGCTAACCCCAAATTTTAAAATTTTAAAATTTTAATACTCAAATCTATTATTGATTCATTTATATTACGGTGTAAAAGTAACTTCCCACAATTAAATTGGTCACGTTCATGTTATTTAACAATATAAAGATTTCTAATAAATATTATTTATGTATAGCAAAAGAAATAGTCAGCTTATACCAGCTTGAAATAAAGTATTGAAAACGTGAACTGAAAAAGCGTATTTCTAAATCCAAATTCTTTCTCATAAGTGTTTTTTGATTAAGAAGTTAAGTATGGACTTCTAGATATGAAAGAAACAAAAAAGTTAGGCATAAAAATAAATATTTTAAATCAATATGGTCACACATTAGTACCCCAAAAAACGGGGGAAATAATTAATCTCATTAATTCACTTTCAAGTCTCGTGACCACACATATTAACACCAACTATAAATATTCAAAATATAACAACAAAAAAGCCACACCACCCAACTCCAAAACAATCTTCACTTTCAATTTGCACAATTTTTTTTTCTCTCTTTGTGAAAGCTCTGCTTTCACTTTTTCCCTTTCAAATAAACTTCTCATATCCATGGCAGAAACAGATCAAGCAAGACCATTAGCACCAACTAGAGACCAACAAAGCAGTGATGAAGAATCCTTCAAAACCATGAAAAAAAGGAGAATCAAGTTATGTGGGTTTGTAAGTGCTTCTATTTTACTATTACTAATTATAGTCATTGTAATCTTAGTTTTCACAGTTTTTAAGGTAAAAGAACCTAAAATAACTACTAATAGTGTCACACTCACAAACCTAGACCTTATGGTAGATCCAAATCCAAATCCAATGTCTACTAGTGTTAAATTGAACATGACCCTTTTGTTAGACATGTCAATAAAAAATCCCAATTCAGCTTCTTTCAAATTTGGCAACACCTCCACACTTGTATACTACCATGGGGTGAACGTGGCCGAGGCACGGACCCCGCCAGGGCTGGCTAAGGCACGCCGGACGTTCTGGTTGAACGTCACGGTGGATGTCCTAACAGACCGCCTCGCTTCTATCCCGGATTTGATCACGGATGTCGCCGCGCAACGCTTGATTATGAATAGCTACACCTTAGTTGGAGGGCGTGTGAAAATTTTGAGTATTAAGAAACATGTTGACATGAGGATGAATTGCACTATAACAATTGACATTTCAAGCAGAGGAATTCAGGACATGAATTGCCAACGTAAGGTGAAGCTTTAGATAGAAATGGAATATAATGAGTTGATTGTAATTGTTCTTCTATATTCTTGTTTACTTATAAATGGTTTTTTTTATAATTTTTTTATTGTTTTTTTAGAGAGATTTATTATTATAGAGGCTCATTATATTGTAGTATATATGTATATGGAGATAGAGAATGGTAGATATTTTATGTATGGGTTAAAAATTTAGCATAAACTTCCCACATGGATCATCATTATTCTCATCTCGTGCAGCAAATAATTGATTTTGACACAATTTTATTTTAATTTTCTTTGTGAGATGATCTCCACACGTAAGCTTCAATGTTTTAAATCAAATCAATATGACGAAATAATTAAAATATTTTCACAATAATTATTAGAGTTTTGTTGGTATGAAGTGATGAATGTGATGATCTCCTTAATTGAAGTATGGAATTTTTATTTATAAATTTTTTTAAATTTAAAACATTATGATGAATTACTTTTTTTTGATAGATAACAAACACGAACATCAATAGATGATACACTACTTGTGCAAAAGTACAATTACTTATCAAGAATTAGTTACTCCTAAAAAAATCTCATACCCCGGAAAAAATTAACATATTAAGAAAAAAATATTAATATTATGATGGATTAAAACATCGAATATTTTATCTTTTATTACCTTATGAATATTTATTAGCAAAATTCTAATTATAAGTCTTATTTTCAATACTATTTTTGAAAATGAATAAAAGGCTTTATAGACATATTTCCATATATAAGTTATGATATCTCTTTTGCTAATGACAAAATACTTAAACATAATTTTAGATAAAATATTGAATAAAAATCTACTATGATCTCCATATGAATTAGAACTTAGAAGCATCATGTATCTCAAACCCCATTATCACCATTTTTTATAAAAAAATAAAAAATATCTCAATGGAATTCCCCCAAAGTATGGAAACATTAATTAAGCGTAGGTTGGGAGATCTGATCTATTTTCAATCTTGGCGTGTACAAATGGCATTTTATATTAGTAACATTAAAATCCACGAGCAATGCACGTGATCTTTAGAATAATAGATTAAACAAAATATTCAAATGCTCATTTATTAAATTTTGAAGAAGAAATTAAAGTAGTTAATGGTTGGTAGTTGGTCTAATTAATGGCAAACTTATGGCACAAATTTGACATTGATATATAAAACTAATGTATTTGGTTCTATTTTGGCCCTATTTGGTTTAGTGCTTTTTTTTTTTTTTTAAGAATATCACTTTTTTAAGAAGCAGAAGCAAATCAGAATTAGAAGTAAAAGTAGAAAATATTTTTAATTTTAAATTAGTAGTATGTAATTGAAAAACTTAGCTACAAAGATTCATCAGAGTTATACAAATTAGTTAAAATCTTGTTATCAATAAAAATCAAAGTAACTAAGCTAGTTAGACATGTAACCAGACATCTTTTTCAAATCACTATATTGATTTCAACATTCTCTGTTTTCATCATACTATACTGTGATGAATTCTCAATTTTAAAACTTGAAATAATTGATATTGCTCTGAGATGCAGATTCAATTTTATAATATGCGGATATGACTCTGCTTTCACTTTTTCTTCCTTTGTCAATTAGTTCAACTGAGTATTCATTGTAGTACTAAACTTCTATAGGGATTTTGTTAGATAGTACTGTGGAGTTTCAATACTATTCATTTTATTTTTTGGAAAAAAAAAACATACAATAAAGTAAATAATAAAAAGATATGATCGACAAAATTGAAATAGTAAAGAGAGTGCAAAAGCAGAAATACATATATGATAGATAGAGTAATTGATATGGAAACATGAGGTGTGATAATGTTATAGGAGTTAAACTCGCTTCTTAATCATATAATTAGGTCTTTAAATCATATTTCATGACTAATCGAAATAATTAGGTCTTATTAATTATTTAGTTTAATTTTGATACATTTTACACTGTCATCCAATCAAAATGCCTTGTTTATATGACTTTTCAAGTAGTAGAAAGAGAGAAAATACAATTATGCTAACATGACAGCCCATAATATGATAACTGTATAAAAAATTGGTACATTGTTAGTGGATGAAAATTAAATCCTTAATTTTACTTAATTATAAGACACAAAATGTATATCTATATCATCATCATCTTCAAAGCTTAAACAAGTCAAATATTCCACAAGTTTACACGTATGTAGAAAATATAGTAGGTTGAGAAGCATTTGTCAAAACATTAGAAATTTGGCACTGAATGAAAAAAAGCACATAAATCCTCACACCTACCACTCTAAAGTCAACAAACTTAAAAAACAAAAGAAAATATCCCTCACATTAATAACTCACACATTCATTCATTCATCATTTAAACAGAACACACCACAAAATCAACACCAAAATCTTCCAAACCCTTTCTTTCATGAACCCTAGTTTAATTTTGCTTGCAATCCATGGCAGAAAGGGACCAAATTAGACCCTTAGCACCAACAAGGGATAGACCTAATAGCAGTGATGAAGAAGACACTACTCTACCAAATCACCACCACCATAGAAGAAAATTCATCAAATGGTATTGTATTTGTCCACTAGCTTCATTAATCCTTATATTAATCACAATCATAGTCTTAATTTTCACTATATTTCGTGTCAAAGACCCCATAATCAAAATGAATGGATTCAAATTCACAAAGCTAGATCTTGTAAACAGCATAGGATTAGTACCTAGTACTAATAATAATAATTCTGGGGTCAACATGTCCTTAATTGCTGATGTATCAGTTAAGAACCCTAATGTTGCATCATTTAGGTATAGTAATACAACAACAACATTGTACTATCATGGAATCATTGTTGGTGAAGCTAGAGGTCCACCAGGGAAAGCTAAGGCAAGGAGCACAATAAGGATGAACATAAGTGTTGATGTTATTACTGATAGGATCATTTCTAGTCCTGATTTGAGAACAGAGTTGGTTCAGGGTTTTGTTATGAGTAGCTTTTCTAGGGTTCCAGGGCAAGTTAAGATCTTGAGGTTGATTAAGAAACATGTTGTTGTGAAGATGAATTGTACCATCACTTTCAATATTTCTACAGAGGCAATTCAAGAGCAGGATTGTAAGAGGAAGGTTAAGTTCTAATGATCATGTAAATTTAGTTTTTTCATTTTATTGTTTTCATTGGAGTATAGTTTTGTATAACATGGTACTTGTGCCAAAAAGTTATGTTAGTGAAAAATAGCTTTTTTATGTTAATTTGTATAATTGTGGGGTTACCCTCTTGGTCCATTGATTTTTCTACTTTTATTATATTATTGATCTTTAGACATTTTAGATCGTATTTAGTAGCTGTCATAGGATAACGAGGACAGAGACACAGAAACACAACATTTTATTAGAACCAATGATGCTTTATTTTAGAACTTGCATATTTGCATTAGTGTAGCAATATCTAGTTGGGCTGGTTTATTTTCATCCCTTTCTTGAATCACAAGTCAAATTGCTCTAAAACTCCTTAGTTTGATGCTACTCACTAACTAAGTGTATAGCCAATAAGAACTTGATGTCACAATGAAACATCATTTGTTTGTGAGTAATTGACAAAGCTAGTTAGGTGCTTAGAATTTAAGGTACCTACTACATGTGAAGACACAAAGATAGAATATGAATACAATAATGTTTGACGTACAACATAAATACGTCTAACTTGTATCCAACGTGTGCTATCCATGTTACAGGATGTGTGCTATACGTATATGAATAGAATACACATATGACATGCTTAATTATTAATTAATTAATGTGTCATGTTATAAGCATTGTTGACTCGTGTCCCTGTTTTTAAGTGTCAAATTTCTGACCAATTTGGCTGTAAATGTTAAAATTTATAAATCATTTAATTTTCAATAATATGAAACATCTAATTAACATCTTAATTAAAAAGCTTAGTGTGGTTGGATCGAGGCCAAATATCAAGTATATAGTAATAGTAATATCTACACATGCCATGCTCAACAAATGGGGCCAAATATATATTTCCACAAGTTTCTTCAAAGAGCACAAGCAGGTGTTTCTAACCTGTGTTACAATGTGATCCACCATTGAATAGATTATCAACTTCACTTAATCCAAATTTTATACCTATGACCTATCTGATGATAAATGACACTAACACATCAACACATGTTCTTCAAGTCCAACTAAGATTTCTCAGTATACATACTTTTGTTTAAAAGATAAATTAAAGTCCAGCACACATGCATGTATCTATAATGCATTCCCAACCCGACAAGAAAAGGATTAATTTATCGTAAATCTGAACTTTATTTAAAAGTTTATCTTTAATTAACAGATTGTTACATATAAAAGATGAGAAATGAACTCACAGATTAATCGAATGCATGAGCTGACCACTCGACAAACTCAAGTCGATTATAAATTTACAATGCATCTACATGCGATGCATCTATATATCTACCACCAATTCATGATTCATCAAAATCCAATTTAATGCACCATTGTGAGTGTGTTGAGAGTAGCTGCACAAAAACATCACCAATATTAAATGCATTAGCTAACATCTCCACCCACCCATTCATCACTACTCACTAGTGTCCCAAATTCTCTCCAATGATCTCCTTCCACAAATGGATTATTCCCCTTCTCATCCTTCCTTTCTTCTTCTTTTTCTCATTCCTCTTCTCCATGTCTTTCTTCTCTACCTCTCCACCACCACCACTACCACCACAAACCACCGCCACCGCCGCCACATACATCACAAACCTCGGCTTCGGTTACTCCATAGCCATAGCACTCGGCTTCCTCTTCCTCCTCTCCACAATCATCCTCTCTTCCTACCTCTGTTGCCGCACCCTCCGCAACAACAACAACCACGACCACGACCACAACAACGGAGGTGTCGTTCTGCCCCGCGTGATTTTCGTCGCAGAAGACGACCATGACGCGGGGCAGAACGACACCAACATCGTACTCGGCCTAGACCAGAGCGTCATAAACTCGTACCCGAAATTTCAACACAACAACAAGGATGGAAACAAGAACGTTTTCGGTGGAAATTACGACGGCGTGTGTTCGATCTGTTTGTGTGAGTACAAGGATTCGGAGATTTTAAGGATGATGCCGGAGTGTAGGCACTGCTTCCACGCGAGCTGTCTCGACGCGTGGCTGAAGCTCAATGGTTCGTGTCCGGTTTGTAGGAACTCGCCAATGCCAACGCCATTGTCAACACCATTGCAAGAAGTGGTGCCTCTTGCTCACTATGCCGCAGATCATAGAAGGCCAAGGAATTGAATTGAATTTAATTTCCCCTGTTTTTTTGGGGTTGCTCTGTTTTTGTGATGTAGGGTTTGGAAAATTCTTTTAGTGATCTAAAAAATGAAGAAAATGAAAAGTTTTTTGTGTTTTTTTTACTGTCTGAACCATTCAATTGTGAGATATGTAGGTTATTGTTGTTATTTCTATGTCAATTAGTATAATGTTGAAACTTGAAAGTGTGGAGTAGTGAATTGATTCAGAGTAAAATTAGGTTTAGCTTCATGTATGCAGAATTTGCATATGAGAGGATACTATTATTATGGAGAAATAATGTTGATTTGTGCTTTTTATTTTTACTTATTTCTTTATTTTTTTGGGAGGTGTGTTGAACTTGTAAATTATATATGTTCATGGATTATCCCTAAAATTATCTGCATTTTTTACTGTATTTCGGTTGATTTGATCTTATATACCATTCCTTTTTTCTCTTCACCCTTCTCATGTACAAGACTTTTTTCAGCCCTCCTTTGAACATTCAATAATGTTTATTGTATAACATAAATACGTGCAACGAGCATCAAACGTGTGCTATATATACATAAGACGTAATGTGTGTTATACGTACGTGTGCTATACATATATCACATATTATGTCTTATGTACAATAAATATATGATGCTCATTGAACGTATATCCGTTGTACGTCAAGCATTATTAATAAATATTTACCTATCATTCAATGGATTATGAATTACATTTTAGGATCTTCACTATATTTAATGATAAATAAAATGTTTGTGGCAAAGACCAAAAGTTGAATAAAATAACAATTTCTCTATAATCTTATTAACTTATGTTGACTAGCTACCTAGTGAAGTTAGAAGTCATCTTTGATTTACAAGTTGGAATTAACTTCTTGCTGAGAACACTAGTACTATACTATTTTTTTTTTTTTTTGACTTTTTGAGGATGATTTTTTTCCCCTTTGCTCTAATTTGCCCGGATTTAGAACAAGAGGTTATATTAGTAAGGTTGAATGATGGACCCATTTAGTTGTTGTCATTATAGAAGATAGCATGTATTTGGTACATACCACATTCATTCTCAAGACATGGTTTCCACTTTCTGATATGTTTGTTTTTGGTCCATGATCCTTGATTATAGGAATTGAATGATTTAATGTATAAATGTCCCATGTAGAAATTGACTATTTGGTAAGCAGTCACTGGAATATAATGCTTCCTTCCATCATTCATCCACTAAGAATTGCAAAACTCCATATATTGGCAAAATTGCATAAATACGATTTGAAATGAAATCCAATCTCAGTATTCTCTGTTCCCGGTTCTTGATTTTGGCTTGCCAATATTTGTGGATTGGTCTTTTTTATATTGTGTTAATCAATTGAGACCTCTACTTATTTTACCTTTACAAAGAAAGCAATTTCTTTTCAATATAATAATAATAATTCAATGATAAGATTTGTCTTTGTTTTGTTTGGCATCTTAAAGTTTGGTTTGTGAGAAAATTTTGTTTCAGTTAGGATCAGAACATGTCTTAAAATTTATTGAGCGTTTATAAATTTTTTTATAGATCATCCATCAACATAAAAACTATAATAATCAAAATGAAGTTATATGATACAAAAGCAATACATTTACCATCTCTAATAGTAATATTATTTGTACATTAATCACTTTTTAAATATTTAAACATCTTATTAACAATATATGTAATTTTCACCGTCATTATCAATTTATCATCAACTTTTTTGTTTTTTCAACTCAATTTCTCTCTATCACTTTTTCTTTTTTTTAATATATACATTTACCTTGGATGTACACAAATAATTTCTTAATTTTTAAGAGTTCATATAAAACAAAAAAACAAGACTAAAAAGCTGAATGCATTAACATCAAGCCTTGTAGTAGATTGGATCGGTCCATTTTTACTTTGTGATTGGTTATTTATTCATGCTGGACCAAAATCAACAATGTTTAATAACGGGTTGGATAACAAAAACTGAACAAAAACATAGGAAAATCATATAGGCTATTATCTATGATCTTTTATCATTGAAAATATGTTGGGGAGCAAAAAAAAAGGCAAGTAAGGTTATGGAATTTTTATTAATTCTATTTCTTAATTTGATAAAACAAAAAGATTATTTCTTCAACAAGCATGGACAAATCTTATGTTGCAATGATTCGATTTAGTAGTAAATCTCAGAAATTAACTAATTATTTAAATTCTCAATGAATCAAATTTATATAATAAATTTCATAACCTTAGCATTGGTTGCCCACGGTGTCCGGAACTTCGCCCTGACTAATCCGTCGCCTCGGGTCGCGTACCTGGGGATGGCAGATGAGGCTCCCAGCAAAGATTTTTTCCATCCACAATGCTCGAATCCGAGACCTTGTTTAAGGGACAACAAGCCGCTTACCACTTATGCCCATATTTGTTGGTAAAGCATGCTATTATTAATTCCATTTACTCAATTTATTAAGCCTTATTATTGTTATTATTTAAAAAAATTAAATTACACCATCAACGTGGAACCCATTGTGATGTTAAGTTCACCTTCTGATACAAAAAGCACCAAGCCGTCCAAGACCTAGCCCAATCAGTATCCGCCACGTGTCGCCATCCAAAAGCACTTCTTACCGAAAGCTGCCACTCTCTGACAAACAATGTGTAACTTTAGCACAGCTTCCCTTGTGCTACCAAAAAGCTAAATTCATAAATAAAAATAAATATTAAAATTAATAATAAATTTTTAAAATAAGCTGAATTATTTTTTTAACCTTAAATTTAGATAATATATCTAAAATATATTTTTCAAGAAGAGAATTATGATTTATGTATCACTCAAACTCAAAATTATGTAAAGTAATTCCCAACCAAAAACCAAAAATAATAATTTATCTAACGCCGTTAACTCCTCTTCCGTTACTGTCTCTGTACCAGATTCAAATTTCTCCCGAACCTGAGGCTCGTGTTCCCGAACCTCGTTCTCCGCAACACTATAAATACGGAGCGAGAGATTCTCGTTCCGAACCCTACATTTCAGTATCACACACTAGAGCTGAGAGAAACCAGCTCGAGCATTTTTCTTCGTCTTTTCTCTCTGAAATCCGAATTCGAAGATTTAGGGTTATTGTTCGGAGACAATGGCGGAAGAATCGGAGAGCACTGTGACGAACCACGAATCGTTGATCGAGAAGATTGCAGAGAAGATTCACGGTCACGATGATTCTTCTTCGTCCTCCGATTCCGATTCCGAGAAAAACGTTGCATCGGTCGTTAAGGAGAAGGTTTTTCGCCTCTTCGGGAGAGAGAAGCCTGTTCACTCCGTCCTCGGCGGCGGAAAGCGTATGATCTCTCTCTCTCTCTCTAACTCTAATTCTCTCTCTGTATACTGTGTTGACACGTGTTTGTTGCGGTAGATCTGTGATTTGAGATGATTCTATGTGATTCTGTTTGTTGATTGATATTATGTGGATTTGAAATGATGCTACATTTTTTTATTGAATCATTATTAGGTAGATCTAAGATTTTATAATAAGCTGTGCAAATTACGGAATGGAAATGATATGATTCTAGATTCTTAGAGCTGTTTGGATGTGCTTGTTTTGATTACTAGAAAAGTACTTTTTCTAATTTAAAAAGTGCTTTATGTGTGTGTATTTTAATGTATAGATGTTTGCTATTATATATTAAAAATATTTGAAGAAAATTCAAAAACAGAGAAGACATAGAGCATTTTGTATTGAATGATTTCGCAATATTACATGAAAATAGTGGTTGATTCCATCTCAGCTTATTGAATAAAAAGAAAACAGACAACTATTTATAGAAAGAAGGATGGATTGAAAACGTAAACTATTTATCGTCTGCGATATAATAATAGCTAAACATAAACATTAGATTTCGATACTGCTCGGTCGTGAAATGAAAATCAAATTATCCGAGATTCTTAGTGCTGTTTAGATTAGATGTGCTTGTTTTGATTACAATCAAGTACCTTTTGTATATTTGTTTACAATGCTTAGATGCTTGTTTTTAAAATGAAGTACTTAAAATACATTTTCTTCTTTCTGTTTAGATTTTTGTGCATATTGAAAAGAAAAGAGAATTTATATAAAATATAACACCACGAAACTGTTAAAATACTAAAAGTAATTTAGTTCTGAAATATAAATCTAAACATGTGGATCATTAATCTAATATATACATACTCTACATACTCGTGTGTATCTGAATAACAACATGAGTTTAATTATGATGCACTATCAATCAATCACATCCATTAATTTGTGTGACTTTTTAGTTAGTGGATGATTGCTGTGTCAATCTATGATTGGATGTCAGTATAAAATTATTTTACACTTACAGCGGATTGAAATTAAACTCTAATAACGTAATATATTCTTACATTCTCATACTATAATATGGCTATATTTGTGTGTTAAAAATTTCCAAAAACCGTATATAAAACATGTTTTTATCGTTCTGATGGACTTGCTATTTTGTTGATCAATTAATTGTTTGCAGCTGCTGATGTGCTATTGTGGAGGAACAAGAAGATATCTGGTAGTGTGCTTGGGGGAGCCACTGCTGTTTGGATCTTCTTTGAATTGCTTGAATACCACCTTCTTACTCTTGTTTGCCACATTTTGATCCTATTGCTTGCGGGTTTGTTCTTGTGGTCCAATGTTCAAACCTTCATTCACAAGTGAGACTCTGAAACTTGTTAAAATCCATTGAACCAGAGCATAGTGCCATTGTCACGTGCTCTGTTTTTTTTGTCCATGTTTTTTTTTTCAAATCTAACCACTTGCGTGTATAATAACAAATGATGATTGTAGGAAGGAGCCTCACTACCCACATGTTCACATTCCCGAAGAGCCATTCCTGCAAGTTGTAGCTGCATTGAGAATTGAAATCAACAGGGGATTTTCTGCATTGCGTGACATTGGTGCTGGAAAAGATTTGAAGAAATTCCTCATTGTATGTTACTTACCTATAAATATTTTACTTCCTCGCATTTCTGAATACTATTCTATTAGCGAAATGATTTGTGTAACACTACAAAATCAGTCAACATCAGCCACCATGTATAATAATCCAACATTTTGAAACTAGTAATCCAACTTTTAAAAATGTTGCGTTAATGTATAATAATAAAAGTTTGATTACTAGTTTCAAAATGGATTATTACACTTGGTGGCTGATGGTGGCTTATTTTATGGTGTATAATTACTCATTCTATTATGAGTAGGCTTCAAAAAATTAAGTATCATGTTTACCTTTTCTTATGCTGAGTATTATGTTTTTTATGTCCAGGTTATTGCTGGCTTGTGGGTTCTATCGATTGTGGGGAGCTGGTGCAATTTCCTAACCTTGTTCTACATATGTAAGTATAATTTATTCATATACTCATTTTAAATCGTGATTTCTCCTTCGAATTTAATTTTTACTGATTTTGCATAAATTTTTCATTTGTTGAGCAGCTTTTGTTTTGTTGCACACTGTTCCTGTTGTGTATGATAAGTATGAGGATAAAATAGACCCATTGGCTGAAAAGGCATTCATTGAGATTAAAAAGCAGTATGCAGTGTTTGATGAAAAGGTCTTAAGTAAGATCCCTAAAGGTCCCTTGAAAGCCAAGAAGCTAGATTAGTGTCTAAGGAGACGTGTATTCATCATAAAAAAAAAAGAGAGAGAGCGACACCACTTGCGTATTTTTATATAATAGAGAGTGTCGTTCCTTTTTGCCGTATGAGACCAGGCCTTGTTAGTGTTTTGATTGAGGACGGGTTTGGTTACCCATTCATGGGATTTTAGCTTCAAGATTTAGTTATAAATTTTGCTACAAGCTTGTATGGATTTTGCTGGCTACAACATTGTTTGTAGACTTTGTTTTGTTTCGGTTCTTGAATCAGTTATTGTTATTTGTAAGCTAAAAATATTTATGTTTTTAGTTGTCTTGCTCTTCGATAATTTCTGTATGTGTGCCTGTGGTGCTCGTCTGGGAAATAAATGCCATTGCTGATTTCATCTTAACGGAAATAATCGTAGAGTTTCAATCTTATAGGTAATATTGACAATTGCTTCTAATCTTTTGTTAATACTGGTCACTCTTGTTTAACTAAATTGCTTGTTTGCATGATAATGCTTTTATTATTATAATTGTGTTAAATTTCTTTGGTCACTCTTGTTTAACTAAATTGCTTGTTTGAATAATGAGGCTTTTATTATTATAATTGTGTTAAATTTCTTTAGGTTGTATTTGGATGAAATATTTTTAAAATTCTAACAAATTTGAAATTCAAATGATTCTAAATATATGATTTAAATTTTCTTTAATTTTTTTCTTTGGATTAAGAAATTAAGTTACACTAGATTATTTATGAAATATTTGTTTGAATAAGATAATTTTAATTAAATAGAATGTAAATAAAAAATGAATTTAATTTTTATTTTATATCTTTATATCATGAGTGTATCAAAATTAAATTCATAAAAAATTAAATAGAAGAGAGAACTTTTTAAATTCCTCCATTTTTAGATTGAAATTAGAATTCTTCTATTTAGGTAAATGAAACTCTTTCAATTTATATTATCTACTAATCAAATTATCCAAATTTAATAATAAAAATAAATTCAATTTTAATTCATTGTCACTATAAAATAATTTTTACATATATATTTAATTACAGATTGATATATCAATAAAAGTCTTCAACTTAACTACTTCTAACTAAAATTTAAAAATGTCTCAAAAATCATATTGTCCCAAAATCATATTGTCTCCCTAAATTATCTCATCCAAACACAACCTTTGGAAAATTGTCAAACTATAATCAAAACAATGTTCATTAATGTGACCATGCCATTATTAGTTTTAAGCAAGTCAATTGATATTATTTTGTTATTTTCTTCAATGTGAACAGAAATATAAAACATCATTTTCGCCATTTAAAAAAGTTTAAATATGCTTACACGAGATGCATTGTTATATGAAAATATAAACAATCCTACTAATACAAACAAGATGTGCATCACTGTGCATCACAAGAATATTAGGAACAAAATAAATGGTAGTTACAAAATGTGTTCAAATTGAAAAATATACACATTGAAGAGATGGGAATGATAAATTTCAAAAATTCCCAATTGAACAAGATAGTCATTTTGAAAAGATAGTGATTTTGAATGTGAAAGAATTAATTGAACAAAGATCGATCACATGGCAACCATTCAACAAACAATAATAATCTATACCTTTGATTAATTACAGAGTCCAGTTTACATTTAGTATCTCGTAAGAAAATTTGAACCAGAAGATTTGACACCTGGTGATGTAAGAGGAACTGTTGAGAACTCAGAACCAAAATTTTCAGAACGCTGAGAATAGCCAAGAGAGGGAGGACTAGATTTCTGTCTAGGTGGAGTAAATGAAAATGTGGAAGGGGTTCCATTGTCAAACCTCTGGTTGGAAAATGGTGGTGGAGTTTTACCTTGCTCATCATCTTCATTGGGTTTTGCTGTATTTGCCGCTGATTCTCTCTTCTCTCGTTCTTCCGTTTCCTTGAGAAGAAAATCAACCCACAGATCTGCGAAGGACTGAGAGCAAAAGTGCTTCATTAAAAAGTAGTGTAATATTTGAAAAGAAGGCTGAGGGAATAAAATAGGGGTAAACAAATATAATTTCACATTTTATAGTATATAGCTTTTAATTTCTACTTTATGTATTAAATCCTAGAGAATTCATATTTCAAAGACTTTATGTCCTTTAGCTTTATACTTCTTTAAAAAGTTATACTATATCGTATTTTAAAGTATATAATCTTCAATTTTTTATTGAATATGATAAGAGTAATCTCTAAAAATTAATCTATTCTCACATTTTAAAGTATATAGTCTTTAAAATATTAAATTTTAAATTTTTTTACATAAAATAAAAATTGAAAGTATACTTTAAAATATGAGATTATACTATTTGTTTAGATATACTATAAAATTTAAATTTTTTTACATAATATAACTTTTTCAAGAAGTATAAAGCTAAAAACCTTAGTCTTTAAAATAATAAATATTAAGAATTTTTTACATAAAGTAGAAATTGAATGCTATATACTTTAAAATGTGAGATTAGACTATTTTTTGAAATATTAATTTTTAAGGATTTTTTTATATAAGTAAAAACTAATTTTTGAAATATTAATTTTTAAGGATTTAGTATACACTTTGCAATTAGAGATTACTCTTTTCTTATACAATAAAATATTGAAAACTATATCTTTTAAAATATGATATAATCAATTTTTTTTAATGAACATAAAACTAAAGACTATAGTATTTAAAATATTAGTTTTTTAGAATTTAATACATAGAAGTAGAAATTGAAAGTTATATACTATAAAATGTGAGATTATACTATTTTTTGATACATTATTATATCAAAAGCTATACACTTTATAATTAGAGATTACTCAACTATTATACAATATAAAATTTGAGACTATATTCTTTAAAATATGACATAACTTTTTCTAGGAGTGTAAAACTTTCTATAGTCTTTGAAATATTAATTTTTTTGAATTTTTTTCATAAAGTATAAATTGAGGGCTATATACTTTAAATTGTGAGTTTATCTAATTTTTCTAGATACATTATAAAAATAAAAACTATACACTTTACAATTAAAAATTACTCAATTTTTTATACAACGTAAAGTTTAAGACTAAATACTTTAAAATATGATATAACATAACTTTTTCAAAGAGTATGAAGCTAAAGACTATAGTCTATTTGATATTAAATTTTTAGAATTTTTGACATAAAGTAGAAATCGAAGATTATAAACTTAAAATATGATATTACACTATTTTTTTAGATACATTATAAAAAAAAAGACTATACACTTTGAAATTAGATATTACTCATTTTTTAGAAAACTTTCAGGCTATATAAACATACTATATAGTATAACTTTTTAAAGGAATATAAAGTTAAAGATTATAGACTTTGAAATATTAAAATTTTAGAATTTTTTGAATAAAGTAAAAATTAAAGACTACTATATATTTTAAAATGTGAGATTACATTATTTGCTTAGATACATTGTAAAAATAAAGACTATAGTCTTTGATATAATAAACTTTAAGAATATTTTACATAAAGTAAAATTTGAATGCTATACTCTTTAAAATATGATATAATATAACTTTTTCAAGGAATATAAAATTAAAGACTATATAGTCTTTGAAATAATAAATTTTAAGGAATTTTTTACATAAAGTAGAAATTAAAAACTATATACTTTAAAATGTGAGAATAGACTATTTTATAGATACATAATAAAAATAAAGAGTATTCACTTTACAATTAGAGATTACTCTTTTCATATATAATAAAAAACTAAAACGATTATACTTTAAAATACGATATAATATAACTTTTTAAAGAAGTATAAAGCTAAATACAATATAATCTTTTAGAAAATATTAGGATTTAGTACATAAAGTAGAAATTAAAAGTTGTATACTTTAAAATATAAGATTATAATATTTTTTTAAAGACAAAAAATAATCAACTTTTTTACCATTCTCTTTATAATATGTATAGATGTATAGATAAGACACTAGTGGAGTACATATGGTGTTAAATGGTTATTGCAGTGAACTCGTTGTGCAAAAGGTATAATGATGGAAGAGAAGAAATAACCTGATCATCAGATCCCGCATTTGCAGATGCATCAGTTGAACTTCCTCCCAAGATGCCTCCAACAAGGCGGCCAGGCAATCCGAGAACTCCTCGAACAACGCCTTTGCCTCCACCTTGTTGAGCAACACCTATCCTTTGCTTATCTTCATCAGAGAATCCAAGCATGCGAACCATTAGGTCCAAAACCTGTCCCCAATATCACAAACATTACGCGCAGGATCAATTTAGACAAGAAATCATAAAACCAGACATAATAAGAACACACATCGAAATGCAAGTGGAGAATATAATTTTATAACATGGGAAGGATGAGTATAATGACTTGACTAAAATTCCCAAATTTTCGATCTCAATCCCAGCATTGTTATCATTTTTTCTCATATAGATATGGATCTCTTCATGAATCGAATAACTAGAAGACTGCCATACCTCTCTGCTGTGATTTCTCTGGAAATAAGTTACAAGTAGTTTTATCACAATGCGCCTGCAACAAAAGAGTTAGATTAGTATATAGTTTAAAATCTAGAGAAAAAGAACCCCATGTCTAAAATTCAGCCCAAATTTATATTTAAAGGACTTCAACAGTTAAAATTTTAGGAAATTAAAGAGAAAAAGAATGTAGATGAATGCCCGAACAGAAAATCATTTGTTTAATCAAAATTACATGATCAAGCTGATATTGAAAGACAAAAAATACTATGGAAACAAACAGGCTAACCTGTCAACAAGAAAATCTGAATCCACTGACATTCTATTTAGCCGTGTCATACTTTGCTCAAGAGCTCGTCTCAATTTGTCATTGTCTTCCTCGAGCTTGCTTACTCTACTTCCCCGCTCAGTTTGTGTCTTTTCAGATTGTGTGAGCTTGGCTAAAATTTCTTCTTTCTCAGCTCTGGATACATCTACTTTATGATCTGCCTCCTGCTCATTGAAATAACCATTTATTCTACATGTTACTGAATTGGAAATGACAAGTAAATTTTTTATTCTTTTGAGTCAAGAGAATAAAAATGCAAGTAAAAATTTATAACATTAGTAACAAATAAAACTAAACAAGTATCGATTCCATATAAACTGATGAGAGTGCATCAAATGGTCCATATATTGTATTTAGAAAGAAAGAGAGTCATACTTTCAACAGTTGAGAAAGCTTAGCTGTTTCTTCTCTTGCGCGTGCCAACTCTCCTTCTAAATGTTCCTAAGGATACAACAATATAGTGGATATAAGCTATTTTCATGTAATGCAAGATAAAAGCAGAGGGACTTAAAAGAATATTGACATAAAAATAATTTGGGAATAAAAAATAGAAAACAAAGAAGTGGCATAATTATACCTTGGCTTCAATTTCAGCATAGTACTGCCCAAGGGCTGTCTGTAGATTCAAAAGTTCTATATTCTTAGCATCTATTGTGCTCATACAATTCTTAAGCTTCATGTTCAGGTCATTAATGGTTTCCCTGGATTTGATTATTTCATTGTTGTTTTCCATCTTTTGTTCCTCCTGACTTGCAATTGCCTGCTTCAGAGTTCTCTCAAGATTTGATATTTGAGCCTTTAAATAGTTGTTGCTATCACGCAACTCTTGAATGATTTTGCTGTCCTCATCCATTTTTTCTGATTCTTCAGATTCCTAATAACAATCAGCAACGAAAATATCTTTAATATTGCAGCAAGATTATGTACTAAATCTATCTATCTTGGATGCACACAATTAGAACTCATCCACATTTGCCAATCCAACTTAAGTACAGAAACAGGAACTCAGCTACACTATTAGTCTCTTGAATGTCATGCTTCACCATTGGTTCTGCTTTAGAAAATAACAGAGTAACTACAAAGAAAGAACAAGACCTTTTCCAATAAATGTTGTTTAAGGCGGGTCAATTGTTGTACTGCTTTGTCCTTTTCTCGCTGTGTATCCATCAAATCTTTGCTTAGCTTTTGTAATGATCTTTCCATTTCCTCCTTTTCTGGAAAACTTTTGGAAGGATCTGGCATCTGCAGAAACGGAAAAATAATTATTTGCATGACTCTGAAAGCATAAACTGCATCATTGATACTGCTAGAATTCATGTTCTTAACCTGAGAAGCATCGGATAACACTTTAGCAGCTAAAGACTTCCTGCTTGTTTCAAGAGCAGCCTCAATTTCATTCTTTTCCATCTAACAACAATGGAAATATAGGATCATATTAGAGGGAATTCTGGACCGTAATATCACGAAACATCGTTATCAATCTTTTATTGTTAAGATAGTAATAACTTTTTACATTGCAATGAATTAAAAAATGCATAAAGCTATTGACCTTGAGAGTGGCATTTTCCTTCTCTAAGGTTTTGACAAGTCTTTTCAAGCTATCCACAGCTTCACCCACTTCTTCATTTCCCGCTCTAGTTAACTCAAGTTGCAGATGCTTTATTTCTGATACTTTCTCATTCAATTCATCACGCATTTGACTCATCTCCTTCGACGTCTTCCAAACAATAATATGAGTTTAGATGACAAAAAACTAAATATACATCCATGACATGGCAAAGAGTTCATGAAAAACAGTATGATCCTCTAATAGACTCCTATTGCTAGATGATGCAATACAACAGTTTAGAATGTAAAGCAGAAAATGCTTGGATCCTTCCTTCTCAGCTCTTTCTCTCTCTCTCTGTATATATGTGTGTGTGTGTGAAGGCCAATTCACATGTGCCCTTTATTCATCAAATGATAGTTTGACATCAAATCTCATTATTTATATACCAAATGCCATTTTAATACAATAGAATCTTTTTTAAAAACATAATAGTTGAACCTTTAGCGAGTGCCATAGAAGATTGAAAAGCCCCACTTTTAAAGGGTTAGTCAATAAATTGATATTAAAGAATGTGTTAGGGATGAATATATGCTCAGTTGAATTAAAAGTTGAGAGACCAAGACATCTCTTGAATATCTTTATTATATTGTATTTTCATTAGCAAATAATATAAATTTTCTTGATTTTTTTTCTCCTTTTTTTTTTTCATACTCTTAACCAGTTCTAGCATACTCCTAGTGTCCTAAGATCTTAACAATTTCCTTAACTGCCTTTTATTGATTGTTTTACAACTTTCTGGCATGATATGTCACTGAAAAGGGCCAAATAGATAGCAATAAGACAAGGATAAAAGTATCAAATACAAAAGACATATTAGACTGTACAGCACAGTGGAATGCAAAATTCATTTTATAACAAACAGTTCTCACATAATCATTTTTTTTTATCTCAAGAAACTTCTAACATAGATTATGTACTGTGCTAGTGCTAGAGATAACCCTTAAACACAAGTGTGGTGAAGGAAATGTGCAGCAGCTATGATAATGAATTTATGCATCTATAGTAATATAAACTCACTTTATCTCTTTCCAGCTTTAATATTTTAAGCTCATCCTGAAAGGACTTGTTCAATTTCTGTTCCTCTGACACAAATGAAAAACAAGATTGTTAGGCAACTTCAATTTACAAATCCAAAATTACGTACAATTTACATGTTCCAAGTGTAGATGAATACCTTGAAACTTTAACTGAATGTTTGCCAATTGAGCATGTTCACGCTCCATTTCCAACTTCAAATTTTGTATCTCAGCTGTCTGTTGTGCAGCTACTGCTGTCGCCCTATTTTTCCCATCAGCCAAATCTGCAAGCTCCTAGAAGGCATTCATACATCTGTTGTCAAATTCACTCATCACTAAAAGTAAAAAAATACAAAAGAAGCATATCAAAAGTTAATGAATCAAAACTACCAGACAATAAGAAAAGTTTTTGCATTACAAAAGAGAAAGGAAAACACAAAGGATAAACTATGTCCATTGAAAGAAAAAGTGAACTTCATTCTTTGAACGACATTGGACAAAATCAGGAAATTACTTAAAAACCAGTAGTCTAAGTTGTCATTACCTTATTCTGTCGATTGGGTGATTGGTCATTATTTACCTGCACAAATATAAAAAACAGTCAGCAAGAATACTAACTTATCTGTCAAGACCGAAAAACATATAGACAAGCACTTTCAAACCAAAAAAAGGAACACATTTAACTATATTACAACAGAACTAGATGCACAGACCTACCTTGACTGAATAAGTGCCATTTGTAGATGTTCCAGAACCAGTTCTGGAGACTCTCAAAGCAGCATTTGTAGTCTCCAAATTCTGCTTCAACGAGCCATTTTCTTTATTCAATCTAACAATCTGATCCTGTAAAGTTGAAATGATAGGATAGTTAATCTTATCGATGGCCACTAAACAAAAATGGAATTAAGTAATTAACAATAAGGGTAAATTCTAAAGTGGCTGTGTTGAAATGTCACTAAGAGATCGTCTATTGAATATATAACTATATTATCTATTGAAGAAAATGATGCCCTCATGTTTTGGTGAAAGCAGGGAAGGATCGCAGCTTTAAATTTTGAAGAAGCAGAAAATGCAGAATTTGGATAGATACAGATTTCAAATGTGATCCCATTGCTGCTGAGTTTTAGGGTGTGTTTGTGAGTTGAGTTTTGGAGGGGAGGAGAGGGAAGGGAAAGGTTTTGAGGGGTGTGATTGTGTTTGCGAGTTGCATTGGTGAGGAAGGGATGTGTTTGAGGGTTTTTTAAAACCTTCCAAAATCCTCCAAATCCCTCATTTTCAAGTTTCTCCAATTTGAGGGGTTTTGAAACTCTCAAACAATGGGAGGTTGTCTCCCTCAAGTCCCTCCCTTCCCTCCCCCTTCTTTCCCCTCTAAAATCTTCCCCTTTCCTCCCTTCCAAACTCCCAAACAAAACCTTAAGGAAAAAAGGTCCATAAATACCAGCAATAGTTCTTGAAGAAAGTAAGAATGATATCGCAGCTAAATGAAATAAGATCTTTCAACACACAACAGAGACTAGTTAACGCATTAAAAACTTGGTTAGTTCCACCAAGCAACTGAATCTATAGATCACCAATACATTACATATCTGCTGAAAGGTAAATGCAATACCTCCTTTTCTTTTAATAGAGCCGCATAATTAACTGAAAGTGCTTTAATTTCTGCCTCAGATGCCTGAAGTCTCTTGATTTCGGCTTTGTATTGTTCTATCTACAAGAAGCACAAGAGAAATTGAAATGACTTCTTATTTCACAATTCACAAACCAATTAACCCACAACTAAAGTTAGGAGATGCAATTGTAACAACCCACCCCCAAAAAAAACAATCATGCCATGTATCAAGAAAAAAGAATTGATAAACATCCAACGCAATAAAATTAAGATGAATTTAGCAACAAATTTTCACAACTGAATGTACTGTCAATGTTTATGTGGACAAACAGCGAGTTGGCAACTTTACGGAGGAATAAAAAAAGAGACCGTTATGTTTCTGCGTGAATAATCAAATTTATTGTAAAACTATGGAATATATATTTCTTTAAAGAGAAGACATGTCCATACACCAGTCAGTTTCATATTAGCTTGGGAATTGTCTTTTCAGGTTCACTGACCACTCCTGGTAGCACAAATGCACAAAAACTCATGGTGAAAACAACAACCACAAAAAGCCTTCTCTGCCATTTATTTCACCAGGTAAGGTTGAATATATGGATAAAATCACACCATTGCATCTTATTATAAGAAATGAAAGAGTACAAAAGAGAATGATGCAATAATGCATGCGAATCGCATCCTATCATAAACCAGATCTGCATAAAAACCACTAAAATTTAACTAACCAAAACTAGTGCGAAAATATCACCCTGCGTCTGATTACTCCTAGTAATATAACTAAACTAAACAACAAAATTCAACTACGCTGTCAAAGTTAACATTATAAAACTAAAAATTAACATTAGAAAACAAACATTATAGATTTTAATTGAAAAATAATAATTAACAACGACAAACTCAGTTATCCATATACACGATAAATTCCAAGCTAATAAGAAGCTCACGATGTCCTTCTTCGATTTATCGTTTTCAATTTAAATCGACCTGATTCAGAAATTACGCGATTATATAAGATCTAAAACCCTAGAGCTACCTCAATTCCACAACCAGATTCAATTTCCGCTAAGCTCATCAACGATTCGCGCAAAATCCATTTACATTCCTCATAACATAGCTGCTACAAGCTCAAACAGCTAAATGCTTAATAGAGAGAGAGAGAAAGAGACCTCGGAAGAAGAGAGATGCGCGCGATCGGTGCCGTTTGCGAGGTGATGAGACCTAACTACCGGAGATTTGGAATTGGCGGAGCCGTGAGAATTCCGGCGATCGGAGACGGCGGCGGGGCTTCCGGAGTAGATTTGAAGGATTTCGTCGTCGTCTTCGTCGTGAACGTCGAGCGCGATCTTGTTCAAATTCTCCTTGAAATTGGCAATGGTTCCCCACATCTTTTGAATTTCACAAAATCGCAACACAAAAATTAAGAAAATGAAAAATTAAGTGTTGGAAATTGAATTCAATAGAGGAAGTGAATAATGTGTGAGATTGTGAGGGACACTACTGCCAATAATGCCAATGCAATTTTTCAAATCTGTGTTTTTTCTGTTCAGCTAGATCTCAGATTGCAATGGAGGAGAAGACACAGAAGAAAAAAATAAAACAAAGAGAGAGAGAGAGAAGAGAGAGAAAAAAGAGAGGGACCCTTTCTAAATTCTATTTCTTCTCATTTTTTTCTCCAAACCATGATATGAATAATAATATATACTTTTTATTTTTTATTTTTCGTATAATTTATTTTTGAGCCACGTTCTGTGTACGTGCAGCTATATTAAAACGCAAGAAAAGTAAGAGAAAAAAAAAAGATAGAAAGAAAATATTTGGATCGCAACTCATTTTGCGGTGTTCTTGTCCGCGCTACATAAACTTGTATTGCCACTTGTTTTGTTTTTCTTTTTTGTTTATCTATCATAAAAATATTTTATATTCATTTTTATTCTATTATTTCTTTTCTTTTATGTCATTTTGTTCTTATTTTTTATATATATAATTATGGATTCATTCCCACGGAATCAAATATCAACAGTTCCATTCTCACTTTATTATAGAAAAACTGAAAAATTTTGGATTAGATATTCCAGCCTTCGAGAGAAGTAGTAACTGTATTCAAAGGGGATGTTATCCCAATCGTTAATGAAAAGATGTAAGGTGTGATTCACTTACATCATGTGCTTATAAATTTAAGCTGAGTTTGGTAAAGTTGTGGCTCTTGAAAAGCTGCTGATCTCCTTGGGCTTTTAAAAAACTGCTTTTAGAGAGTCATAATAGTACCGTTTGGTAAAATTATACAAAAATTGCTCTCGATAAGCAGAAGTCATTATTATAATGTTTGGTAAAATAGTATAAAGTGACTTCCAAGATATTAAATGACCATAATAGACATAATATTAAAAGATATGGTGTAAATGAGAGACATTTATGTATTTTTATTTTGAGAGAGCCAAAGATGACTCTGAAAAACTATTCTTGATGACTCCCAAGAGCACCCCCTGCTCTCAAAAGTTAGGAACAAAAGCAGTCCAACTTTTTGATTTACCAAACGCAAAATAGGAACTCCAGCTTTTTGAGAGCAGGAGCACCCCAAGGAAAAGCTTTATCAAACTCAGTCTAATATAATATAATAATTAATATACAGTTGTATTTTTAAAATTGAATATTTTTTGATTAATTTTTTATTGACTTATAAACATATTGATTAAGAGGGATAAACCTCTAGGGCTCAACCACACACCCAGATTTTTTTTCAAAAATATATTATTAATGAAAGATAAAGTGACACTATGAAGTGTAAATATGTACGAATATCACCATTTGGACATGTACATATTATTAATTAGGAAAAAATACCAAAATTCGTGCTTGAACTTTTTTTAAATGGTCATATTTGTTCCTAAAAAAATTGAAATTGTCCCACAGTTTGTGAACTTGCATTTGTGAGACACATTAGTCCCTTTATCAACTCCTTCATTAATTACTAACAAATAGTCCTACGGACAGTTAAATTTTAACAGATAGTCATTATGTGTCACATCATCAGAAATTAAAAAGGAAAACTAGTCCTTAACCATAGACACATCTTTCCTCCTTCTGAGTTTTTATTTTGTCTTAAGTGAATCTCTTCATTTACCCGATAGAGAAAGAAACTGATAGAACAGGGGTCAAGAGGATGGTTGTGATCAGATGTAACAAATGTGGTGAGTAAAGACCACAATTGTTGAACATGTAAGAAAAAATCAAAGGAAAAACCTACTAGTAAAAAGAAAAGAGAAAAACGAAAGAAAACAAGTAACAACTTAGAGAAGGTGCAAGTCAATAGCATGTAGTAGTATTAGATTAAATGTGTATTCATTTGATTATGCTTTAAGATAGTAAATTATATTAGATTATTACTCTTGTGTGAATTGATTTGATTATGTTATGAGAATGTAGAACTTAGTCATTCTACTCTTACTTAATTGTGTTGTTGTTAGTCTTTTAAGATTATCCTGGTTTGGTCAAGTATGTTTTATCATGTGAGTGAGTAGTTTAGGGATTCATCTTACTCTTTAAAATTAGTTAAGGATAAATATGTCCCATTTTAATTTAAGACTCATCTTCAAATAAATTTGCTGAGAAAATGGCCCCTCATTCAAGAAATGAGAGGACAAAGCTATTTTATTATTTTGTTGAAAGTGTTTTGATTGTCATTTTCATCTTTATCTATCCCATTTCTCTGCAAATGTTGTTTTCATCTTCATCTCCAATATTTGCAGCTTATTCTCCACATCTCTTCTATAATGACTTACTGTTGGGACTTGGGAGCACTTTCATTTTATAAATCACAATTCACATCACTTGCATCAATACATCCTTCTATATCATCTTAAGGTTTATACCATCATCATTTGAAAAAATTATCTCTCACATATTGATAATATAAAATTATAAATCTAAACTTCATATCAAATAATTTTGATACATAAATCCTATATATATATAGCCTCTTGCTCTTAAGAATATAGGTAATCAAATTAAGAAAAAAAATTATAGTAAAACAAATACAATGTTTCTTATGTGATGTAGCCGAGTTTTCCAGATGCACCAAAAACCAAACACATTTTGGTCATCCTACGATTCGGCAAAATAAATCTGCGAAGCTAATTGTAATTTTATCGTTAGAGAAGCCTCATAAAGAGTAACTTGCCCCTCTGCTGGGATCTTCGCATTACCAAAAACAATAATTACTGATTAATTTAATAATTAGTATAATGTATGAATATCTAAACCTAACGTTGAATCGAACCAAAAATGATGATATCTATCGGTTCGTTAACGAGATATCGATTCAGTATACGAAGGCAAACTTGAAGAGATACGCACTGATTTATAGCGCTCCCTCCATAGGAACCTTCGATTCATCGATTCAATTACCGAAATCGAATGAAACAACCAAAAGAAATTTGAAAAGAAGAAAAAACAAAAAAAAATTAAAAGATGAAATCGATGATGCTCTGTGAATACGAACCATAATAGTGGAAGGGATCATTTTGCAGAGCGATCCGCAATCGAATGGTTGAACTAACCATCCTTCCATTGTTTCTCTTCATAGCATCTTAGATCTGTTTCTGATTAAGAAACTAGACGAATCGAAACATAGTGAGTTCAAATAAAAAAAAAATCGCAGAGAATGAGTCAAAATAAGTAGTAGCTGCTGGCTGCTGCTAAAACCCTAGTAGGTAGCAGATGCAAAGGTGAATGATGCTGAAGCAGCACGCTTCTTTATATATCCTCGTGGTCTTAATCCTAAAGTGTTGAATGTTGATGGCAATTGAACCAACATTTTTTTTTTCTTCTTCTTAAACGGGCCCAAGGCCCAGTCAATAAAATTTGCAATATCGTAGCTAGGGTTGTGGAAAAGAGTAGAGTTTTTATTTAACCCAAAATTAAAAGAGTAGAGCTTTTATATATGGATTTAATTTCTATTCACTAACATAGTATAATTTTTTTATACAGTCATTCAATTATGTGCTGCTACATCAACTATAATTATATTTTTTCTCTTTTACTATCTAAAAAGTCATACGAATATGGTGTTTTGATTGGATGACAGTACAAAATATCTTTACACTATGAGTGCATAAAAAATAAACTCTTTATATAAAAAAAAAAAGGAGAGCAGAGTTTAAGTAGATTAACTGATCAGATTATATATATATATAGTTTAATTTTAATTTTTTATGTATTGACAATATAAATGTATTTTACACTATTATATAATGAAAATATTACGTTTTGTATGACTATTTAGGTAGTAGAAGAAAGAAAATATTATCATGGCTAATGTGACAACACATCATTAAATGAATGTATGTAAAAAAGTTGTACATTTTTTGTGGATCAAAATTAAATACATGTATATATATTACGTTGGCTATATCTCAAAGCAAAAATAAATAAATATATCAAATGATTCACTCATTTTCCTATCTACTTTTTCAATGGATCATCTCTCTTTAATTTGTGGCAAAATTTATATTATGTTATTTTAAAAAAATAATCTAATACATTTTTTTTTCTAAAGCATCTTTAAGTATTCTTTGATCAAATGTCAACTTGATCATTAAAAAGTGAATATACAATCACTATAAAAAGAACGTTTGATTTTATTGACTCTGATAGCAGAGTCATAAAGTTGGCATCAATGAGTTAGAGACACAATAACTCCGACGCGTCTTCAAATATACGTAGAGTTCATTTGGCAAAAAGTGCATGGGAAGCCAAATTCTGAGAAACTAAATTAAAACTAAACAAACAAGCTCAATTACTTCTTGACTATGTCATCCTAGTCAATGAAAACAAATAGTTTCTTTACTGTTTGACGCCACATTCATCCTCAGGACATGGCTTTCTGTCCTTGTTTCAGGCCTAAATTTCTGGTTCTATTATCCTTGATTACGGGATTTGAATGAAATGTCCTATATTTAGCATATACAATGTCAATGGATCCCTAGCTATGAAGTCTATGAGGACCATAACATGTGCTCATGAAAAGTTCCTTAGTTTTATGCAAACCAGCTGAAGTGAAGTTTATTTTAGTTTGACTTCATTTGCACTTCATACTACTTTTTCTCAGTGAGAATATAAGTACCAGTAGTTGCATGTGGCACTAACTCCTTCTTAAAGCAGTACAATTTATAATTCCTTTCTATCTTTGTATTGAAAGAGGTTATTAAGCTCGAAATTTCAAAATAATTTGTATTTATACCATAACATTGTAAACTTATAAGATTTTAGTATTTCAACTATTTTTTCTCTTTCTATCCAGAATATTTCGTTATTCAAGCAAAACTCACATACCATAAGGTGTTCGGTTGACACAAAACAAGGAAAAATATTTCAACTTTCTCATCATGGTACTAAATACAAGACTACAATTGATGAACATGTGGAGGCCTTGTTGATCCATTGAATAGATCCTTGTGTACTATTTCTTCAATTTTTTTATTTATCCAGTTTTAAATGCGAACAAGGATTTAGGTAATGATTAATAGAGTTAAAATTAACAAAATGTACATCTACTTTACTATAATATTCCTTTCGACTATTGTTTTTATCGAAAATAAGGTGTGTATTTATTATATTACCCGATAAAAAAGAAAGTATGATGCAAGGGTAAAAAAAAAAAGAAAATAATAAAGTTTATCTCAAATTTTTAAATAGACAAGTATTAAAAAAAAATGCACATTTACAAATTTGACTTTAAAAAAAAATGGAGGGAGTTGTTATTTCTATCCTTAGCTGCATTTCCTAGCTTCTTGCTACTAGTGATCCTCTAGATCCGTGTAGTTGTTAACTCAGATTATTTTCAACAAGTTGTGCTTACCTAAAACATAATAAGATATTGTTCATGCGTTGACAATTCAGCTTTTTGCTGATTGAATTTAAGTATTTGTCAAGCAATCATTAGAATGCTTGCATCATCCGCTAGGCAAGTGCCCTTTTTTAACATTCATATGATATATTGAATCCAATCTCAATATTCTCTACTCCAAGTTTTTGATTTGATTTACCAATTTGATTTTATGACTCATCATCATATCACATGTTATAGTTCATATAATAGAAAATCAGCTTCAGGGTGTTAATATTCTGTGCCATGTTCAATTTTCTTGCCCTTGTCTCTGTTTCAGTCTTAATGTTATGGCTTTATGAGTATCTTCTCTTTGAGCTGCATCTATTGGGTCATTTCTTGATCTGAAATTTCTGTGTTTTGATCACATTACATGGGGTATGTCTAGTTTTGTTTAATTTGTCTCTGAGAAATTTCCTTCTTAAGAATACATGAAATCTTTCAGGATTCAGAGTCCTGAAGATACAGCAATGTCAAAACAAAAGGTAAAACCATGGAGAGGAGTTTACTTTTTTATCTTTGCAGCTGGTGCTCTTGCTCTTCTTCTTTCTGGTGCCGCCATGTCGAAGTTCGTCTCCCTGAAATCATTTCTTGGTGCTGAATCTTTCTACTCACATTTGAATTCTGAGGGGGCAAATTGGAACCAAAATGAAGTGATTGTAACTGTTCAGAATGTGATTCAGAAAATTCAAGGGGAACTTGACAATCTGAGGAAAATAGAGATGGATGATACAACTTCATCATTTGTATTGAAACAAGGTTCTTTTCTTGCTGACATATTAGGACTTCTTGAGTCAGTGGTGGAATCTCATCAGCAAAGTGGTAGGTTCAATGTTCATCCTCTGACGAAAGCGAAGAAACGACCTGATGCACCTGCTGATTACTTTCTTCGCGAGGAGATTCGCAAGTACGTCAAGATCAAGCCTAACAGATTGGGAAAACAAAACTTTATGGGGGCAAATGCAACCTTCACCAGCATAGGCCATGCTTGCTTTGCCATGAAGGAAGAGCTAGAAGAATACATGGATTATGATGTCGGCGAAATCTGCAACGATGACTGGAAACTAGCTCAGAGGCTTATGGTTCATGGCTGCGATCCTCTACCGAGGAGAAGGTGCTTTTCAAGAGCCCCTAAGCTATACAGCCAACCATTCCCCATCAACGAGTCCATGTGGAAACTCCCTGATGATAGAAATGTCAGATGGAGTCAATACCGGTGCAAGAACTTTGCCTGTCTCGCAAGAAACGCCACCGGTAAAGGATTCTTCAAGTGTTCAGATTGCTTCAATCTAACCTATCATGAGATGCCTAGATGGGTAAGATCAGAGGGTGATTCAAATCAGACATCCGATTTCATTATATCTGATGTTCTTGGAATCAAGCCAGGAGAGATCAGAATAGGGTTGGATTTCAGTGTCGGAACCGGGACTTTCGCGGCTAGGATGAGGGAATTCAATGTGACAGTAGTTTCAGCAACTATCAACTTTGGTGCACCATTCAGTGAGATGATAGCTCTTAGAGGACTTGTTCCTCTCTACTTGACCATAAACCAAAGGCTTCCATTTTTTGACAACACATTGGATTTGATTCACACAACAAGATTTCTAGATGGGTGGATTGATTTTGTGCTATTAGACTTCATATTATATGATTGGGATAGAGTTCTGAGGCCAGGGGGGTTGCTATGGATTGATAGCTTCTTCTGCTTGAAGGAAGATTTGTATGATTATTTGCAGGCCTTTGAAATGCTGAGATATAAGAAGCACAAATGGGTGGTTGTACCAAAACTAGATAAGGATGATCAAGAGGTGTTCTTTTCTGCTGTTTTAGAGAAGCCTCCTAGGCCATTCCGGTGATCTTAGATTATGATGTTCATTATTATCATCTTCTTTCTTATTGGTTCCTAACATTCTTATTTTCTGTTGATTTATAGGACTCATCAAAACTTGAATATTTGTAGAGTGGTCTTTTGTATTGTGTTAATAAATTGAGACCAAATTACCATTTTCATTCTATACAAAGAAATTACTTTTACAATATAATAAGCCTATTGCTACATGATTGTATTTAGAACACACACCAACAGCATCAGAATGAAATACTCAGCTGCAAGAACACTTTTTTTTACTATTGTAATTTCCTGATTTTTTTGGGTAGTATATTGTAATTTCATGATTTACATAAACCATTAAAACACTGAACAATTCATCAGCAAAGGAATTTCTTCTTATTAATTCATCAGCAAATAATTATTCATCAGTGTAATGACACAACATACTATATTCAAACCAAAAACAAGGATTCTAACAAGAACAAAAAGGATATAAAGAAAAATTCTATAACCTCTCTTCTTATTCTTGACCAACTTCAGATGGTGTCTTTGCTACAATAGACAATGCATGGAGACCAGATTGCAATTCATCATCCAAAAGCTTATAGATTAATCTGTGCCTCTTAACCATACTCTTCCCTTCAAATTCTTGAGACACAACCCTAAGATTGAAATGTGTCTCGCCATCACCACTCCCTCTAACACCTGAATGTCCAGCATGCTGATATGACACATCCTCAACTTCACACTCAACAGCACCAAGCTCCTTCTCAAGCTTCTCCTTGATCCTCCTCCCTCTACCCCTCAATTCCCCACCAACCTCAGAACTCTTTGAATTATCAACAAAATCACCACCACCTTTCACCTCAGAACTTGAACTTGAAAATTCACCATTACCCTTTTCAAATTTCAACCCAAAATCTGAACTTTGTGACACTGATTCTCTTATTTCACCACCACTTGAATTCTCAACAAGGTCATCACCTTTCACCTCCTCATAATCCGAAATTGAAAATTCACCCCTACCCTTTTTCTCATCTTCCACATAAAGCATGAGTGCTTTCTTTTGCATCAGCTTGAGCATATTCAAGAACCCATTATTCCTAGAAGGTGTAAGACTCTGCTGCAACCCAAGAAGGTGAACAAAATCGGGTTTTACCCGAATAACATCTTCAACGGGTCGACCCGAAAACCCAGTTACAAGCAAAGCCGCAAGACCTTTGGTTAGGAGTGAATCAGAATCAGCTTCGTAAACAACGTTTTTTTGAGGGTCGAGGTAGGCTCGGACCCAAACCTGGGAGACACAACCTTGGACCTTGTTGTCGTTGGTTTTGAAATTGGATTCGAGGGGTTTGAGGTTTTTGCCATAGAATAGTAGCTGTTCATACTTGGCTTTCGGTTCTTGAACGGATTGGAAGAGGCGAACGATTTCTTGAAGCTTTGGAGGAAGCTCTTCGATGGGTTGAAGAGTGGAATTTTCGGTTGTTGATGATGATGGGGTTATTGTTGTGGTTGGAACTTTCTCGAAGGTGATGGGTCTGAAGGAGAAGAAAGTGGTGTTTTTGGTGGATGGTTGGAGAAAAGATGGGGCTTTGAGAAAAGGGGTTTTGGGGATTCGAGTTGTGAGCAATCGGAATGAGCATGAGGTGATAGAATGAGAAGACATGCTTGTAGCAGGTTGAAGCTATTTGCTACTGTGTTAGGAAAGATAGAGAGATAGAGGGTCATTCTGATTCATTGTTCTTAGTTTTTTTTTTTGTTGGATTTGGGCCTTGCCTGTTAATCAATCACTAATCTTAATTATTTATTGGTAATTTAATTGTAGATAATTATGATTTAGGGCCGTTTGGTTCGCGGATGACTTTTTTCCCGAGAATTTGCATATTCCTGGGAATCCTATTCCCGGGAATCACTTTCCCAGGAATGAAGCGTTCCGGTGTTTGGTTTGTTCGGGAATCTTATTGAACTTTCCCGGAAATGAATCATATCATGTGTTTGGTTCACAATGACATTCCTGGGAATGTTTGTAAATTTTACAAATATACCCCTAATGATAGAAAGAGAAATGCTTGAGGTAGTAGATTAAGGGTGGGTAAAAAAGTAAAATAACACTCCCTAAACATTCCCATGGGATGGAAATGTGAAATTCCCATGGGGAGGTGAGTTTCAAATGGTGGGAATGTGAGATTCCTGGGAATGCAATATTCCCGGGAATGTTGATGCAAAAAATTGAACCAAACCTGGGAATGTGAGTTTCTCATGGAACATTCCCGGAAATCTTAAAACATTCCCCCCAACCAAACGCACCCTTAGTGTCAATTAAAATATGAATTTTTCTAATCAGTGCTCTTAGAACAGATAATAAAAAAAGAAACATTTACCTTAAAAATATATATAGTTATTTTTTTATGTAATAAGTCCACCTTAACTTAACAGTTAACCATGCAATTCTTAGCAGTTAACCCTTTTTAATGAAACAAGTGGTTGACATTTAATGAAATAAAAGAGTGGTTCACATTTATTTTTCTTAAAAAATTGAACACTGTCTTGAATAACATAGCCAATTGCCAAGTGATAGGTTCACATCCTTATTTATTTACTTGGATATGTTCACAACATTGCTATAACATTAACACCTTAAAGATTGCCTCAAATAGGAGGAGATTCATATGAGCACAATTCTTATGGTACCATTTAGAAAATTTCTTATATGACTATACAGAAAGGAAGGGAAAGTTGCAGTTGAATTGCACACAATATTCATGCATGGCTTAACAGACAAAACTAATTTACAATAGCCAACAAAACTTTACATACTGGTATAAACATAGACCTATATACTAGTGCCAACAGATTTGAGCACCATATAAGCCAAGTCTAATACAAAAGATAATTTTCTCACAGATATATGTGTGAAACAAGATGCCAAATATCTAGTTCAATATTTATCCATAATATGCACTATTTACACCAAAACTTTTTTTGAAGAACTTGAGGATTATCATGTTCTGTCAGTAGTTGAAGATACTTCAAAATATGTTGGCCTTGGTGTTGAGGGACAGCCAATAGATTGAATTAGTTCTTCCACACCAAGCACTTTAAACTTGGGAGGCGAATTCAGAGCAACGTTGTCAACCCGGTGCTCGTAAATCTTGCCTTCCTTGTCAAGTTTATACACAGAGGTTCCATCAAACCTACCACGGCTCTCCCATGGAACTCGAGGGATTCCATGAACGGTCCAGCGAACTATAATGACATTCTCAACAGGCTGCCACACGCTACTTAAGTCAACCCACAAAGCCTTGAAGAACATCCTGCCGTGAAATCGTAGTGCCCAGAAAATTGATTTGTAATTGTCGATGCCAACGAATGTATTCAGAGGATCCTTAAATACGATATCATCCCTGTAAAAAATGTAGATATTATAGTGAGTCAAGTTAGAAAGTTGGACAATCAGATGAGAGTTTATTATTTTTCATGAAAAAACACATACCCAACCTTATGACATCTACAACCAAATAATACAAAGGAACATTAGGTTTCTTATATTTGTAACGGGTGGAAGGAGGTTTAGGGTTTAACATGTATGAGGTATTGTTCCATGGCAAAGACGCACAGAAATTCAGAGATAGAGAGATTGTAGAGACACAAATACAAATATAGAGAGTAGAGACAATGAGGCAGTAGCGATAGAGACGCAGACACGGACATAGTGACAATATTGGAAGAAATTTTAGTCTCAGTATTGTTTCCATTTTTCCCTACTTTTTGGAAGTATAGAAAATATGAGAAACTTGCCTCCCAGGACAGAAAAATTTATGTCCTTGTACTTGTCTCTGAAACCAAATAACTTTCTATCTATTATGTCTCTGTATTTGCGTCTTTGTCCTTGCTACCAAACACTACCTGAAGGTTTATGTATGAGAGTTTCTTTCCCCAACTGTGACCTCCAAACACCCAATGCTAAATGCTAATCAGTACAAAAATGAAAGTGACCCTTAGTTGAGCTATGTGTATTAGGCAAGGAAACCACACAACACCTCACAGATTCTATGTGCATCGCAATTTACAGAACCTATAACACTACAATTATAAATTGGTGGAGGGTCACTTAGGGTTAGCTCAAGGGGAAATAAAGAACAGATAATTGAAAGCAACTAGATACCTAAAAAACTATCCTCACTTGACAGTTGACACTTGAGCGAAATAAAGACTCAAAACATAACATAAGAAACATATTAAAAAAATATTGATACACTAACCTTATCATCCTATCATGATGTAATTATGGTGAGAGCCACACATATCTGATCTCACACAATACATAATAATTGAATCTATGTGCAAAAAACTTTTACAATCAAGATTAAATTCAATTGTAATAGTCAAGTAGACAACCTTATAGACAAATTTCACTTTAATAATGCATAAAAAATTAAATTAAAATGAAATAAAAACATTGAATTTACACGTTCTCCCACCATGTTCAATAACCATCATGCCAAAAAAAATGGAAACTTAAAAAGGAAAATAGAAAATTTCGAACCTGTAGATGTCAAAGCTCAGTTCCTTGTAGAACAAATCAGGGAACTCCTCCCTCAGAGTTCGGATTGCATACCCCAAATTCAAATAGTAATTCTGCTTCTCTTCCTCCTCTTTGCTCTGCCTCGACCCTATCTTCACGTTCTGATCCAAACCCATATCCAAAACACCGAAATCCTTCACCTTGCAAGAGATTTTCACCGCACGCTTCGACCCAATCGCCTCATTGTTACCCTTCGTGTAGGGTTTGAAGCTGTGTAGCTTGCTTAGATTAGGGTTAGGGTTTTTGATAATCCGAGGTGCAATCGACATTTCCGGGGAGTGGATTACAAGGGCCATCGTAAAGTCGGTCTTGAACTTTTTTCTTTTTTACTCTCCCCCAATGATAAACGATGAATTCAGAGAAAAATCGAGCGAGAAAAATTCATATTTTCCGGGAAAATGTGACTCGGGAATTTTCTTTTGGGTTGAAAAGAAGGGTTAAGTTTGTGGATAATTTGAATTATTATATTATTGATATTATTATTATGTGATTGGTTGGATTTTCTTTCTACTTTTTTCCTAAAACAAAAGTACAAAAGTGGAGAAAAAAGGATAAAGATCAATAAAAAAGAAAACAAAAAAAAAAAGAGAAAAAGTTTTAGAAAAAAGGGGAAGGGGATGAAAATGAAAGAACATAATAATTAGCTAGAAAAGATCATTGAAAGTATTGACTTTAGTTCAGGGCATATTCCTTAATTCTTTTTTCTGTTATTTGTAGCTATAAAACTTTTCTTATATGAAAAAAATGAATTTATTCATTAATTTTTTTTAGTTATTTGTAACTATAAAACTTTTCTTATATGAAAAAAATAATTTATTCAACACCTATCATTCAAAGACAATACATCCCAAATATATTTGAGTACATTACAACATCATCATCAACAAGATGAGCTAACCTTTTTCTTTTGGCTGAAATTAAAGATGAGCTAACATAAGATATGTGCTATCATAGAGTTGTTATAAAACCCTAGCAGCAAATTGAGCTCTAAAATATTCAAATTTTACCTTTCTTTACTCAATTTGATATATGATATGCACAATATATAATATATAATATATATTATCTATATTATATAATACATATTGTAAATAATATATTAATTATTTTGACTATTTTTTCATTATGTATATAACAATGATTTAGTAATTGTTGAGGATGCTACACTCTACATGTTAGAATACCTAAATCTATTTCCAAAATCTTAGTTGGCAACCAACAAATATTGTATCTTTTAAAATCCGCAAAGATTATATAATTAAAAACAATAATGTTTGTCGTACAATAGAAATACGTTCAATAAGTATCCAACGTATGCTATATACATGATATGAGATGTGTGCTATTTGTATAACACATGTATATTACGCATCTCATATCATGTATAACACACATTGAATATTTGTTGGACGTATTTATGTTGTATACGTAGCATTATTGAATTGAAAAACATTATTATATTCGATCAAACAGCAGTAGAATAGAATATTGTGTCTTTTGAAGTAATGTTAGTGTAATGAGAGTCAAATAATTGTTGATGTGATATGTGATTAAGGATGATACACATTTGTTTTTATATTATTAGTGAACTAAAATAAATTCTATATTGTTACTATAAACTTCAAGTCTTTCTTTGTCATAGCAACAATCATTTTATAGTCCAATTTTTGTACTCACACAGAAAACTAAAACTATTATTTTAAAAATATAAATAATTTAATCAAAATTTAATCGTTAAAATTGTGAGGTCATATATATTTTATTGATGTTTGAATTAGCATTAACAAGTAGGTCATTGCTCCAATTTATTCAATATAATAATAATCTCAAGTGGTTTTTGTACTCTGATACCCACATAGTTAGGTGCAATAATGAATTAATTATTTAATGGATATGTTATGTTAGGTGTAGTTTGGTACTGGCGGTGAGTGCAAGTTGCTACAACACTAAACACATATACTCAATTATTTTCATTTTTTTATCAATAAATATTTAATTAACTGTTGAATGAATTATAAGTTATCCTTAAGTAAAATTAATATTTTATTTTACAATTTCATTTTTATCCATAGTCCGTTTATAATTTTTTACTCGGTCATTCAATTATATTACGTTAATTGTGATTATATTTTTTTTTCTAATACTAATATAAATAAAGTATTTTGATTGAATAATAATTAAAATATCTTTACATTATAAATATATTAAAATTAAACTATTTTATTTATTAAAAATGAAATATTTATCTGATAATCGAAAAAAGCTATATATCATGTATTTATACAATATCAAACTATTACTATACTAGACTAATAATATGAGTAGTATTAATACAGATTCTGATTTATAATAAATTCGACAATATATCAATAGTTTAAAATTTAATTAAAAATTATAATTATAGTAATATTATAAAATTTTTAGTTAATATATTTTGAAGTTATATTATTATTTTTCTAATAATACACTGTACGGTCAACGCTTTTACAATTTTCATGAGAGGTGAGGTGAACCCGTCAGAGAAGTTTCCGTGGTGTGGGACAGTGCAAGGGTAAGAATGTCATTTCAAATGCCTTAAATACCCTTCTTTATTAAGATTCATGGCTCATTTTACATTTTCATTTATTCTCTCTTTATTTTTTCATCTGCTCCCTCCATTCCAAAATATTAGTCATTTTAGGGAGAAAAAAAATTCCACAATGATTGTCGTTTTCAACTTTCAATGTCAATTTAATTTTTTCATACCTATTATACCCTTAGTATCATTTCTCTTTCTTTCTTGAATATTACTCCAAGGGACCACTAATCATCTTTCTTTTCTCCGTATAAAAACCTTAAAAGACTAATATTTTAGAACGGAGTATAGTTTTTCTTGAAGTATTTAGGTTTTCACCTCAAAAAGAAGTCGCAAATAATGTCATTATACATGTAGAGTTGAAAGTGAATTGACTTTGATAATTAGCATTAAAAGTTGGTTGATTCAATCTTAAGTGAGCTGATTCAATTTACATATATAGATAAAACTATTTTTGTAATAAGATTAGAATATTTTATCATAAGTACATAATCTATTTTAAGTTCCCTTAAAATGGTGTAACTATTAGTGAAAAAGTTTTGCTAACAATGTTTTTAATATAATAAATAAAAAAATAAAATATTGTGGTTAATTTTGTATAAAAAAATACATATTTTTAAGATAAAATGTTTCTATTTTCTTTTTCTACTTTAATATATTGTCTCGTTATAATGATAAGGATAATAACACAGTCAGTAGTTATCTTGGTTTCTTAAACATTTAGTCAGATGATTAATTTTTAAAAATAAATATGAAAATAATCTCATGATCAAAGGTTAGTTCACTTATAAGAAAAAATTAATTATTATTGTCAATAATAAATACCTTGATTAATCAATGAAAAAGATCAATTGCCTTGTTATACACTAAAATTGGCTTATCACCAGCAAAATATAGTAAAACTTTAAGTTCAGATCATTTAATATATGAGTTCAAATTATCAATTCAAGCTCAAATCATAGGTTCATCAGATGAACTCATTAAAGTAATAAGTGGCAAAATGACTTGAAAATAACACACGATCTTAAATTACAATGACACCCTTGAGACAGGGCAGCGCTGTCTTTTCAAGCGGAAACAAACCAGCATGGGTTTGAGTGGAAGTTGGCGTCAACCAACCACCGTACCACGTGGCACCCTCATTAAATATTAAGTAGAATCCACTTTCTAGCTAAGATTGATACAAAATTATAAAATTTATAGAAAATAATAATATAAACTTTGAGTTTATAGTAAATCATACAATGTAATAATATATTAATAAAAAATTTTATAATATTAATTTAATTATAATTATATCTTGAATAATTAATAAAGTTTAATTTTAATTCATTATTAATAAAAATAATTTTACACAAATATCTAATTATGTACAGGTACATTAACAAAAATGTTAAACTCAATCTCTCACCGACTAAAAAATGTCACATATAAAATATAAATAAGTATATTATAATTAAACTCTTCTGTATATTATCACTTATTCAATTTATTATCAATCCAAATTTATATTATCATAACCATTATTTGTAGAGCATTGCTATATGAACAACAACAAAAATAGTCAAAACAGTCAATATTTTATAAACAATAAGTATTATGTAATATACATAATGTATACTACATGTTGCACATAATAAATATCATATATTATACACAACTGTATCACATGTTATAAAAAAAATAATATTGCAACACATGATATATATTATGTATACTGTATAATATTTATTGTGCATAAATAATTTATATTATTAGATATTATGTTCTTTATATATTGTGCATAATTTATTAAATGTTTTAGAGGATTTTTTATTTTACTCCAAAGATATTCACTGATTTTTCTTTTAGTACAAATAAGGGTACTAAATTTATTGAGCTTCAAACACAAAAACAAAAATCTCACACACACAAAATACACCTCAGAGCACGAACTTCCATTCTCCTTCATTTCCTTTTTCTCTCTCTCTCTTATTCCGCAAGCTTTCTCCGATTCTCTCTTCCATTCTCCGATCAGTCGTAACCGTAACACCACCGCTTCTTCTGTACCTTCCGTTCGGTTTAGGTTTGTTGAGTTAGTTACGTTTCTATGTTCTGAGTTAGTTACTACAAAATCCTTATGGAGTTGTTAGAGCGTTCATCAGCAGCAATGACCTTCGACGAGGCTTCCATGGAACGCAGCAAGAGCTTCGTCAACTCCTTGCAGGTTCTCTCTTCAACTTTCTCATTCTCACTGTTCTATTATTCTTCGCTTCATTCTCAGATCTGCACTCTGTTTTTAGTTTTTAGTCTGTGTTGTTGTTGACTTTTGAATTTCTCTGTTATCTTTAGCCGTGGAGGGAAATTCTGTGTTTGTTTGAGAGTTTTTTGTGGTTTTGCTTTTCTGCATTTGGTTAGTGAACTGAAAAAATCTGGTGAGATTGTGAGAATCGTGGTTTTGAGTTGCGGTTAGTTACATTGTCTTGCGTTTCCCTGAATTACAGGCAATTGTGAGGAAAAAAATGAAAAATAGAGGTGACGCAATTGCGATTCCACTTGTGATGTGGTTGAAAACAACAATATTGCGACTGTAATTGCGGTTACTAATTGAAATTTGAATCCATGAGACTTAAGAGCTTAATTATGTCAAATACAAGTTTATAGCAACTGAATTAGGATATTTGTTTGGCTAAGAGTCTAAGACTCAGGGTTTTAAATTGCGGATGAAGAAGTTGCTGCGGTTCCTATCGCGACAGTGGAGATCGCTATAATAGATTTTGTTCCTGCTGCATTTTTGGCTGTAGATCACATTTTAGGACTATCTTAAAAGTTAAAAGAATCAAGTCAGTTATGATGATGACAAGGAATCGATGATGCAGAATGATTTGACGATTTGTGGTGAAGGACACTTGAATTTGACACAAGGATGCAGTTATGTTAAAATTTGGGGATATCTCTTACATGAGATGATTAGAATTGAAGTCAATTTTGTTTTCTAATATCATATCTAGACTTCACCAATGTGTGCAATTAAATAACCTGAACCTCCAGAATCCAGATAAGAATATTTGTCGATTTTAGCAGGATTAATGTAGCTATATATGGCTTCTTTTGGTATTGGATTGATTCCTTTATTTGTTGTGGCTATGATCTAGAGCATGCATAGGCAGTCTTTTGATCCTTGTATTATGGTCATTTCAGGAACTTAAGAACCTGAGGCCTCAACTTTACTCTGCTGCAGAATACTGTGAAAAGTCTTATCTCAATAGTGAACAGAAACAAATGTAAGGATATTTTTTGTTGTTAATGAGTTTTTTATTTTTTGAACTTGTTTTTGAAGCCAATCTTATCCCCTTTTTCTTAACTGTTTTTCTGTGTAAAATGACTGTTGCTCTAGCAATCCGAAGAATTCCTTTAATATTTTAGGCTTATGATAAATCCTCTAGCTGATGTAAACGAATTGCTAGAACATTCTCTGTGTACATATTCTTGTGTTTAAACTTTGAACTGCAAGTATTTTTCCTCAGCCGAATGTTATTTATTCATTAGGGTGCTTGACAACTTGAAAGATTATGCTGTACGAGCTCTTGTCAATGCTGTTGATCATCTTGGAACTGTCGCATACAAGTTAACTGATCTTCTAGAACAGCAAACGTTGGATGTCTCAACTATGGATTTGAAGGTCTCTACTCTGAATCAGGTAATTACAATTTTTTTAATGCAAAGTCATGTTTTAATCAACAAATATCAATTGGAGTTGAAGTAATACACTTGCTTTCTTGCAGAAACTTCTTACATGCCAAATTTACACGGATAAAGAAGGTCATCGGCAACAGCAACTGTTGGCCTTTATCCCTAGACATCATAAGCACTACATTTTACCTAGTAGGTTCAATTGCTTTTATGATCATCTGGAAATAAGATTGATACTAAATATCTAGAACTATAGTTTTTACTTATTTTTGACTTGTTGTCTATTTTTTTGTCAATCCGATCCAGATTCTGTCAATAAAAAGGTACATTTCAGTCCACACATACAGATTGATGCCCGTCAGAATCCATTTCAAACCAGAACTCGTATTCAATCTTCAGGTATATCTGGTGAGGAAATTTTACTCCCTTCTAGAGTTTTTGGCATTGGTTTTATTCCTTCTTTTTTGGGGGGACGTAAGTGAATATTATATTATTCATCTCAAAATGCATTTTTTGTATCTAGGTACCCCTGCATCAAAAACTCTTTCATGGCATTTAGCATCAGAGACCAAGTCCACCTTAAAAGGAGCTTCGCATGCTTCACCAAAGTAAGTTTGGAAAATTTTAGCAGTTTGTGGTTGTGCAAGATTGTTGCCTTTTCTGTTTTACACTTTAAGCATGAATGACATTATAATATCACATGTTTTTGCAGCATTGAGAACCCAAAGTTTTCTGACAAGACCTCTGGAGTTTTCCACCTTTTAGGTTTGTGGAATAGCTGTATCCCTTTTGTATATTACAAAAATCCAGGCCATAGTTATTTCTTGATGTCGAAATCAGAGCTTATTGTTAATGGTTATGTGCATGTAGATAATGAAGAGAGTGCCTGGGTGAAATCCTCGCCAGCACCAAATCACACACCTAATGGACTTCCTGCTTCTGGTATGACCGCGCAATCTTTGGGAGCCACACGGAAGGTAATGTCATACTCACTGAAGCTTCAAATGCCTTGTGGAACAATCCCTAATAGTCAATTCGTGATTATTAGTCATCTATTCATTGCCACTTATTTGCTTATCTACTTGATCTATTTGAAGCACTTTCATTTCATTATGCTTCAAATTAGACTATGTAAATGTATATGATCCAAAAGCACACATTAGTTGCACTATCCAATATTCAATTGGTTTCATTAGAACATTCATTGAGTATTCTAACGGCCAAACTAACAATGCACGTTTCGTTGAATATTTTACTATGGGAACTGCAAGATAGTAGATGCAATTGAGACTCAGTTTTCCCTACAAATTTATTGTAGATTGGAAAACATTTTTCCTAATAGAACAATTTTGATGAGTGGATTCTATGCTGGGAAAATGGAACCATTTAGTAATAGGAGTTTCCTTCATTCTTTGGATGAGAAATTACTTTTTGCCGATGAGGATTGATACACCTGGTTCAGCCTTCCGTCCATGCTAGGCGTGACTTGGGTTCAAATCATGGGAAATCCTCTTTGATGGACGATCTGTAAATTCTACTATAAATCCTCGTTGAGGTTGGTGGTATGTCATATCCCTGCATGGGGTGTGCCTCCCCTAATCTAAACTTTTGTTTATAAAAAAAAAATCTACACCAAACATTGAGTTCTATCATGAATAATGTTAGGACTCAGGCCATTAACTCTCAAATCTTCCTCGATAACTCCTTTTATAGTCTATTTTTGTCTCCCCTACCCCTAGTTATCGTGGTATCTCTCATCTATCTGGTTTACGCTTTTGACTGGATGTTCTCCTGATCTTCTTTCCTCTCTATCATGAATAATGTTAGGATTTAGGCCATTAACTCTCAAATCTTCCTCGATAACTCCTTTTATAGTCTTTTTTGGTCTCCCCTACTCCTAGTTATCGTGATATCTCTCATCTATCTGGTTTACGCTTTTGACTGGATGTTCTCCTGATCTTCTTTCCTCATGACCATATCATTTAAGACGAGATTCCACCATCTTATCAAACCAAACAGAAGCAATGTTAACAAATATTTCAAACTGTGGACACTATTTCTCAGCCAACCAATTTGCTTGAACATAAGATTTTCAGAGTTGAAGGGTGCATCTATTTGAATTCCTTGTATTTTCTGAAGAAATAATATTTATGTAACAAAATTACTCATGAGTCTCTTCTGCAGGATGCACTGGATAGCTCATCCAAACCATTGACAGCATACAGGTCATTTGACAACCAAACCCGGCGAGACACCGCCCAAGTCCCCGCTCGGAGCAAAAGTATGCTATCAGCTTTCTTTGTCAAACAGAAAACACCAAAAGTGAAGGCCGTTCCTTTCTCTTGATTACGACCCAAGGCGAAGCCGCATCCGCAATGCATGCTTCTCTATGCATGTTTTGAGACGTCACTTTTGCTCTTTTGGGATCACTTTTGCTCTTTTGGGATCAAACGTTACTTTTAATCTACCCAGATGTCAAAAGTTCTCTTTCCTTGAACTATGATTCCACGAAATGTGCTTAGAAATTGATTAGTCTCTGGTTCAAGCCTTTGAATAATGACCATGTATAGTGATAATGGTGGTGATCTTATCTTCTACTCTGCTGAATGGTAACCTTGTTAATTGTGATCTATAGTGTTCGTTTTAGGCACATGTAAAATGAAATGCATAATTGTGGTGTGCTACGCAAAGAATGGTTAGGGTTTTGATGTAAATCTTCTATGATGTGTAATGTCTAGTTCTTTTGACCAAATAAGATATTATATTTCCTATTTTCAAGGTATATTTTAATTCTTATATTTTCCATTTGAATGACATCAATTACAGAAATTATTTTTAAATTCTATCTTTTTTTATCTTCGTATCAACGAAAACTTTATTCATTATTGGATGGAATGTGAGTCATTGAATCCTATTTGAATAGAGTCAACATTCTATTTAATGATATATAAAGTATTTGTCGATAGACCGAGAAAAAATTGTACAAACACTATAATTCAAATTATTAAATAGACTAATTACCACTATTATAATAATATCAAACTAAAACTAAAGAGGTGAATGTACAAAATGGAAGTTTGGTTTACATCATTTTACATATTGGGACATTGGGTCAAAGGATACCATGTGACATGTGAGGATCAGCTCACTTTTTCTGTCTGCATGATTGAAGGAATGATGTGTTTAGTAAAGAAGCAAAAACAAAGGAGAAACTTCACAAACAAAATCAAAGGTGAAAAATATTGCGTTTGCCGGGAGTCGAACCCGGGTCTATTGCTTGGAAGGCAATTATCCTAACCGTTGGACTACAAACGCTGTTTTTGGTAGTTGGTACACTGAAATCAGTAATATTACTAATATAATAGATTGAAAATTGCCGACACAATAGAACACTAAGATAGTACTAAATGGGGTGAGTTGCTATTTCCCAAAAACATACGTACATTTTTGGTGAAGTATGAAATTATGGAGTCTCATAAAAAGTGGGTCATTTTTCAATAGCTCAGATATCATGGGTCCCTGGAATCTACATATGACACATTCAACATAAGGTGAATCTTATGAGCTTATATGAAAATAATCAATGCAGTGCTCAAATTTATTTACTTACTAGAAACTTAGTACATCTATCTATCTATCTAGGTCATCATAATGTGACATACATTGCATGAGGCCCAAGATGCTTATGACAACTATATATCTCTGTTTAGATCTCTGTTCGATTCCTAACTCTTAATTTATGGTTTAATTAAGCATAAATTAGTTGTAGTTTTAGTAGTCTAAACTATGGTTTTATTTTTTGAACGGGTTTCTTCTCGGGTATCTGTCAACCGGTAACTGACAACTAATCCATAGCTCCGACATAAATCACCTCTCAGTAGTAGGAAACTAATTACAAGGTTTTCTGCATATTACATACCATCCCAAAAATTGAACCCGAAACATGATACTTAAACAACTCAAATATCTACCACTCGTGACAGTATTGGAGTGCGTATCCTAGGAAAATTGTCCCAATAAATTCATATTGGATGGAGACCAATAAGCACCCATGCAGTATCAGAATTCAGGTGTTGTGTGTGTGTGTGTGTATAGGACCTACATAGCCGACAGCTTATGACTAAAATGAGGTGTCTTGTGCAAAGCAAAGGTTGTCGTGTCATGTTTGAGTTTTTCATGGTGCTATGGTCAGTTCAGTTAGGTAGCATTCAAAATTGATTCAGGGTTCTTATTTAAGGGCAAAGTAAAATGAAATGGCTACAAGACAAGGGCAATGATATGGCTATAATAGAAGAAGATTATAGTCAAAATGATTATTGATGATTCATATTGCTCCCACAATGATAGAAGTAGAAGGAGGTGATGTGTACCAATAAAAAGGGATCAAGATGATAATGTACATAATTAAAGAGAATCATCACAATTTTGTTCAGAGTATATGCTACCTGTTTGTATAGTTTTTAGAATCATACATAAAATTACCTTTTCTCTTTCACAAAACAAAAGTGTCTTGAAAAAATTAGATAGTTGTTATGGAAAGTTGAATAAAAAATTAAACAAACAAGTTAATGATGTAGTAACATTATTTGAACTCTCCTCATTTTTAATTATTCAAACATTATTCTCACAAAATATATGAGTTTTGTCGATTTTATTACTTGTTTTTTCTTTCAACTTATTTCCTCTCTATAATTTTTCTCACTTAGGGTAGATGTCTATATTCATTTTGAACGTATAAAAATAATTTTTCTTAATTAATGACTGTGAATATGATTTGGATGTGACAATGGTGATGACAAGATTAAATTTATATATTAGATTATTCCATAATTTAATTTCTAATAAATTATCTGAATATCTACAATTTTTTCTTAAAAGTAAAAGGGTAATGGATTGAAGTTACAAACACACATATACAATAACAATTTTAAGTATAATCAATATCCTTTTATTTATGCTACAAGTAATATGATCTTCACATGGGCATATATACCCTTTTTCCCATTCATGTAGTTAACAAAATGAATAAACCCATCCTCTTTGATTCTCATATGCTTTCTCCCCACTCTTTTCTTTTCTCTTTACCCTTTCATTCAAATGCTTTTCTTACTTTTTTGGTAAACATTAATAAATTGAGTAAGAACTAAGAAGGGAAGGGAAAAGTCAGGGAAGTCTCTGCCACAATAAGATCTTTTATATTTGAGATTTTAAAATTTAAACCTAATTGAGAAATGCCAAATATCTTAAACAACATGAAATTTTATTGATATTATCATTATTATTATTATTTTGGTATTTTACCATTAGAATTCAATTTCTCCTTGCCGGTGGTTTAACAACGATCACCAACCTTCTTCTCTTTGAAAAATGATATATCAATAACGAGCATGAGCATGATAGAGGTTCAATAAAAAAAAATATCAGATAATAATAAGAAATTGAATCTAAATTACTCAGTCCATTAAAAAATATATATGATTAATAATGTTATTTGGACAAAAATATTAAAATGAGCTTTGTTGGCTGTTTTAGCCGAAAAAATGTTATTTCTCAAGCATTTATTATCAATAATACTTGTCAACAATTAAAAAATAGTCAAAATAGTAAAAAAATTTATTTGATAATTTTTATCCAGAAAAGTTTTCTCTAAAATATAATTTTTTAATAAATTGAATGATTGTAATATAAAATCTCTATGTTAACTAATTTTGACCGATTTCTCATTTACAAATAAGAATACTTGTGATATGTATTTATAAGAAAAATATAAAGTCTTCGGTAACAACACTTTTTTAGTAAAAAAATTTATTTTAATATTTTTTTTAAATAGCATTTTAATCATATTTTTTTTCAATGAGCTGAGTAATTTAGATCCAAACTCCTATTTTTTATTGGTACAATTTTATATCCCTAAAAAAATATAAGAAGAAAAAGGTAAAATGAGTTAATGAAATCACATTTTATTTTTGTCACAATTTCTTATACGAAAAGTAATCACCTCACGTGCAATTACAGCTCAGCAAGATTTTAGCATTAACATTGCTCATTTAACCCTTTCAGACAAACACAAAAAATAAATACTAATAAATCAAAACAGACATTTAATCTTTTTTATTTTTTTTATTTTTTCACCTTTATTCAGCTAAATAAATAGATAGATTTTTGTTTCTTTTCCGAGTCTTTTGCTCTCAACACTGTTCATTGTCTTTATTATAGCGTGTGCACCCTTCTTTCCATTCTTCAACGCCAAATCTTTTCTTCCTTCTTCTCCTTCACATACTCTAATTTCACTCAAAAACACTGTTCATGTTACTACATATACTCCTTCACCATCAACCAAATCCACATCAAAACAAAAAAATTAAATAAAAAAAAGGATTTTTAAAATCCCACTTTTTGTTTCTGATTCCAATAGGGTCAAGTTTCTTATTACTTCACCTTTTCTTTCAGTTCAAATCTCAAAGTTTGAGTCTTTTTCAGCTTCTCTCATTATCTAGGAGCTATTTGCTTGAACTCCCATTGAAGATTCTCATCTGGGCATCCTTGTTTTCATGCATTTTTGGGTCAAAGTTTGAAGCTTTTATTTTTTTTCCCCAAAATTTGATGGGACTGTAAATGGGTTCTTTGGAATCTGGGATCCCATTGAAGAAAGGGAGCTTGTTTGGTGGTAGTAACAATCAACCAAGCAGAAAGGAAAAGCACCCTTTTTCATTGAGGTTCAGATCGAGCTTCTCGAGGTTACTATTCAAGAAGCTAGACTATTTGCAATGGATTTGCACTGTGGTTGTGTTCCTTTGCCTTGTGGTTGTGTTCCAGATGTTCCTTCCAGGTTCTGTGGTGGAAAAATCAGAGGGGAGTTTGAGTGGTGTGAAATTGGCTTCACAGAGTGTACTGCATTATAGTAAGGACTTTGAGAGTTATGCATTGGAAATTGGGGTGGATGATGATGGTGCTGTTTTTGTGCCTAAGATTTCTGAGAAGTTCAAGAGAGGTGGTGCTGGTAGGGAAGTGAATCTGCTTAACCAGACTGTGCAGCATTTTGGGTGGAGGAAGCCTCAGCTAGCACTGGTTAGTTAGTTCAACTAAATTTTCACTTGATGAAGACTATGTGAATTTAACTATTGGCGTTAGTTTGGGGAAATTTAAGTTTATTTTTGTTCATTGTGAGCATAATTCAGCTGGAAGCAAGTTGTTAAGGTTTAGCATGGACTTTGTTTGGTAAAATAGGTTGGATTTTGCACTTGTTAAGTTTATTCTATTGGTGAAAGTAAGTTTGCACTTGTTCATTGTGAGTATGATTCAGCTGGAAGTAAGTTTTAAGGTTTAGCATGCGGTTCAACATAGAATTTTGTTAGTTAAAATTGGTTAATTTTGCACAAATTTAGAACTGTTCAAGTTGAAATGAGGTTTATGATTAGTTAACTAGTTAATTAAACTTTACTAATCAATAGCATTATATATATATATAATTTTTCTCATGATGTTTTTTACATTCACATGATATTGATTATGTTTTCTTTTTTCTTTGAAGGTGTTTGGAGAACTTTTGTTGGATTCACAACAATTGCTTATGGTAACAATAGCATCTGCTTTACAAGAGATTGGCTATGGAATTCAGGTGCTTTATTTTACATTTTGTTCTCAGTCTTAGTGCTGAAAAAATATTCTTGAATTGGGCAAAATTCGAAAAATGGGAACCAGCTAGGTGATTCATGATATGCTTTAGTGTGGGATTGAAACATTTTAATTATGGTTAATTATTTCTAGACGAGATCAAAAGCACCAACAAAGGGAAATTTTGAGTTTTTAGTCAAATATTCCTCTCTTGTATGTCTTCAAACTTTACTATTAGTTTCAAACGCCTCAATGGATAAGTAAGGATGAATTTTACCATGCTAGACTTATGTTTTGAAATTAAATCAGACTTGTGCGTTTAAGAGCATATATTTGAAGTCCTTATGAGTATGTTCACTTATTAAATCGAAACTGAAAAATCCTCAAAAGTATTTTCACCTCCTAACTATTTATAATATTGTTCTTTAATGATTATTCTTGTTATTTTAGTTAAAGTATTCTTTATGCTTTTCAGGTCTTTTCACTTGAAGATGGACCAGGGCATAGTGTGTGGATAAATTTAAGAGTTCCTGTAAACATCATTCAAACTTGTGACAAGTCACACAATGCTGTAGACTGGCTAAAGTATGATCATTATTTTTTTGTAAAGGCTAAGCCATTTGCATAATTTTAAGAATAGGAACGTTTAGAACTCAAAACCAACTAACTTTTAGAACGGCTCTCTGTTAAATTGATCTAATTGGGCTTGTTTGAAGATATGTTAGTGACAGATAAAACCCTAAGGTTTTAGTTGGATTAATAACTGTAATTGCACCTGATAAGAATGTCCGTCTTTTGCAGCTATGATGGTATAATTGTGAGCTCGCTTGAAGCCAAGAGTGCCTTTTCTTGGTAAGATATTTTTCTTATTTTATACGGGGTAAAATTCTGAATCGTTGTTGTTGCCTGAATTCTCTTAGCTGACTTAGTGCTCCTTAATATTTCTATGCATAGATGACATCTGCAAGTTGTATGATGTTCTCAATTCCATTTGGCATTAGATATTATTTAGGGTTAGGGATTTTCAAAAGCTACACTAAACACGCCAATTATCATGCAAACAGCTTGAAGTTGTCGAAGACGAATTTGTTGATTGTTTGTGGTTTTCACCATGAATATCCCTTTACAAGTACCACATATGATTTTAGTTTTTACAGCTTTTTGCAGGAACCTTTCAAGTCTTTGCCTCTTATATGGATCCTTCATGAAAATGCCCTTGCTTATCGTTCAAGACAATATGCTGCTAGAGGGCAGATTGAACTATTGAATGATTGGAGCAAAGTTTTCAACCGTTCAACAGTTGTTGTCTTTCCAAACTATGCCTTGCCGGTAATATGTATGGGGCAAGTTATTTATAGATTTGTTATTCTACACATAGGAGTAATACCTAGGGGGATGAGTTATCATTATGCGTGCATTCTATTATTGCACCATAGATCATAAATTCATAATATGCTTTGTTGACATCCATCATCATTAATTTCGCAGATAATTTACTCCACATTTGATGCTGGAAATTTTTACGTCATTCCTGGTTCACCCTCGGAATCAATAGAAGCAGATGCGTTTATGACCTTACAGAAAGATAATTTGCGCATGAAGATGGGATATGGGCCAGAAGACGTGATTATTGCAATTGTGGGCAGTCAGTTTATGTACAAGGGCATGTGGTTGGGGCATGCCATTGTTTTGCAGGCTTTATCACATCTTCTTTCAGACTTCCCCTTAAACAAAGATAATTCTAGTGCACAAGTACGAATAATTGTTCATAGTGGGGAGTTAACAAATAACTACACCATGGCTCTTGAGGTATGTATCCTATTTTCTTTATGTTTGTAAAATAAATAATTTGAAGGTTCTTATCTTGTATTCTGTTTCTCTTAGACCATGGCTCTTAACTTGAAATATCCAAGAGGTATTATAGAGCACATAGCTGGAGATTCAAATGCCGATTCCGTTCTTGGCACAGCAGATGTTGTGATATATGGATCTCTCCTTGAAGAGCATTCTTTTCCGGAGATTTTGATGAAAGCCATGTGCTTTGAGAAGCCAATTATTGCTCCCGATATTCCCATGATCAGAAAATATGTAAGTTGCCGCTCTACTTCATTATGATAATCATACCATGGGTCTATTTTTCTAGTACTTCTACTAGTATTAGATTTGAAGTCTATTTGAATAATCCAAATGTTGATTTTTATAGCATCTGTAATAACTACTAAGAATCAAAAATGTTATCAAGATTTTTAAAATTTGCAAATTGAGTTAAGGTTTATCATATAACATATTTCTAAGAAAACTGCTAACTGTTTTTTCAACGTCAACTAGGTTGATGACAGGGTGAATGGCTATCTTTTCCCCCCGGATAATAGTAGAGTTTTGAAACAAATTATGCTGGAAGTGATCTCAAAAGGGAAAATATCACCACTAGCTCGTAATATTGCCTCAATAGGGAGAAGAACTGCAAAGAATCTTATGGTCTCAGAAGCTATTGAGGGTTATGCAACTTTACTTCAGAATATTCTCAGATTTCCATCAGAGGTTGCTCCTCCTAAGGCTGTTTCAGAAATATCCCCCCGTGTTAAAGAACAATGGCTATGGCATTTATTTGAGCCACTTCCAAATTTGACATATCAAAATGGTACTTTATTAAGTAACACTTTTTTAGATAAATATGAGGAGCAGTGGAATCATTCCCAGAAAAATAGATCCGTTACTACTGTTGCTGCCGGTGATTTGTTTGTATATAGCATATGGGAAGAAGAAAAGCAAATGCAGATGGCCATTACGAAAAAAAGAAGAGAGGATGAAGAGGTAAGATCAGGGAATGTTTTGATCTTTAAAATTTTGGTATTGGATCTTCCTTTATTTCCATCTGTAACGCAGGTGAATAAGGTGAAATCGTGTTGAATTTTAATGCAGTTGAAGGATAGAACTGAACAGTCACACGGAACATGGGAGGAAGTATATCGAAATGCTAAGAAGGCTGATAGGTTAAAAAATGATTTGCATGAAAGGGATGAAGGAGAGCTTGAGCGGACAGGGCAACCACTAAGCATTTATGAACCTTACTTTGGGGAAGGATCTTGGCCTTTTCTACATCAAAGATCACTTTATCGTGGAATTGGCCTGGTAAGTGTACGTGTGTGTGTGTGTGTGTTTGAGCTATGATTCTATATCCATGACCTGTAATCCATGTTCATTTCCGGTTTCTGTTGATTTCATTCTGATTCGATGAATGTACTGGAGGATGTTTGCAGTCCTCTAAAGGTCGAAGACCGGGGAAAGATGATGTTGATGCACCTTCTCGTCTTCCACTACTTAATAATGCTTACTATCGAGATGTACTCGGTGAACATGGAGCCTTCTTTGCAATTGCAAACAGGATTGACCGGTTACACAAAAATGCCTGGATTGGATTTCAGTCTTGGCGAGCTACAGCAAAGAAGGTATGTAGTTGTTTCTTCATACCTCATTTCTTTGATGTTCTACCTCTTGATACTCTTTTCCATCTCTGAGAATAGATATTATTAGGAATGGCAGTGAAAACCCTACCCTACCCGATCGGGTCGGGTTAAAAACCCACCCCGCAATGGGGCGGGTTAGAACGAGGCGGGTTTTGGTTGCGGGGCGGGTGCGGGTTTAGGGTGAACCCTACCCGCACCCTATATTTATAAAATATATAATTATAATATATAATCTATTATTATAAAAAAAATATTCTATACTTAAATTTTTTAAATCATCATGTCACATTACTCCTCTCAATCCTTACCACAATTTCACAAAGTCACAAACCTAATTTCCTAAACCCCTTTTATGTTTATGTTTATTTTGGTATACTTTATATTTATTTTATCCGTACATTTTATAATGAGATATTCATGTTTATGTTTATTTTGGTCTACTTTATCTATGTTTAATTAATATTATTGTGCAGATCCATATATTTATTAGATTTTATAATAATTAAAATGTTATTTTTTTTAAATTGAGGGGCGGGTCGGGTACCCATGGGGCGGATGCGGGTTTTAATGTTTTAAACTCGCGGATAGGGGCGGGTCGGGTTTAGATAAATTTTAGAGTGTGCGGGGCGGGGTCGGGTTGAGGACAAACCCACCCCAACCCGCCCCATTGCCATCCCTAGATATTATATTAGGTTTAGATAAATGCATTTTATTTTTATCTTTGTCAACCAAATTAAGTTAGAAGGTTGTATGCTGATTTTTGTTACTTCCCCCCTCAACTTATTGATATGACAAGGTATTTGAAGCTGGGAATTCCTTGTCCAATTAAAGGTTTTGAAATTGTGTCTAAATGAAAGATAAAGAAAAGAATATGATCTTTTGTTTATATTGAATTGCGGTAACAGTATACTAATTTGTGTGCCTTGTTTTTCTGGGGTTTCTGACATCTTCCCTGGGCTGTTTCAACAGGCATCATTGTCCAGAACTGCTGAAAATGTGTTATTAGACGCTATCCAATCCAAAAAGTATGGGGATGCTCTATATTTTTGGGCACGCATGGATATGGATCCACGAAATCCTTTGCAGAAGGACTTCTGGTCATTTTGTGATGCCATTAATGCTGGAAATTGCAAGTAAGACCTGTCAAACCCATTCTGTGTTTTCTCTTGAATATATGAAAACTCGAGCATTGACCCTTGATCTCCACATCATCTTTTATATTCTTGTGTGTTTGAATGAAGGTTTGCTTTCTCAGAAGCCATGAAGAGAATGTATGGGTTAAAAGATGATATGGATTCGTTGCCACCTATGCCTGCAGACGGTGACACCTGGTCTGTCATGCAGAGTTGGGCGCTGCCTACGAGATCCTTTTTAGAGTTTGTCATGTTCTCCAGGTATACTTGGTTTCATTAATGTATGTATTATGCCTTGGTTGGTTAATATAATCATTTCATTGACTAAGAAAAGTTCTACGGTTAGATAATTGATATGTCGATCGTGCAGAATGTTTGTCGATGCGATGGATATGCAGATGTATAATGAGCACCATTCGACAGGGCGATGTCCTTTGAGTTTGTCGAAAGTAACTTGCTTCCTCTAAAATTTAATTTTGTGTTCTAATTTGAATGAGCCTTCTTATTGAGTGAAATACTTTGCATTTTTCTTTCAATTACTATGTAACCTTGCTGCTTATTTTCTTCACTTATCTGATTGCATGAACACATATTGCAAATTGCAGGATAAGCATTGCTATTCACGGCTTCTCGAGCTACTCGTGAACGTCTGGGCGTACCACAGTGCGAGGAGGATGGTGTATGTGAACCCCGAGACCGGCCTAATGCTGGAACAACACAAGTTCAAGAGCCGTCGAGGTCAAATGTGGATAAAATGGTTCTCATACAACACACTAAAGAGCATGGATGAGGACTTAGCGGAGTTATCGGATTCCGAGGACCCTGGCAGGCATTGGTTGTGGCCGTTGACCGGCGAAGTGTTCTGGCAAGGTGTATATGAGAGAGAGAGGAACTTAAGGCACAAGGAGAAGGAAAAGAGGAAGCAAAAAAGTATAGAAAAACTAAATAGAATGAAGAAGAGAAAACGGCAACAAGTTATAGGGAAATATGTTAAGCCTCCACCAGAAGGGGAAGAGGAAAACTCTAATTCAACTATGCTTGCAGCAGAAGAATGATGATCTTACACTATATGGTGAATTTCAAGGCCTCATTTTAAGTAGACCCTGATATAAAATTCTTTTTTTTTCTTTTTCTTTTTTTGTAATTTTTATTATATCATTCTTCTTCCCTACATGATTGTGATTTCCATTAAAAAAGGATGCACATTTAAGCTTAGGGTCATATATGTAAAAAAGCATCCTTCTCAGAGTCATTGATCCTGACACAATAGCTGATGTGTAAATTGGCCTAATTTTTTGTGTTTCTTTTCAGCTTTTTGCATTTGTAATTCCATTCTTTCAGGATAATAGATTTGTTTAGAGTAAAGGGATTGTTGCAAGTTTTAGTCTTTGATAACCCTTTGTCTATCTGAATGAAATTAACTTATGGCATTGTGTTCCATACTAAACCATTCACAAATGAAATATCTATTTTTAAATGTATAAATAATATTTTTTGTATATATAATACTATATAGTTGATTAAGCTAGGATAAAATAATTGATAAAGCTTGATGTTTCAAAATCCTTGCCCCATCCCATAAGTTAAGTTAGTAGAGGTAGTTTCTTTTACTGCAACATTAATGGCAAACACAAGAACAAAGTACACTACACAATAATATAGTGTGAAATCTATATGACATATCAATATATGTAAATACATAATATCATCTCATAAAGTACACATTGAAAATACATTTTAGTATATTAAGACTATATCCTGGTATTTTTAATTATAGTGTCTCTCCTATCAATAGCTCATGCATTAATTTAATTCTTATCCTTATATCTCTGTATCTAATGTCTTTGCTACTAAATACTATCTTCAATAGTTTTGTAAGTCCAAAATGACTTTTAGATTGAAGTCCTATTATATATATAATATTAGTGTATCCAATACACTAAAATCTCTTAAAATTGTAATTCCCTCTATCGTTTGCATTATGTACAAATTTGAAGTATTAAAAGAAAAATTAAATCACAAGCTAATCAATCTTCAAAATCGGACCGAACCAGTCGGTTCAATCGGTTGGACCAAGAACTGATGATAGTACCGTTCCTGATAACGAACCGAAAAAATGAAGAACTGGTGTTGAACCAGCGAACCTGTCAAAAACCGGTGAAACAGTGAGCCGGGCCGGTTCAACTGTTCAAGTTTAAATCAACTAAAAAGTTCAATACGGCGTCGTTTTCTAATTTTAATTAAAAAGGAAAAATTGAAAAAACAAAGGAGGCTCGATGAGGCACTCAGGCAGCAAAATGCAAAAGAAATGTTTCATTTCCCGCGCCGCTGCTCTGATTCCTTTTCCCCCCCGACGCTGCACTGCTTGGAATCGGCATCTCCAACTGCTCCGATTCCAGCCGCCGCCGATCTGGTTTGGTCCCGGCTCCGCCTCTCTGGTTTGGTCTCGCCGCTGCTGCTCTGGTTCAAGTCTCCCCCGCCGCTGCAGCTCTCGTTGCTTTTCCCCCGCTGCTGCAGTAGTTCGAGCCACCAAGGAAAGTTGGTTCGAATCTCGCCGCCACCCGGAGCTGGTTACCCCAGCCGCTGCCATCATCTTCTATTTTCACTTCAGGTATGTATTTCAAATTTTCTATTTCTGTTTCTATGTATTTCTATTTCAGTGGATATTGTGTCACGCATTTGGTTTATTCATTGTTTGATTTCCTAAAAAATTTGTGAATCATTATTCAAATTGATGAATCTGTTCTGTTCTGTAACTTTTGTTTGATCAATCTGTAAATGATTTTGGCTTTTTACCACACCCTATCAATCTGACTTTTTATCTTTATATCACAAATAATTAATTTCTTATATATATTTATTATATTCTGGTTAAACCTCAATTAAACCGGTTGAACCAATGAACCATTGAACTAATGACTTATATTCCGGTTGAACCTCGATTAAATCGGATGAACCAATGAAAATAACTCATCTGGTTCATGTCTGGTACGATTTCTAAAATATTGTAGACAATATATTAAAACTCCACAATTCAATATATTGTTGGAAAATAGAACACACAATATTTCCTTAATTATATAATAGTTCCAACTCAATTACACATCATTAGTACAAGGTTCTCACACTCACTGAGCCACAATACAGAACACTCTTTTCAAAAAGAAAACACAAAAGTGTTCACATTGCAACACTAATTGCTCTATCATGTGATGGACTATTATTTCTTGAACTAGTCTTGGATTTTACTGGTTTGAACCTCTTAGTCCTCACTTTTTTGCTTCTTGCTAATCTCTTCTCCAAATCCTTGACCCTTCCTGTCAAATCTGTTATCACATTCATCTGTTCATTCCCAGCTTCAACCAACTTCTTCATCATCTCTCTCAGCTTCTCATTCTCCTCCAACACTTTCTTATCACCATTGAATTCCTTAGGAGCATCAGTACTTGATGCTGATGCAGACAATTCTGTTTTTTCATTGTTAGCATTGTTTTCTTGTTCTGCAGCAATGTCTTGTTCCTCCATAGATTCTTTACTGCATTCATCACCATCATTATCTTGTGTTGCTGAATTCGCCAACTCGGCAGCAATGTCTTGTCCCTCCATAAGTTCTGTACTGCATCCATCACCATCATTATCTTGTGTTGCCGAATTCGCCAACTCGACTTCATTTTTAGCCTCCTCTTCATATTCATGTTCTGGTTTTTCTGTATCCTCATCAAGCACTCCAACTGGAAGCTCCACTAAAAGAGACTCCACATCTTCGCGCTGCGGTTGCTCCTCAGAAACTTCACTTCCTTCATCTTTTCCAGATTCAGATGTTGCTGTATCTTCATCAAGTACTCCCAATGGCAGCACTTTGATAAGATCAATATCTGAATCATGCTCCATAATAGTACTATGATGATTTTGTTCATCCTTCTTAGAGCTATGATCAGTAACATCATCATCAATTAGTCCAACAGGCAATTCCCTCCAACCATTCGCCTCCGAGTTATCAACCTCAATAGGAATGTCCTCTGCAGCCTCCAATTTGGCTTCAGGCTCCACAACCATGCTTTCAGATTCAGAAACATCATTTGGTTTGGAATCAGCTAGTAACTGAGACTCATCCTCACATTTTTCTGTAGTATCATGATTAACTCCTTCAACTTCTTCTTCTGGCTGCTCTTGCATACATTCTTCATTCTGCATATTCATTGTTGGAGTTTCTTCGGCCGGTTTTGTGTCGGCAAGCTCTTGTGTCTGCTTTTGAGGCTTCATCATCATAATAGAATCAAGTCTCTCTTGCAAAGATACAAGCTCTCTCGCCAAAGATTTTCTGATCTCCCTAAAACTTGAATGCAAACCCTGATACATATATATATATATATATATATATATATATTGAATTCATACCATGTAAGCATAACAATGGTCAAGGAAGCATCAATAGTTCAGGAAAAAAATGTGCAAATCAAAATGTTTTGTGTGTCCTATTTATGCAGAGAACAAATGTCTTTGTAACAGATAATTATCCAAAGCCATTGATCAGAGACATTGCATATAGGTTAATGTAGTGACACTGGTTTCTATTTCATTAACAAAGTGAAACTAATAAATATATCATGTAACATTGAATCAAGGAATCCTGAAACAACATTAATCATTTCATTTTGTAGCAAGTGCATAGGGTAACAAGTGACACATACCTGTATAGTATCCAACTTCAGTAGAAGCCTCATTATGGTTTCTCCAATTGCAAATCTTTGCTTCTCATCATTCTGAAGATCAGAAGAGTGTTCAAGTGCTTCGACTCGGCCTCTAACATCGGTCAACTCCTTGCTGATTTCATCTATCTGCTTCAGTTTCTTCAATGGCTCCCATTTCCTCACATTGTAACCGCGATAAGCAGCTTGTATCAGAACCGCAGCATCCACACCTGACAAAACTTTTTTCTCCTTTCCACCTTCTTCGGCCGCAATTTTCACTCCTTTCTCTGCCTTACTCTCTTCTTTTTCAAGAACTGAAGATTCCTCCTTTGCTTCATTGTTTTCATCACCAGTCTTATTCTCATTCACCTGAATAGTACTCTCTTTCGGCTCGACTTTCTCAATAATGATTGGTGCATTCAGAGGACAAAAATCCTGTTGAGCCTTGTCATTAGTCCTACTATCAGACACTGCAATAGTTCTCTCTTTTGGCTTAACTTTCTCACTGATGTTTGGATCATTCTGGCCATTAGAATTCAAATGAGCCTTGCCATCCACAGTTTCTTTGGAACGCTCTTTCGACGCAGGAGGACTTGGGGACCTTGAATTCCCATTGCCATTTTTCTTCCTTGGCAATGGATCAACTCTCAGACAAACAGGAGGCAACTTTCCATTTTTTCGCGGAGATGTTGATAGTTTTTCCCTGCCTGTGTGAGAGTCTTTCTTTGTCACGTTCTCCTCAATTTTGTGTACAGGAATCATTTTTTCTCTCTTGCCACCACTTTCCTCATATTCACTTTTCCCTTGATGTGATTCCACTTCCTTCACAGGGATGAATTTTTCATTAGTGACTTTCTTGGTAACATCAGCTCCACCACTATTTGTGGATTCAACTTGATTTGATCTCATTCCATTTGTAACACCTTCATCAGCCACTTCTTCAATGCATTTTGGAGAAGAATTGCTATTGTGGTTGATGTTTTCCCTTCCATTTCCTTCATTTTGCTTATTGTAGCAAGGCATCCAAATGATAGGGAATGGGAATTCTGATCTTTTCTGATCACTTCGGCTTTCGCAATTCATTCTCCTATCTTCTGATTCCCTTCTATTATTCTCACCTTGCAAATTCCGGGTACTTATTCTTCTTCCATCTCCTTCATGATCCGTCTTCGGCACACAGTTCATATCAAATGGTATCCATCCATTCCATCTTACTCCAGGTTCCTCTGCATCAGCTCTGAGGTTTCTTGGACTCCAAGGCTTCCTATTATCATCAATAGGGGGATCATTTTTTGCCTCTTTGTTACTTGTGGACTCTGGTGGAATCCAAACAATCGGGTACGGATAATTCCTCATCTGAGCTGGAGCCAAAGCATCATCATCATTCACTCTCCTCCTTGCATTAGGCTCTTCCTCTTCAATCTTCACAGCATCTTTCATGTCCTTCCGGTGGCACTGATGATTAGGGCACCTGCAACAATGATAGTCCCTAGGCATATACTTATCATACTCATACCTAGGAATCTCCATAGTGTAATGTGGTTGCGGCGAATAAGGAACAAAGAATGGTTCACCATATGCAGGGTATCCACCGCCGGCAGCAGCAGTATAGTACATTGGTGATGGAACCGGAGCATGGTAATGATAAGAAGGCCTATAACTATAGCAACCAGGGAAATTGTTGTGGCCACAACAAAAGTTCATAGGGTGTCCATAGTTACCAGCAAAAGTCCAAGGTTGTTCATAAGGAAAAGGTGGTTTTGGTAGTTCCATTTTCATTTGAGGAGGATTAGCTTCAATGTTAGGATAATAATAAGGAGGGAATTGGATTTGGTTTCTCTGATATGGGTATGAGTCCATGCTTCTGCATGATGTAGGCATCATATTTGGTGATGTTACCAAGCAGAAGAAAACTTATTATGGGATTGAAGCTCTAGGAGTAACTAGAGCACAAATTCTGCATTTAACAAAGTATAAAACAGAATTAGGATCAATTTATTAATACTAGTAATAAGGAGAAAAAGTAGGAAATTTGTTAGATGTTAGTATAAGTATATGGTACAATACAAAAATATGTTAAAAGTTAAACTAAAATTATGTAAAATATGATTAAAAGTATTGTATTGATATATGATACAAAGAGATGTTAGAAATTAAAGTAAGACCATGTAAGATTACTGATATGTCAACTATTTTAAAGTATGTATATATCTAAGTTTTCAAGATAGTATCAGAAAAATCATATGTAAATTATGTACAATAATTGTGATATAAAAAATATAGAAAAGTACCAAGTGGAAGCATGAAAGAAAGAACACCATTTGTTTTGTTTATATTTTCTTGTGCCAATGAGATCACAAGAAAAGAAAAAACTCTAAACACAACATAACACAATCAGCTAATTCCTTTTAGTCAATTTTCTCTAAAGTTTTCTCAGTACCCCTCTTAACAAAACAAACACAACAAAATAAAAATTCAATTGCTTCGTAATTGCATCAAATATTTAGAAACATTTTGCAAACATAAAATAATATATCTAACCCTTTTTAACTCGTATTATTATATTAAAAACCATTAATTATACATTAACCTAATATTTTTTAACACGGAAAATACACCATAAAATTAATCACCATATATAATAATTCAACTTTTTAAAAATTATTAATCTAACTTTTAATATATTATATATTAATCTAATATTTTAAAAATTAAATTAATAAATTTTAAAAAATTAAATTATCACATATAATCACCGATGATAACTAATTTTATAATAAAAAATGCTACATGTACACTATTTTTCAGCCACCAATAACTTTTTAAGGTGGGACCTACAAAAATATTAATAACAAACCATATGTATTTATTATGGGTGGCTGATGGTGGCAGCATTTTGATGTATAAGAAGCGTTATTGTTTTACAATATGCATATAACATTGCTAGTTTATAGGTGGAACTGATAGCTCAAAATATAAATCATGAATTTTAATCTAATAACTTAATCTTTTAAGCGAATCAATTTCACAATAACACTTATCAACAAGGTCATTACATCAAGAAAGAAAAACAATTCCAAAACTTTCACTTAACAACCAAACAATAATGGATCATACCAAGTACATAAGAGAAGAAGAGGTATAGAATGACTTACATTGTATATATAACAACAACACAAGAAAAACAGAGAAAATTTCCACAGCCAAACGGTTCCACACGATCCAAATAACAGAGTTAACAGTGCAAATTAATCTAACCACCAACCCAGAAAGGCTAAGAATTGAAGATTTGTTCTCCTTTTTCTGTATGTATTGCAAATTGCGATCAAAGCTGAAATTGATGAATGAACACGTTACAAATTTGGACCCTCTTTTATATAGTAGGAGATTTAAATGTTTAATTTTAGTTTATATGTCCAATGTTGTCTTATAATAATAGATAGATATGTTAATCTTTTCCTGTTCGAGATGTTTCGCGCGCTTTCTGTAACTACTAGATTTTTCATACCAGCAATGGCCCCACAAATTCCTGCCACGTGTCACGGCATTTCTATGAAGTAATGATGCTAAATAAATGAATATCTAGAAGATTGAACCTTCTTTTTTAAAATTTCTTTTGAATAACAGAATGTGTGAGAACCTTCGTGTACTTTTGGGTTAGAAGTTAGAACTAATATAATATATATAATATATATATATATAACTCATTGATATAAAAATTATCTTAAAAAAAACTAAATTAGTCCTTCAAAGTTTATAAAAAAGAGTCAAATTATGTATTTTTATTTTATATAAATTATAGTGACTAAAATGAATATTTAGTAATAACATGATATATATTACTAGATATAAAATAAAACGTTTTTTCGGTAAACAAATAAAACATTTTAAGACAACCACAATATAATATCCATTTGGCGTCTAAGCCAAGAAAAACATAAATAAAGGTTCATTTAGTGAATGGGCCTACACATTTTAAGATGGTCTTTATTTTTGGTTAAAGATTGAAGCAAATTATGTTGTATACGGCTATATACCTAACATTAGAGTTGGGCCACCAAATTTTCCCTAAGGTCTTCAATTTTTGGGTCAATTATAAAGCAATCTTTTTATTATTATTATGGTGTCAGTACTTTGAATCAGACTCTTCAGTGAATAACAACAAAGGCCGAATCAACGGCCCACAATAGTAACTTGCACCCTCAAAATGCGGACTCATAGTCACATTATTCATGATCACATAATTTTTTAGTTTATAATAATATAATAAGGAAAATACTTGTGGTACAATAAAAAATTTGCTAAATCAGTATATTGTATACAATATATATAATATAAAATGCATAACGTATATCACATATTGTGCACAATATATATCACATGTTGCAGCATCATCTTTCTTTGCAACATGTGATATATGTGGTGCACATCATGTGATATATGGCGTGCACGACATATAATATTCGTTGTGCAACTTATATATGTTGTGCACAATTTATTGACCGTTTTTGCTAGTTTTTTGTTGTACCTCTAACAATGCTCATGTAATAATAATCTTATATGATTATATCTACATGATGATATATTCTATTTTCCAAGATTTTAAACTCATGAAGCACTTATAGATATATTTATGTTCATAGCTCGTAAAAACAATCCAATACACAATCCAATTGTAAATGACTTGGACGCTAATAGTATATAAATACAAGGTTAAGTTATTTTAGGTTAGCATATGAAATAATAGAATTCATCATTAATTTATATATATATATATATATATATATATATATATATATATATATATAATTGTATTAAATAGTTGTTGTATTTCCACGTGCTATATATGATGCCAACTCTTTATTACTATTATCATTGTTGTTGTTATTATTATAAGTTTAACTAATCCTCAAATATTGGCTCTAATCGCCTATGGTTTTGGGAAGGAATTGCAAAGATCAAAACGATAAACGCTTATTTGGGGTACAATGGAAAGTGCAAGAGTTATGGAAATCAATAGTACTACATGTACATCAATAGTACTACATGTACATTAATATATAGATCCATCAACCATCCATCAATCATATTATGCTATTTTGGGTCCACCATTTTAAATAAAAATAAAAAAACTTGTACATATCTTTCAACCGCCAATTGAAATAATATCTGATGGATACTTGATGATAAAAATTTGATGTACGTCTATCATTTTTATTATATTATGAAAATTAGAGTAGCTTGTTGTACGTGCAAAAAATCATTAAAACGTGAGTGTGGAAATAATTATAAAAAATAAAACTCATAGGAGAGGGCAACGACAAAAATACCAGGAAATCAGGGAACCAGGAAAATCAGAAAAATGGCACCAAAAATGGTAAGAGATGAGAGAGGGAAAAGCACAGTGTTCAATGTTCATAATAATAAATATTTGTTTAGTGAGTACTACTAATTTGTAACACATACAACTATGACATAAGATATCTGGGGAAGATATATACATAAACTTATCACAATGACATACATAGACATGTTTTGATGAGTCACTTGGTATTGAGATTTGAGAGCCTTATAATATACTTCATATATATATATATATATATATATATGAGTTTAATTAATTTTATGCAAATATCTAATTATAAATTAACATGTCAATAAAAGCTTTTAATTTAATTATCCACTAACTAAAAAATTTCATAAATCAATAAATGCGATTGATTACGGTATAAATTGTGTAAAATAATTAAACTCTATTATATATATATATGATTTGATTATTGTATACAACTATTTTTCTCCATTTTTTTTTTGCTGATAAACACTCTAATAAGATGGAATGTGAGTTATAAAGATAGAATCTATAATTTAAATAAAGTATTTATCTATACCAAGATTAAATTTTAATATTTTTTTTGGTATAATAGATAATACAATGAATAAATAAGGATGAATAGGGGAGAGGGAGGATGTGATTGATTTGAAATGAGAAAATCTAAAAATGGAAATAGCCAATGAGAAAAGGACACGTAGGCATAGGTAATAATGTAGCAGTGTAGTATTTGTTTGTTTGTGGTTTTTCATTAGACGAATACAATGCAATTCTGACGCAACGGCGCTTGGTTGGGAGTAGTACTGTGCGTTTGTGAGCCTAACCAACCAACCTCACCTGCAAAACCACCCTAGTACCCTTCCTTATTTACTATCTTAATACCCATGAACAATATTATTTTGTACATTCAAATTTTTAAATATTATATGTCTTATTCATAAATTATGTTAATCTCAATGTATTTATAACTTATTTTTATGTTATTGTTAGGAATTTCATATAGAAAGACTAGAGTAAAGCAAAGACTTTATATTAGGGTATGGGCTCTCCCTAATAACTAGTTTTTGGGGTGTTGATTCTCTCAATGTCTTATATTTGTAACGATTTCATTGATAGTCGGCCAACCAGAAAGGGTACTTGTGAGTTATAATTATGCAATTCAAGTAACTACCAACACCAAGTTGATCTAGGGGTGTAAGTCTATGCTAGATCTTGTTTGGGTCTCACATACGAGTCCCTAAGGGGCGTGTGGTTCGCGAAATAGAATTTCATTCCTAGCAATAGCATTTCCTATTCATTTTTGAAAACTTGAGGAATATTTCTGAAAATTTATAGCATAATAATAGCATAACTCATAGATTCATTGGTAGGTACATGGGTTCAACATTCCCTTTTCATGGGAATTTAACATTCCCATATGGAAGGTGGGAATGAAACCATGGGAACAACGGATCCAACATTCCCTTCCCATGGGATTAAAAATTTAACATTTATGTAAATAATTTCTTAATTCTTCATTATCATCTTCACATTTCTGAGAATGTTTCATTCCACGAACCACACGTCCCCCAGAAGGTAATAAAAAAAATTTGTTGAGAAGGATAGTCACGAAAATCGAATCATCTTAGTTGGTCTTTGGTAATAGGGGTTCAGGATGCCGATGGTGAAACTAAAAAAATGGAGAATGACCTAACCTATATTAATTAGTTAAGTATATATGTTTAACCTCTATAGTTTAGCAAGAAACTAAATAAGATCAAACGTTTCTTACTCGAGCACAATTAACTGTATACAAATTTAAACCATATACAATCGGTCAATCAAGCATTAAAAAAAGATAAAAGCTAAGTATAGTTTCACTCATTAAATAATTAACTTTGTGAATAAAAAATGTTAATAAATTTTACAACAGTTCATGTTCATCAAAACTCTGATAACCTAGTTGCTTTAGATACTCCAAAAGGCGGAGAGGAATTGTTATAATGAATTAGTGATGGTTTAGGCCAATCTTATATAGTAATTAATTAATTATTAATTATGCTAAAAAGCAAAGTGCTATGTGGCCATGTTTGTTTTAATGTTTTTTTTTTCGGTGATGTTGTTTTAATGTTTTTATATCAAATGGTCTTTTTTTTATAATGACTTTAATTGGTTCAATAACTACATGCAGCAGATCTAGTGATCTTAAAAGCAGCATTAAAATAAATATATAAAAGAATAAATAAATCGCAACCCAATGCACTATATAATTTTTTATTAATTTCCACCTTTTGTATGCATATGTTAATTCATTAGTGCGTCGCTTTCATGATCTTCTTTCCAATCAAAACTGAATATTTGTTGATATGCTTTGATATGCATCCAAATATAGTCATTATTATTATTATTCTGTTAAATAATGATAATAATGAGATTAATTCCACATCACAATAAAATGGAACATCACTCACATGCCTATATATATATCCCACAAATTAAATTAAAGAGTTTAATTATGATATTGTAAACTAATCACATCGATTGATTTGTGTGATTTTTTAGTTAATGGATGGTTAAATTAAAGACTTTTGTTGATATATTAATTCATAATTGAATGTGTAAAATTATTTTATACTAACCGTGGATTGAAATTAAACTCTAAATTAAATTGCCAAACAAAAAATGCGTCCAAAGGATTATCATTTAATTTATGCATGAACCATACATATATTTGTTGTTGTGCTATCACATCGTGCTCCCACCATGTTCTGTTGGGACATGCTAATTAACCATGCAACGCAACCCATCAACATAACAAGTGGCACTTTATTTATTTATTTATTTATTTATTTATTTGTTTTGTAGAAATCATTTTATTATTATTATTATTATTATTATTATATATATACATAAAATTAAATTAAATTAAACATCTTGGACATGATGAGTAGGGTACATGATGCCCCTTATTAAATTCATATAATCATAAATTTATTGATTTCAAAGGCTATTCTTAAGAGATGCCCACAAAATTCAATAATAATAATGTCGATCGATGCAAAAAAGCATAACCAACACTGTTTATACTACTAATTGTGCTTGGATGAATTGACTTTGATACATATATATACCTTTATTAATTAAGGTATAATAATAAACAATTATTTTAAATTATGATACCCAACACAGTTGATAACTAGTTGAATTTTTTAAATATTTATTTAGATGTTTAATTTTTTATCGTATATATGATTGGAAATGACCTAAATAAAGAATTAGGTACTTTAGATCGATGCCAATATTCACTTCCCCTTAGTTTTCCCAACTTGATTAGAAAATTATTACTCCTTTTTGTTCTACAATTAGTATATATAGATATAATACTCCTTCAATTATATTTATATTTTATAATTATTCTAAAATGATCATTATTTTAAAATGAAATTGGGAGAATGTCTTTAGCGGCTCTTATTCATATGCATTTGAAGATTATTGGATCTAATAATTTTAATTAGATTAATTTAGTTACAGATAAGTTTATATTACAATTTAATGATAGAAAATAATCTTGCACAATATAGGCTCAAAAAATTTAAATAGTAGATATAAAAATGACACCATAACCATAACAAAAAACTTTGATATAGATCGCGAATTCAACTTGCATTGTACCTCTATCCATTTCTTTTAATATTTTATTTTTTAAGGATTTACTTTAATTAATTTGACACATTTATTAACTATACTTTCAATTTATTAAAGAGTGAAAAAAAAAAGTTATGACAGGGCTTTTCCATGCCATTGCTATGACGACACACACATAAAACTGTGTAATAGCCTTATGAGATCAGAAAGCAATTATATATTATAATTAATTTCAACATAATAATAATAATATATTCCTTTTAATTTATTGGGATACAGTAGTGATTTGTGAAGAGGGTCTTCTTTAATTAATTAAGTAGGGTTTTGCTAAGTTTTTTTTGGCACTTATTAAGGATATTAAAAAATGTAAGTTTTTAAAAAATTAAAAAAGTTATGGTGTGTCCATTACATAAAAGATATCAAAATGCATACTTTCAAGATGAATCTTTCCTCTTTTGCTATCTTAACAAGTGCCCTAAGGACATTTGTTAGCAAAACTCATTTTTTTAAGACCTGGTATTATTCTCATTATTCTATTTGATGGCAAATAATAATGTTATTAATTGCATCTTAGAATTTCGGCTGAGTCATCGAAACTTGTTAATGTCAGCTTCTCCTTGATTTTGTTAGAGTAACGAGGCTTCATTGCATGGAAGCAAAAAATAAAAAATGCTTTAATTGAAGTCATCAAAGGGTTTGGCATTGGTTTATGTATAGGATTTGGTTTTAGATGATAGTGACATGACCAAAACTTATTAATTGTTGCATGGGTGCCATTATTATTTAAATACGAGTTTAATTTTAATGCACTCACTGTCATCTAATCAAGACACTCTTTTTGTATGATTTTTTATGTATTGAGAGAGAAAACACAATCATAGCTAATGTGACAACACATGATTAGATAACGGTGTAAAAAAGTTATATACTATTAGTGAATGAAAATTCAATTATTTATTTATATATATTGCATCAGTAATGTTTATCATATAACAGAAATTCAACTAGTATCCAACATGTGCTATATATATGACATACATTACATGTTACATATAACACACATTATATACTAGTTTAACGTATTTATGTTAAATCATAAACATTATTATATATATGGGTTTTGCTAACAAGTGCCCTAAGAACACTTGTTAAAGGATACTTAAAATAGTAAGTTTAGAAAAACTTTTAAATATAATAGTGGGTCCATTACATATAAAAATGTATATTTTCAAGATGAATATTTCCTTTTTTTTTTTCTTTAGCAAAATCCTTATTAGAATTTTGTTTCCTTAACAAGTGTTAGCAAAACCCTAATAATAATAATAATAATAATAATGAATAATTTAACTTCGCTTTTAGTTAATCAAACACGATTTGTTTTTTCGTTATTTTTTCCTCAACAAAATAGCTGACTCTATTTAATTAGTGGGATCCAATCTAACATGTATATAGTATTTTAAATTATTCTTTTCAAATTTATTTAAGTATGCACTTGCTTGTACAAATTAAATATTCGTTAGGCCGTATTTGATAGTATCAAATACATAATATAAAACAGATACAGAAATGCCTAAATAAGTATTTGATTATACAGACACGATAAAAAATTTATATCTTAATATAGAAAATTTGTATATTTTCTATACTCTTTAAAAGTAAAAACAGAAGAAACATAAAATTAAGTAGAATAAAACAAAAATTATTATCTTTATACTAATATATATATAATATAAAAATTATATATTTTTATGTCTTTATCTTTACTATCTCTATATTTTTATCTTGTCTTATTTTGTTCATCATAACAAACGCAACCGGCAACCTATATTCCACAATATTTATAAGTTTGGAAAACAAACTTCATTTGCAAGCAATGGCCAATATATAAATAATTCATATATATGAAGTCAATTTCGCCACATATATATTCTTTTTCTTTTTTTTTTTTAATAATTGAAAGTATGTGAGTGAGTCACACCACTCATAAAGGAAATAAAGTACTTAACTAACCCATAAATTAAAGCCGCAACTTAGCCATTGGATTCAAGTTATATTAACCCTTGGAGACAAGGGAAAATCATTGGCTATATACCATATGCTCCCATTAATTTTCCCCCCTTTTGCTTTCTAAAGATTTTTGGACTTAAAATTATTAGGAACTTATAGAAATAAGAAGCAACCTCATATAGTTGCAATAAAAACTATAACAATAATGGTTATTTTCAACATGTAATTATCGAAAAGTGTTGATAAAAATATTGTCAAAAAAATGTATTGACATTTGTTGACCGTTGTAAATAGTCATAAATTATTCTTTAACAATTAATTGTCGTTGAAAATATAAACTAATTTTATGTATTTTTTACGACCACTAATTATTAATATTATTTTTATTGACAATACCTTTATTGATATATTTAATGTTAAAAATGCTTATTTTTTAAAAATATATAGATTTTATATTTAATATATAACATCAAAATGTAGAGTAATATAATTATTGTTGTTGAACTAACTCGCCTATTTTTTCAATAGAAATAATAATAAAACATAGCAGCCTCCATGATCTTGCGTTAGAATCCACTGAGGAGTTGGTATATGCTGACTTTATTTTGGGACATATATATAAGTATATGCTGACTTGATTCAACCCTAAATTAAGTAGTGACTATATATATATATAGTTTCTCACTTAATCTGCCAAATGCCATAGGTTTGATCATATACCACCCTACACCTAACCATGAAAAACAATTTTAAAAACTCCAAATTTAAATTATTATTGGTACTTTAGAAAGGGAAAGAATAATGTTCCTAATTAAATAAATCACATAAGCACATTTTCCATTTAAATATCTATATATATATATATCACCTTTAGTGCTTAATTAACTTGTACTACTTAATTGTAATTTGAAAGTCTATAATATGGGATTCTCACTTCATCTCTACTCATACCAAAACACATCTTAAGAGAAATAAATATATTCTCAATTTCTCGTATATATATATATAATGATGAGTCAATCTGCTCAAGTTGAATTAATTAGAGTATAATTAATTAATTAATTTTCCATACCGAAACTAGCTTTAGAAAAGGTAAGAATATTCCTTAATTAGTAGACCCTATAAGCTCATCATTCTCATTTTAAAAAAAAAAAACTTTTTCCTGCCTTTTTTTTTCCTCAAAAGGTTATGAGTAATTAATAGGGAGTAATTATGTATGATTAGAGGAGTCATACACTTATTGCATTAATACTTTTTTTGGTCAAAATGTGATATTCGATTTGCTTCTATGATTTTTTTTTGGTAATAGCTTTTATTACTCAATCTATTAATTTAAAGTCTTTCCAAATTTTGGATTCTTCATTTTCATATTTTATAGATGTTAATAACGTGAAGGATTTAATTTTCATCCACTGAAGTGTACAATTTTTTACACAGTCTTCCAACTATGGATTGTTATGTTAGTCATGATTGTGTTTTCTCTCTCCCTATTAAAAAAGTCATACAAAGAGAGTTTTTAATTAGATAAAAGTGTAAAATATATTTGCTCTGTCCGTACATCAAAATTAAACTCTAATTTAAATTAATAGTTCAGTTACAATAATACTACTTGAGTTTATTTTTAATAATTGATTTTAGAAGCACTTGGTGCATTGGGGAATTGAGCTTACAATCTTGCATGATCTATCAAACCTCTCAAGAAGAAAAAGAACTATAACTACAATTTAGTTACTTTTTGGATCACAAAAGTTAGGTTAAAGTCTAATCGAACAAAGCTTAATAGTGTATGATATATATATATGTGCATGTGGGATATTGTTTTGCCATGACTAAGCACATTGTTTTTTAATTTTTGGTATCACAACCTCTCTTTTATTCCATGTCCATCCCTTTCCATCTATTTTCTTCTTTAATTTCTTGTGTCTTTTTAGTGGGCTTTCATTACCATTTTTTTAAAAATTTAAATAATTAGTACTTAATTTGACTCATTTAGTTATTAGTTTATTATGAAATTAAACTTTTTTATGATATTAATATTTTTCACTCGCTTGTGTTAACAAGGGTGGACATGATTGATTAAAGTCCACATAATTCAAATTCTAATAATCAACATGAAAATTTTATTGGTAGAGTAATATGTAATAACTCCTCTAAAAAATTCTCAAAGAATTAAAAAAAATCTATAGATTGTGGACACGTAGTGATATATATCTATATTTTTATATTTTGAAATTAACACTCAATTACTTAAGAATAATAAATTAAATCAAATCAAATCATTTATATATGTAAATTCCAAATTATTAAGTTGGAGAAATTAAATTGCACACACACATAGCAACAAGACAAATCAATCACAGCGTTGAAATTGATATTGGAGAGGAGATTTTCAATAAACTATTTGGAAGTGACTAGTGAGTGAGTAGTGAGTAGTGACCTTTTTCTTCTTCTTCCTTTCTTTTATTTGTGCGCAAGGTGGCTTGAAAAAAGAAGAGTATTGTGTGTGCTTGTGCTTAATAGTGGTGTTGCCACTATCCACTCTTTCCCTTTTTCTTCTAACATGTTGATCGAATAATATAAATACGTTCAACAAATATTCAACATGTGCTATACATGATATAAGATGTATGTTATATGTGTGTGTGCGCTATATAAATCACACACATTCTATATCATATATAGCACACATTGAATACTTGCTGAACGTATTTATAAACATTATTACTTTTTCATTCATGAGAAATAATTTCTATATTACATTTTTCTTGATATTCACGTCGATAAATATTTCAACTATTACTATATAAAATGTAAATAATATTTTTATTTGAATAGAGTTCACACTTCATACCACGATGAGCTAAGATTTTATTAATACATATGTTAAGAAATTTTAGTATAAATAACATTATTTTTTCATTGATATATAAAATAATCCATGGTACAACTGTGCACACTCACACATGCCCCTCTCCTTTGCCTAAAGTCATACTAGCTAGTACGTACATTGCACCTTGTGTGAAAATTTCAGAATCATGTGTGCTTTGTGCATTTTCATTTGATTCTTAGCATGACCTCGGAGACATCTTCTAGCTTGTAATTAACATTTTCTTCTACTTTTTTTTTTTCAATTGCATTTATTTGTAGGAAAAATTACTTTGATCTCTTTTAGATTGTGTAAAATTTAGCTCGATTCCTTTTTATTTGTTCAAATGACATTGATCTTCCTTAAATATATATTATTTAGTGAAGACCAACAACGTAATTTTAGAGGAAGGTTAGCATAGTAATTTTATAATTTTAAGAATTTTTTGAGAAAATTTTATAAATAGATGAAAGTGAAATGAATTTAATTAAATTTTAAGTAATTTATTATAATTTTTTTGTTTATTGAGCTAGGAAAAGGTTTATATGTTGCTGATGCTGATGAGGCTCCACGTAGTGTCCATTAGTGATTAATATATGGAAGACTTTTCTTTAATTTGTTGTTATCCCAATTTGTTTGGTTTAGTCCTGGTCTCGAGGTGAAAAGAAAAGAAAAGAAAATACTGCTATTACCTTAAGAAGAAAAAAAATACTAAATTAATATAATTTTCTATTGTTGAGAATTTTTCAATTACAAGATGGTATATTCCTAAGGTTTAGATCCCTTTTTTATATGAACTATGAGTATATTTTTGTACATAGGAGGGGCCAATTAAGGCCCAAAAGAAAACATTAAATTAAGATAAGTATAAAATGCGATTATTGTTAACCCTACAATAAAAATGCGATTGTTTATGTAATAAGAGAAGCAAGAGATAAATGTTTATGTAATCCAAAGTATTCTTTAATCAAAAATATGTTTCTTACCTTTTCATCATTTAATAAGTGTCCATATTATTTTTCTTAATATATTGAAAAATTAATGTATTGATATTTAAATTATATTTAATTTTTCAATGTACTAATAAAAGTGATATAGATACCTATTAATAGAAAGCAAAGTAGCTACTAATATTATTTAATTACCGAGGCAAATGATGGAAGAACCAAAGGTAAAGTATATGAGTTTTCTTAGACTATATGGAAGTTATTAGCATCTATAAAAGAAAAGAAAAAAGAGTTGCCCATACCCTAAGTTTAAGACAAAATCACAACTTTATCTATTCATTATCTATATTAATAATTGTCAATTTTTTAATGTCTTGAGACACAATTCGTATTGAGATGCATTATAAAAGTAATAACTATTATTTATTAATGGACATAGATAATATCAAATAAATAAACTTGTGAGAAGATTATTACTATTATTATTGTAGAAATGAGGCTAGGAAATTTAAATATAATAACACATTAATTTAAATAAAGGGATTTTACATATCCAAGCACATGAATTTGTGAATTTGATATATACATCATGAGAAAATTATATAGTATCCAAAAAAAATATCCAATATAAATTAGAAAAAACTTAAAATTAAGAGGATATTTAACATACCAATTAAGGAATTTATTATTATTTTTTAATTTTGAATTAATTAATACTAATAGTATTTTCTCTAGAAAATAGAAATCTTTAGAAATTAAAGAAAATGGAAAAAAAAAAAAGAAACACGCGCTCTCACGAAACACACGCGCTTCTTTGTTGTGGCATAGAAAGCACAATTCACTGCTAAAGCCGCATTTCATTCCCTATCATTTTTGTCGTATAAAACAACAAATTAACAATAATGGCACATTAATAATAATAATGGCAAATTACAATTCAGCTCAATTTCTTTTTATGTATAATAAAGTTTGCTTTAGGAATTTTTTAGTTTGTGAAATTATCATGCTAATTTTATTGGAGTTTGTAAAAATTATTAAAATGTCTTTTCCTTCTTGGCATAATACATTTTTGGAAGGCGAGTATTATAATCATGATAATAATAACTTAAAATTTAATTTTCATACACATACTATAAAGTGTTTGTGATACTTATTCAATTATGTATTATCATATAAAATATAACAATTTATTATTTTATCTATTAATTAAACATTAATGTAAATAAAAGTATTAAAGTATATGATAATATAAAAGTATTTTTTGTAAGTATTTTTTTAATAAAATTTCCATATAATTTTATAGAAATTGCTTTTATATATATGAAAATCTAGTGCTTATTTCAATCCCTAATAACCACAACTTATTATCGGTGATAGAAAGCTTTACTCTCATCAAATAGACTTCGTTAAGATTCGTTCGAGTTAGACAGATTCCTACTGAATTTGAATATATGAAATTCTGTCGAGATTAAAAAATCTATTTTTTTATGATATCTCCTAACCCAACCGACTAAGGAATAATTTGATGTCGATCTGAACTCCAATTTGAGATTATATTTATCGGTCAATAATGAGTTACTGCGTACGCAAGACGAGATCGAACTTCCGACCATTGCTTAAACGGACGAGTAGCGGATCACTCGACTTACCCAACTTAATTATTAATTGATCAAAATTAAACTAAATTGATAAATCAATTAAAAAATTTTTGTTTTTTATTTATTATTTTATATTTGATTTTTTTTTTTGTCTTTCCCTCTATTGTTTTTCTTGTTCTATCTCTCTCTAAATTGAGAGTGTTGCTTGGCCTTGTTTATCAACCAAATCTAGAGCAACCCATTTCGTTGCTTTCACCATTTCCAGCAAAATATAAATTCCTATGCTCTCTTCCCATTCCCTTTTCTCCATAAAGTTCAATGCTTTACGTCCTTCCACTTCTTTTCTCTCTCAAATTTCCCATTTCACTCACAATTTCGTTCCCTTTCTCATTCCCCCTTCTCTCTCTCTTTCTCTCTCTCAGACAAAACCCGCAAAACCAGCTGAATCAGCTCACACCCCATTTTGGCTTTTCCGCACTCACACTGTTTGTGGAGCCTCCAAAACCAAGTAAGATTTATTCTCTCTCTCTCTAATGGCGTTTCATCTTTCAATTTTCTAAATGTTTTTTTTTTTCCCTTCAAAGGGGAAAAATAAAATTTAATTTTTGGGTTGTTTTATGTTTTCATTGATCTGTATTTAGTTTTTTTGGGGTTTGGTATGTGATGGGGTTTGCTTCTTCTGCTGATTAGTCCTCTCAGGATTTAGGTGGATGGGTTTTCTGCTTGATGGGTATTTAACCATTTTGATTTCTCTCTTGTTTTTGTTTTTGTTTTTTTTCTTCTTTGTAGTTTGAATCATGTCAACTCCTGTTAGGGTTTGATGATGAAGGTTATGGAGAGTTGTTCTGTATCAAATGCATCTTCTTTGTGACCAGAAAAACAAATGTTTATATATTTAAATATTTATTTATTTTTAATACTTTTTTATGAATAGGCTTTCTGGGAAAAGCCAAAATAATGTTGCTTTTTTTGGTACCATTTTCTCTTCTCTGTATGATTAATGCTTGAAAGGAATAAGCAACTTGCAATGCTTGTTCTATTTGTGAGGTATTTGTAGTTTTGCTCTGTTTTTTTTTTTGTGTCTAGTTTTTTCTCCCGAACATATAATTTTTTTTTGTTATTTTGTTTTGTTTGATGAAAATACTTCCCTTTGGGTTACTGGTGCTTTTTATTTACGCCTTTCTTATTAGTTATTCTGTTTTGAGATCAAAATTCTGAGCCAAAATCGAAGTATGTAGATTAAGTGTTGTGAGCTGAATATAGTATTGTATCTGATATATTATTGGTTTGGTTTGTGAGAAAAATCTGCTTTTTGTCTAAGTGTTTCATATTACTAAGTTCAGATGTGTAGTTTTTGTTTTTCCATTTAGTATTGTATATTGCTTTATCTTGAAATTTGAAACATGCATCTGGTTGTTGATAGTATTGTGTTCATGAGTTTCTTCTTAATGTTTATTTCTAAATACCAAGTAATTTTTAGATTGTTATTCTTCTATAGGGTTTGGCTGTGATTGCTAATACCAAATCATTTTTCTACTGTAGCAAGTGTTACACCTCTATCTCTTTTCCTCATAGATATGGATTTTCTAAAATTAAAATACATAAAAGGAGGATAATTTATGGCTATGAGCTCCCTTATGTTGGACTTGGATCTCTTGTAATGTGAAGTTCAGAATTGCTGTTTTTCTAAGAATTTATTCTTGAGAGTTGGAGAGTTTTTCTTGTATATGTTTTGTTGTTCTCTTGTTAAGGGCTTGAACTTGAAGGTTTTGGCCTCGATGTATTTTATCCAATTCATCCCTTGATTATGTATCATGAGTTTATGTTTTTCCTGTGGTTTACTATATGTGAGATTTGAAATTTCATTTTCATTTTGTCATGAGGTTCCTCATCGTGCATTATTTGAATCTCTTTGATCTAGTCCGGTGATAACGTTCATGGTTTTCTTTCATATATGGTGTTATGCTGTTTTAGTAATTAGCTGAGTTCTTCTAATTATGATCATTAGGCCTTTACTCTCAACTCTACTATGGCGGGAGAAACATCATGGGTCAGCCACTACTATGATGACACACGAAGGGAGACCGGGGAGTGGGATTCATTTTCAGAAGTTGGCGAGGAGGGTGATAAGGAAGCAACTGCTGTTTCTGTGAACATGATTTTGCCTGATGAATTGGTAGAACGTATACTAGCCTATCTGCCCGTCGCTAGCATTTTCAGAGCAGGTAGTGTCTGTAAAAGATGGTACGAGATCGTTACTTCAGAAAGGTTTTTGTGGAACCTTTCACACGTGCTGCCACAGAAGCCGTGGTACTTTATGTTCACTAACTCTGATGAGCCGACTGGTTATGCTTACGATCCCATCCTTCGGAAATGGTATAACATTGAACTTCCCTGCATTGACACTTCTAATTGGTTCATTGCTTCGTCACATGGTTTGGTTTGCTTCATGGACAATGGTAGCAGAACCGAATTGTGCATGTGTAACCCTATTACAAAAAGCTGCAGGAAGCTCGAGGAACCTCCAGGTTATCCGTTCTCGGATTACAGTGCATTGACAATCTCTGTGAATAGGGAATCCCACAATTATACCGTGGCAATAGTAAAATCAAGGCAAGTCCCGGATAACTTTTTCATGTGGGATATCTCGATTCATTTATACGATTCAGAGAAGGCAACCTGGGCGACGACTTTAACAGAGATTTTGATGGGATGGAGAGGTGGCGATGAGAGCGTGATATGCAATGGTGTTCTATACTTTTTAGTCTACTCAACCGGGGGTGGTCCGCCAGAAAGTCGGCATGCTCTGATTGCTTATAACTTCTCCAACCGGTCTTCGCAAGGTACCTTGAGAGGGAGCTTTATTCCTGTTCCTTGTTCTTTAACATGTGGGCGCCTGATGAATCTGAAGGACAAGCTTGTAATGGTGGGAGGAATCGGTAAGCAGGATCGACCCGACATAATAAAGGGGATCGGTATCTGGGTTCTAAATGATCAGAAGTGGGAAGAGATTGTGCGCATGCCTCACAAATACTTCCAAGGCTTCGGAGAGTTGGACGATGTTTTCGCTAGCAGCGGAACAGACGATCTGATATACATCCAAAGTTACGGCTCTCCGGCACTCCTCATATACGACATGAACATCAAACAATGGAAATGGTCACAGAAATGCCCTGTATCAAAGAGGTTCCCATTGCAGCTTTTCACTGGCTTTTGCTTTGAGCCCAGGCTTGAAATTTCTCCTTAGCCCTTTTCTTCTTTCTCCATAGTACAATCAAAAGCTGCTATTGATGAACTCTTATATGTCTTAAGGTTTCTGTCATTTTACTCTCTATTGTTCTTCAAATTTGAATATGATTTGTGCCTTTAACAGTTCATACAAAAAAGTGTATCTGCTCATGAAGTTGATTATTCAAGGATTCTGAAATATTATTATAGCATTTGAAAAATACAACAGAGCTATATATATATATATATCTTTCACAATCTTCTATCAATTTGTGCACTTAGCTCTAACAGGTATCACTCATCAAAGCAGAACATATATACATTTTTATTTGACTGATTTGACAAAAATAAAAACTAAATAAAATATGGTGTCCTCTTAGAAGAACTACTTAAGAACTTTTCATTATCAGTTTCTTTCCACAACTTAATTTGAAAGGGAAAGGGAAAAAAAAGGAAGTTGTACGGCTCCTTAATGATATTCTGAAGGACTTTATGGGGAACTTATTTTTCTATGTCCCAAAACATAAATGTAATGTTTGATTTCTTGATGAGCCAATGAACATGTTATGCTAAGATTGCACACTATGGTTTGTGTGTGTGTGTTATTATTGAGTGTGGTGGGTGTGTTTGTTGTCCGTACAAGACCTTATTTTATTCATGTGCCAACTTCAAAGGTGAAACCTACTCTTGGTTGGTGGAGAAGTGAGGTCCACGCCTGCTCTATACCATAGCTGCCTTTTAGTTATTTATTTTATTTTATTATATATATATTGTTTGAGTTTAATTTTTATACAATGTCCTCTTAAATAGGTTAACACTAATATCCAATTATGTGCTATTACATAAATAAAAGTTCAATAATGTTATATGTACATTCTTTTATCAGCCATCATCAATCACCCTTCATTTTTTATAGTGGGCCCATCAGTATGAAAAAGTAATATTTGATGAAATTGATGGAGTGGCTGGTGATGGCTACAAAATGGTGTACAAGAAGCATTGTTCATAAAAGTATAATGAGGCTTGAAAGTTAGCAGGAAAATTTATGAGATAGTGTCTGATGTATCGGAGTATGAGTATGAATATAAATTAAACTCATTTTATTTTTAAGAGTAAACATTTAAATTAGTTCTCCAAAATTATAAGTTAGGATAAATTAGTTTCTAAAAAAGAAAATACCATTAGTAGTTTCTTATAATTAAAATAAGACAAATTGATCTCTTATATTTTCTAAAAATAAGATAAAATAATTTCTTATAAGATTATAAACTAATCCTTTAAAATATTTTGAATTAACTAATTTGTCCTGCATTTATAACCTTACAGGAACTATTAATAATATTTTTTTTAGAGACTAATTCATCTTGGATTATATTTTTGGAGGACCAAATTAAATATTTACTCTATTTTTAATTTATTGTGAGATGTGGCAAATAAATGTTGCATAACTATAAGAATACTTCACAACCATTGGTTTTGAATATTCAAAGGGGGTTCTTTCTTTCTTCTCATAGGGCATGGGATTGTGATGGAAGTTGTTGCCGTATTGGATGTGAAATTGTCTTTCTGATTTAATGCACTTGACACCAGAACAAATTAGTCACATCCTATATTGGGATTTAGCTATGGTATAATTAATTAATTTTAGGTACAATTAATTTTAAAGTAAAATAACTTAAGAAATTCGAACTTAAAGTAATAAATTTTAACTAATTTTATATAATAGATAAAAGTTTAACAAAAAGACTAAGGTATTTGTATTTTTGAAAAGAAAAAACAAAAATTAGAGTAAGATGCATATAATTTATAGGTTAAGAAAATTAAGTGCAACTTTTGATCCTTAAATGTTGAAATATCTACAATATAGTGTCTTATTTAATTTTACATTGAATGCTGATTGCTTTATATAGAGAGGGGCATAAGTTTCTTCTTAAGGGTAAGAAACATGAATGCTTAACATGCTCTTCCCTATTGGTAGGTCCCTAAGCTTTAATTCTCATTGATTTTATTTTATTTTTTTTTCTTCTCTTTTGTTTTAGTTTTCATGGGTCATTACCATTTCTCTGACTTTTCTCTCAAACATAAAAAAGTTGAAATGTGCTTTTTATGTATGTGATGGTGATGAGTTAGTACTATGGTTATTTGTGGGGTCACATACCAATTCTTCTATCAAAATTGGAAGATTCAATTCCTCTATTAAAGGTAAGAAACGAATCTCAATTAACCAATATGTATAGTCCCCATGATCATAATAATAATAATAAAAAAAAAAAAGTGCAAAAAGAGAACCTAGGGCCATTTTCCATGATCTATATTATAGGTCTTGAAGTGCTGTTTATAATTGATGGCATGCACCTTCAATCATAGTCTTTGATTTTGGCTAACTTTTATGAATTCTTTTATACAAGTACAATTTTAATAATTCATTCTTACATACTACTCCCTCCGTCCACTTTTAATTGACGTTTTAGAGTATTGCACACTTATTAAAAAAGTGATGAAAATACAAAAATTTCTATAGAAATAAATGTACAATGACAAAATTATCCTTATAGTTTTTTGTGCAATAATAATTGTAAGAGATAAAAAGAGAGTGTATATATGGATAAAACTGGAAAAACATTGTAAATGTTTCATTGAAAATCTAAAATGACAAATAATAATGGACAAATAAATTTCCTAGAAAGACAAATAAAAGTAGACAGAAGGAGTATAAAAAAAATTAATAATCGATAAATGAGTGAATATATATTGAATAAAGTTGATGAAACTCACTTTTATCATAAATATATCTGAATATGAAATGTTAGACTTATGTTCATGTAAGAATCTCATAACCTTTTATTGTTATATAACTTTTATCACAGCTCAACCATCTTATGATGTAACACCAAACATATGGCAACATGAGAATTTAATATGAGTCATGTGATCACAAAGTTAATCATCTTTGTAACTTTGTTTAATGGAGAAGTTGTACTTTCAACCTATCAAACAATTGTAACATGAAACTAGTTTTATGTAGTAGGCTTTAGTCCATCTTAGCTATATTATTTGGAAAATAAAAAAAATGGTTATAGTTTCACTGTATTTTTCTATTCATCATTTTGTTATAAGAGAATCACTAGTGTGTTTAAGGTAATGGTTATATCTTTGTTTTCTTCTCTATTGTTTTGTTTTATTTTATTTTACTTTTGGTCAAACAATTGTTTTCTTTAAATTAAAGAAAGTACTATAGATTTTTTTTTTATGGTTATAGTTAGTGTACATTGGTATTTGGTAGCATTTATAAGGGGCTTAATTTTTAATAAGGATGGAGCTATAAAAAAATACCAAGCCCATTTTGAACTTTTGTTATATTTTTGTTAATCATCTATAATTAACACCATTGTGCCTTGAGCCAAGTTATTGGGCTTTCAACTCTAATTAGGCTTCTTAACTTGTCATTTTACTTTGGGCTTTTAAATTGGGCTTTCTGTTGGAGAATATGGACTTTAAGGAAAATAGTGTGCCACTTTGATAAAAAAAAAAAGCAAATAATGCGGCACATGAAAAAAATGGTACTTTTGACCCTCGCCTTGTGTATGCATCAGCCCGTTGGTCAGCGGTTAAACCTTTGAATGGAGCTCCACACTGCGATGAATTAGTTCTTGACTTATCGAGTTAGGAAATACCATTGATCCAATAAAAAAAAAATGATTAATCTTCTTATTGTGAAAACTCTTCAAAGAAGCAAATGAATAGTCATTAAATATGTTTCTTTCTCATAATTCTTCTACTTGTTAGTGATTTTTTTTTTTATTTTAGAGATTAAAATCATTTTTCCATAGATTACAAGAGTAGTTTAAATTTTTTATTACTTTTTTTGTCATAATATGAATACCTTTGAGAGAAACATATATTACTCCACTTTTAAAACAATACTTATAACTAAATCAATTATGATGTATTTAATTTTACATGACAATGAGGAACAATAAAGAGGAGGTGAACTAAAAATTTCTATATAAAGGTCTCGGATTCAAGTCTGAGAAGAGGGTTGAGACTCTCCTCTCTATCTGCTCCTTAGCTCTTCCAAGCTAAGACAATAACTAGAGAGAAAAAAGCTGAGATATCTCTTGTAGGAAAAAATACTTTGAATAAATTGTTAAACACATTGAGTTGATGTCTTTTGTTAAACACCTTGCTGGGATTGTGGCATTCTTCCGAAGTATTTGATGCATTTTATGTGTTTGATAATATGCCTATGAAGGAATTCCCTTGAACATTTCATAGCTCAATAGGTCTGCTTTCAATTCTGACTTATTGTGCTGTTTGTTTGAATACCAATGTGAGTTTTTTTGTTTTTTTTCACTTTGTTAAAATGATGACAAATTAGATGTCCCTTTCATTCTCTGCTTCACTGTTCTATTGTCTGTTTTGCCTTGAATTCTCTTTTCTTACCTCTGTTCTCCAAACACAGCACATGTTGCCTTGAGAGTTAAATGAAAAAAAGAAATATTAATACCTTCTGTGACATTTATAAATGTAAATGGGAACTTTATGCCAAATTGAATATACTTTTGTATAGATTGAACCATTTGATTAAGTTTCATCTGCACCCTAAAGAACTTAAAAGTTTATTATTTTTAAATATTTGGTACTTCAATTCTAATGAAATATACTAGTACCTCATATTGTTCAAAGAAAGCAAAAAGAAGATAATGAGATTGGCACACCCGGTTCAATCTTCTCTTTATATTAAGCGTGATTTACTCTGCTGAAATTGGTTGTTTGTCCTGTATGAGATTTGTCTCTCCTAATCTAATTTTTTTTATATAAAAGAAAAAGAAAGCAAAAAGAATACTAAGTGACTATATGATAATAATGTTATTGACTTCATCATAAATTTTGACAGTTTTTGAGGAATGGGAATTTTAGAAGGATACATACATATGAAAATGGCATATGAATTTACAGCATTACTCAATCATCACCTATGTTGGATACATAAATAGGCATGTTATTGATGTCAGCTTAAAGCGACTAAGCAAAGGGTTTAATGGACCACACTAATTAATTTAAGAAAGTGAAAAATGGTTCCTAACAAAGTGGTCCAATGATAAGATGGTCCTATCTTTGAATTGCACTTGGGGTGCAAAAGGTTAGGAAGTAGTATTAAACTATTAATTGCAATTACCCTTGGTGGCAAATTGTTGCTGTTCAATTAAAATACCTTTAATGTCTCTTTCCTTTCCATTGATGTTGATTGGGAAGAAGGGTAAGTTTTTACTAGGCCTACTACTACCCATGAGGGCTCAAAAGCACACTATGAATAGTAATCTTTTGCATGGGCTTTTCACTATCATCATTATATCATCTACCAACTTCATAGTAGTGTAAAAGAAATTGATTGCATTATAGTCTATAAATTTGTTAAGTATTTAGTTAGGATTCGACCTGATCTCTGATAATATTTATTTACGGAAAAAAAAGTTTCATAACTAGATATTAAACTTATATTTATAAATTTAATGTATTATTGAAAGGACTAATAACTATTTTTGACTATATTAACTATGGATTAAAAGAAAAATAACCGTAAAGTGAACAATTTTTTTTGGTGCACCCTCGGGTATCCGTCGGCTACTCACCGTCCCAAAGATTCGAACCCAGAACATAATATTTAAGCTGCCCAAGTTTAATACCCGAATGTATTAAAAGTTTTTTGTCTTAGTAAAAGAGTGACCCAACTCTAAGACAAATTAGTTACATTTTGAAAGCAGTTTCTGACACATTGGGCAAGAATAAACTGTAGGGACTTTTTTTCTTTCTTTTGGGATCAGATTGGGGTGACAATTGACAGAAGGTGGACCACAAATTCTCTTTGGTTCATGTCATATAGTTTGATCATATATGGACCATATGCAAAGTTGTGGACCCAATTTGTGGACCATTTTTGTGCAAATTTTGAGCACTGATTAGGACATTAAGAACACAACACAACATAAATCCAAAGAACTATAACCCCAAAAACCAAAAGATCCAAAGACACATCATCCCATAATGACTTCATAATTAACTACAGAATCCGCATGCTTAAAGCTTAAACCTTTCCTAAGTCAAACATATCTTAGGTCATAATTTCATGCATAAATTTATAGTGGTGAACAAATTCAATGGCCCTATGATCATATAGGTTTTGTCTGATGTGTAGCATATATGTAGATAGCTAGGACTAGTTTAACTTAGAAGGAAAGAAAACAAAATGACAAATTCAAAATTGCATCAAGTAGTAAACTTTTGGCTTTATTTACCCTTTTTTATTTTATTTAGAATTGTTTGTTGGCTTCATTAACATCTTCTCAATGTCTAGTACTAGTATATCTGTTGCAAGTTATGCAGGACAAACATTTCAAAAAATATTTAACAAGATATTTATAATTTTACTATTGAGTTTTATTAGGGGTACAAAATTGTAATAGTTAAAATAATCAAAAAAGTGAATTTGAGTATAATCACTCAACTCATTAAAAAAACATATGATTAAAAATATTATTTGAACAAAAATGTTATAATGTGTTTTTTTAACTATTTTAGTTGAAAAAAATATTGTTATAAAAAAATTCCGTGTTTACTAAATTACTATAACTAATAAGATGTTATGATTTTGGATAAAACTTATCTCAATTTCTATGTGTTTGTTTTGTTTCTTCCAATTTTTCCGTTGCGTTATGTTCACCAAATTCAGTTAGTTTGTGTTTGTTTGATATAATTGCTATGAAAGGAAGTGGTACGTGTTAGATAAAATCACTTCTTGTTAAAGCTCTTCTTTCTAGTTTTTAGAATATGGATTATGAACACTAAGATTTTTAACATCATTTTCAAACCTAATTCAATTATTTCAAAATTAATTCTTCAAAATCAATTCTTTCAACATTAATTATTTCAAAAGTAATTCTACCTAAATCTAAACTAAAATAACTTTATATCAATAAAGATTTCACATTTACTCTTTCATCTATAAAAGGTTTAATTAAAAAATGATATCTCCTAACAAAACATAGGATGCTAGGGACAAGGAGTCTGAAAATAGAGTGGGGACCCAACAATGAAGTAACTTGTGCTGAGTTGGCTGAAAAAATTTGATGACATTGAGTGACTGATTGATTGAGTGAGTGATATAACTGAACTGAGAGAGAGGTAATTTGTTCATGAGCAACCTGCAGAGTTGACAGAACAACTCACACATTGTCTCAAAAAAATAACTTTGAAATTTGAACATTGAGTTAGTCTCAACATAGAGAGACAGAGTGAGATAAAGTAAATTGTGTGTGTTTGTGTTCTGTTTATGGAAAGACAGAGAACAGAAAAAGTTGAATCAATGGCAGAAAAGTTGAGACAAGGTGTTCTGAAAAAGGTTGCTTGTGTTGTTGGAACATCTTCTTGTACCACTCCACCACCTTCATGGAGACTTGAGCTTCCATCATCATCAAATGGTTGTGACAAAAACATCCTTAAAGTTCAAGAGTTTCTCAACATTGTTCCAAACTCAACAACTACAATCTCTGCTAGAAAGCTTTGTGCAACCCTTTGGGAAATTCAGCAATACCCTTTTGCCAATATGAACAATCCGGCCACCAGGCTCCGCCGCCACCGCCGTCGCCGGCACTACCACCGGAGGGACAGTGTTCTTGAGGTTCACAAACAATTGGCTCAGCCTCCAGATACTCCTTCTGATCAGGTTTACTGTGTTTTTGTTGAGAGATATAAGCTGAATTTTAACCCTTTTTAACATATTTTGTAAAATCTTTGATTTTTAGGCCTTAAACTATGATTTTAGGAGAAGTAAATTTCTTTTTTTAAAAAATTTGCTTTTTCACCAAACCCCATTATATTAATGTGTTGTCCTGTTCTTCCTTATTTCCTTAACTTGGTCACATTTTCTTATGCCTTATAATTTATAAATGGAATTTTTAGTTCTAAAGTTGGTAACTAGGTTAGGTTTTGTACATATTAGTTAAGCAAGTGATTTAGATGTGGAAGACACAGTATAATTTCATTTTGAAGTACCTTCTGTTCTTTGAATTGATTTATTTGCACAGTAAATTCTTACCTATATTTCATTGAGTTTGGGATCACTAGGATGGTTAGTATCAATTTTACATTTTTACTGAATGAATGTGAAATAGAGATTCTTATATACAAAATTCCTAAAGTTCAAAATTTGAGCAGTTTGGAATTTGGATGATACCATAATGTGGATGAATCTGTGTATTATCTGATTTGTTCTTTTTCATGAAATGTTTATATGTTTTCCATTGAAATTCTGAACCATTTCACTGTGCATTATTGCAGCCAACATCTGCTTGTAGCTTCAGAAAGCATGTTGCAGAATCACTTTTCCAGCACCATAGATCAGCTGAAAGAAAAAGCTGTGATTCACAACCTGTATCCCCTGCTAGTTACACTAGCTCTGTGGAAGTAAGTATATTTTTGTTCTTTTGAAACTTCATATATATCACTCCTATTTATAGTAAATCATACACAAAAACACTTGAATGGTTTGTTGTAAAAGGAGTGATTTATTGTAAAAGTAAAAGGGGTAAATCTTTACCATTAGATCTTACTTGAATGGTCAATATTGATATGATAATCACTCTTGATCATTCTCCTTATTGCTTTTTATCATTTTGTCTATGGTTAGTCTTTTGTAGGAACATGATCTCTTAGTGGAATAGCTTAGTTATAGAGAATAATATTTCACATGATTATTGAACTTTTTGCCTAAGAATAAATATATATTGTGAAACCTATTTGTATCATAGCAGGAGACAGAAAAAAATTATTCTTCATATGACATGAAATGTATTCTTCTTGCATTTACACTTACACTTTCACTATACTGTATTGTGGACTAATTGAGGCAAATCTGCATTATTGAAATTCTTTTTTCATAATCCATCAATATAGGAAAAATTCTAGAATTAAAGTGTCCTTTTAGAGCATTAAGTTTAGAAATAAATATCCATAATCTGTTTTTGCCCTTCAGATTATTATGCCTATGAACATCTATTCATAAATCACTTAGTTGATGATTTCCTAGTTTTTGATTCAGTCATTAAAGTTGATCAATGATCCTTCTATAACAACTTTTATGCATACAAGAGAATTTTCAGAATGTTATTTCATCTTCCATAGCTGAATGAATCATGTGCTATTTGTTTGAATCAGGTAGCACCATATAACAATCTTGCAGAAACTCCCTCGAATTCCACAGACTTCAAAGCTATGATTGAAGATTCAACTTACAACCTCACAACTTCCAAAGAGTTACTTAAGGTACTCAACCGAATCTGGAGTCTTGAAGAACAGCAGGAATCGAATATATCTGCGATGAGAGCCTTGAAAATGGAGCTATATCATTCTCAGGTGCGAACGAAGGAGTTACTACAAGAGAAGCAAATGAATAGGCATGAAATGGAGAACTTAATGGATCAAATGACAGCAGAAAAACTTGTAAGGAAGAATAGAGAACATGACAGAATTGAAGCTGCGATTCGATCAATCAATGAAGAGCTAGAAGATGAGAGGAAGTTAAGAAAGCGTTCCGAGAGTTTGCATCGGAAGCTTTCTAGGGAACTTTCTGAAGTGAAGTCATCATTCTCTGGTTGTTTAAGGAACCTTGAAACAGAACGAAAAGCGCGAATACTTTTAGAGAATCTTTGTGGTGAGTTTGCCAAAGGAATAAGAGATTATGAACAAGAGGTGCATTCTCTGAGGTGGAATTCTGATAAGTGTCAGGTTCAAGGAAGCAGTATTGATAGGCTAATACTTCATATCTCAGAAGCATGGCTCGATGAGCGAATGCAGATGAAGCTATCACAATCTGGAAACAATCTCATGGACAGAAGTTCAATTGTTGACAAGTTAGGCTTTGATATTGAAACATTTCTTCACTCGAAACGATCTGTTGAATTGAAAAAATACGGTTACTCCTCGCCGAAGGAACTCAAGGAAATCTACCCTTGTCGCCGCCAATCATTGGATTCTGTTAGTACTGATTTTCATGAACCGAAAAGCGCTGACGGCGAAGGAGTCCACAAACTAACCTCCATTATGCAGATCAACAAAACTAAAGAGATCCATCAAGAAAAGAAGGCCATTCAAAATTCAACAATGAAACAAGTTCAATCAAAGGAAATCTTTGAGGACAGTGAGTTGCAATCAAACATTGTTCCATTGATGAATGAAGAAGCCACAAAAGTTGCACAAAAAAGTGATAACAACCAAATTGGAAACAGTTCCTTGTCATCAGAATGTGGTGCTGATAAGGTTTACCCTTATGAGAGTGTTTGCAAGGAAGATTCTTCTTGTGTCAAGTCTTCACTCACGGTTGATGGCAGCATTGTACAATTGTGGAAATCAATGTTGACCGTCTCGGATTCTGATAAGGCTTCGTCGTGTATTTACCCTCCTCAGGCTTCACCGGGTGGCGGCGGGGACGCCGAGTCCTCTACCTCTACCAAATTGCCTAAAGGGTTAAAGGAGAACACATTGATGGCGAAATTACTCCAAGCAAGGTTGGAAGGACACAAATCTCGCTCAAGATCTAGCAAAAGAACTCCATGATTAACAAGTGAAGTTTGTGATGAAAAATATTTGGAATGTAAAATATAGTTGAAGTGGATATATATAACATTGGAATCTCTCATCAAAATTTAGTAACCATTTTGTAATAGAATGTTATTAGTGTTGACATGGTTAAATGGATGAAGATCAATGTTGAGTCCAATAAGTAAAAGATTTTGTTTGATATCACTATGCAGAACCAAGAGCCTCTATGCTAAATAATAATATTCAGAAAAAGAATATAGATATATTCAGGATGTACAAAATTCAAATTTTCATTCAACTGTCAACTTTACAAACTCATATTTTGGCAAAATTACTACCTGACTAAGAAACTCTCATCATCTCCAATAATTATGTCAATGGAGAATGGGGATAACAATGTGCGAGAGAGCCTGAGACCTTATAATTACGATAATGCCCGTGCGTGTTGGTGTAAAAATCAATAAAATCATCAAAGTCGCGGTTTATGATAAGGGTAAAATAGGAGAGTTAAGAGACCACGAATAAAGAGTTAAAGTGGGCTATTTTCGGTCTTGTTATTGGTCTTAACTATGTTTTTGTTATTGGTCGGCCCAATAAAATAAGTAAAGTTTGACCCATAAATTGGCCCATTTAAATGGGTATATCTAACTTTCTGGGCTGGAATATCTCAACGTGGAAGTACAGTAATGTCCCTGCGTCTTGCTGCAAAATTCGATGAAATCCGCAAAATCGCTGTTATTGAAAGGGGCAAACTTGGAAAATTAAAAGATGAGAAATTCTAGAGTAAAATTGGGCCCAATTATTGTGTGGGCTAAGATTTTGAAGAGGGAAAATATTGGGCCTGATTTCTTTTGTTTTGAGTTGGCCCAAAGTTTAACCCATCGAATTCCGATTTGGACTGGGCTGGACTTTATATCCCAAATTGGAGTTACTATATTACCCCTACGTTAGGCTTAAAAATCCTTAAAAACATCAAAATTTCAAGTTTTGAAAGGGGTAAAATTGGGAAGTTGATGATGAGGACTAAAAGAGTAAATGGATCGCCTAGTCTTCTTCTTCAGCTTCAGCCACCATTCTTGGTTTTCGATTACAAGAAACAGAAAAAACAAAAAGAAGAATTTCATTGAATGCAACCTGAAGTCTAGTCCATCAATAAACTAAGTGATAGAGATATGGTTGAAGAAACGGTGTCGTTCATCCATGGCTGACCATAGAAGCATCCATGTAAGGACTGTGTCTGCGGAATCTGAATTAGGAGCAGCAATGGAACAAGAAGACAAAGACGAAGAAGATTGAGTTGACTCAGTGATGGCGGTTAAAATGGGGATAACGATGTGCGAGAGACCCTGAGACCTTATAATTACGATAATGCCTATGCGTTTTGGTGTAAAAATCAATAAAATCATCAAAATCGCGATTTATGACAAGGGTAAAATAGGAACATCAAGAGACCACGAAAAAAGAGTCAAATTGGGCTATTTTGGTCTGATTGGCCCAATTATATTTTGTATTTGGAAGGCCCAAATTAGAAAAGTAAAGCTTGATCCATCAATAGCCCAATTATTTTTGTATTTGGCAGACCCAAATAAAATACAGTACAGCTTGATCCATCAAAGGCCCAAATATTTTTGTATTTAGCCGGCCCAAACTTAAAACGGTCTAGCATGATCCATCAATGGCCCAATTATATTTTGTATTTTGCAGGCCCAAATTTAAAACAGTAAAGCTAAATCCATCAATGGCCCATTTATTATATTTCTATTTTATGGGCTGGACTTCATATCCCAATTCAGAATTACACTAATGCCACTGCTTTTTGCTGCAAAAATTGATGAAATTCGCAAAATCGCGTTTATTGAAAGGGACAAAATTGGAAAGTGAAATGATGAGGAATAGTAGATTAAACTTGGGGCCCGATTATTTTGTGGGCTTAAATAAGTTTTTGGTTCTTGTTTGGCCCAATTTTAAATGAGTAAAGTATGATCCATCAAAAATTTTCTGGACTGGAATTAATATCTCAAAGGGGAAATACACTAATGCCCCTGCATTAGGCTGCAAAAATCGATAAAATCATCAAAATTGCGATTATTAACGAGGGTAAAATTGGAAAATAAAGATTATAACCATCAATTTCTACCAAGTTCAAAAAATTAAGTAATTCAATGTATAGTTTAAAGACTATAGTCTTTATTTTTATAGTGTTTGTTGAAAAATAGTGAAATCTCACTTTTTAAAGTCTATAGCCTTCAATTTTTACCTATTTCTAAAAATTATGTAATTCAATATTTTAAACACTATATAGTCTTTAGTCTTATAGTGTTTCTAGAAAAATAGTGAAATCTCACTTTTTAAAGGTTATAGTCTTCAATTTCTACCTAATTCTAAAAATTATGTAATTCAATATTTATAGACTATAGTCATTACATTTATAGTATTTTTAGAAAAAAAGTGAAATCTCATTTTTTAAAGTCTATAACCTTCAATTTTTATATAATTCTAAAAATTATGTAATTCAATATTTTAAAAATTATAATTTTTACTTTTATAGTGTTTCAAGAAAAATAGTTATATCTTACTTTTAAAATTCTGTAGACTTCAATTTCTACCTAGTTCTAAAAATTAAGTAATTCAATATTTTAAGGATAAATTACACTGACTTCCCCTAAAGTTTAGCAATATTACACTAAGCTCTCCTCTATTTTAACACCTGACATTTACCTCCCCTCACTCATTAAAAAACAAACAGGGTTAAGTTAGATTTAACAGAGAATGTCTACTTACATTTATACCCCTAACATTTTAACCCAAAAACCCCAATCTGAGTTCACTCTCCCCAAAAGTCCCCTGTGTTCACTCTCCCCCCAATATGAGTGTCGAATCTTCTCCTGTGTTGGCTTCCATAACGTGGCAATAAACGCCGTCCATAGCCCACCCATAGTCATTCCGTTCCGTTGGTGGAAGTAAACTTCTTCTGTCGCGACTACTTCGAAGGCTTCGAAGAACCACCGCTTCCATAGCCGTTCCGTTGGTTCTGCTTCCATAGCCAATGTGGAATGCGGTGAGAAAACAAGGAGAATGTTGTTGTGTGCGACTTTCAATTTCTCTTCGAAGTATTGCTCGTAGTGGCAGAGTACCCTGTTTATCAAATCTCTTTTATCGGAATCTTGGAGCTCGATTAGGTGTTGTTGTGCTGAAACGAGCTCTGAAACATAATTTCTTTAACAATTCATCCATCCTTGGAAAAATTCCTTGAATGATTCTTCTGCATTTGCCATCAGTCATTTTATGTATGAATGAAAAACAGAGAGGGTGGAAAGTGAATTATCTGCAATAGGGTGTGTAAATTTGTTGTTTGGTTTTGGTTAGAGGGGATGCATTGTGCTCCAAAAGGTGCTTGTAAGGGCAGAATAATGGCCAAAACAGAGTTAAAAAAAACAGAGATAATGGAAAATAGTGAGTGATACTAAGTGTGGGGACTCGATTCATACTAATCCATATTGTCTCGTTAAAGATTGATTTTAAAGGTGACTGATACTTGAGTGTGGGGACTTGTTAAAGATCGATTTTATTTCTTACAGCAATGCATCACTTTAACTCTTAATCTTAGTTTTTTTTTTTTCTTTATAATTGATTACAATAGGGTGGGGTGGAATCTAGGAGGTTTGATGTTTGAGTAATTTAAAATATATTATAAGGGTCTTTTTGTCCTTTTTTTTATAAAAAAAGAGTTGATATTTATGAAAATGCCATTAATGATCATGTGTTTGTCACATGTTTTTTGGATTGTTAGTTTGACTGTTAGTCAAACATTTTTAGGGGGAGGTCAGTGTAGATTATTAAGAGTTTAAGGACTTGTAGTGCAGGTTTTGAAAATAGAGGGATGTAAAGTGTAATATTACTAAACCTCAGGGGAGGTCAGTGTAATTTACCCATATTTTAAACACTATAGTATTTACTTTATAGTATTTCTAGAAAAACAGTTATATCTCACTTTTGAAAGTCTATAGCCTTCAATTTCTACCTAGTTGTAAAGATTATGTAATTCAACATTTTAAAGACTATAGTCTTTGCTTTTATGGTGTTTTAAGAAAAATTGTGAAATCTCACTTCTTAAAATCTATAGCTTTCAATTTCTAATAAGATCTAAAAATTAAGTAATCCAATATTTTAAAGACTATAATCTTTACTTTTATAGTGTTTCTTTAAAAATAGCGAAATCTCACTTTTTAAAGTCTATAGCCTTCAATATCTACCTAGTTCTAAATATTATGTAATTCAACATTTTAAAGACTATAGTCTTTTCTTTTATAGTATTTATAGAAAAATAGTGAAATCTCACTTTTTAAAATCTATAGTCTTCAATTTCTACTAAGTTCTAAAAAATAAGTAATTCAATATTATAAAGACTATAATCTTTACTTTTTATAGTGTTTTTAGAGAAATATTGAAATCTCACTTTTTAAAGTCTAAAACCTTCAAATTCTACCTAGTTGTAAAAATTAAGTAATTCAATATTTTAAAGACTATAGTCTTTACTTTTATAGTGTTTCTAGAAAAATAGTTATATCTCACTTTTGAAAGTCTATAGCCTTCAATTTCTACCTAGTTTTAAAAATAATGTAATTCAACATTTTAAAGACTATAGTCTTTACTTTTATGGTGTTTTAAGAAAAATAGTGAAACTTCACTTTTTAAAATCTATAGCCTTCAATTTCTAATAAGTTCTAAAAATTAAGTAATTCAATATTTTAAAGACTATAGTCTTTACTTTTATAGTTTTTTTGTAGAAAAATAGTGAAATCTCATTTTTTTTAAGTTTATTATAGCCTTCAATTTCTACCTAGTTCTAAATATTATTTAATTCAACATTTTAAAGACTATAGCCTTTACTTTTATAGTGTTTCTAGAAAAATAGTAAAATCTCACTTTCTAAAGACTATAGTCTTCAATTTCTACTAAGTTCTAAAAATTAAGTAATTCAATATTTTAAAAACTATAGTCTTTACTTTTATAGTGTTTCTTGAAAAATAGAGAAATCTCATTTTTTTATTTTAAGAATTATGAAATTCAATATTTTAAATACTATAGTCTTTACTTTTATAGTGTTTTTAGAAAAAAAATTGTGAAATCTCACTTTTGAAAGCCTATAGCCTTCAATTTCTAGTAAGTTTTAAGAATTATTACATTCATTCTTTTAAAGACTTAGTCTTCACTTTTATAGTGTTTCTAGAAAAAATAGTGAAATCTCACTTTTTAAAACTTATAACCTTCAATTTCTACTAAGTTTTAAGAATTATGAAATTCACTATTTTAAATACTATAGTCTTACTTTTATAGTGTTTTTGAATAAAATTGTGAAATCTCACTTTTTAAGGCCTATAGCCTTGAATTTCTACTAAGTTTTAAGAATTATGAAATTCAATATTTTAAAGACTGTAGTCTTTACTTTTATAATATTTTCAGAAAAAATTGTGAAATCTCACTTTTGAAAGCCTATAGCCTTCAATTTCTAGTAAGTTTTAAGAATTATTACATTCACTATTTTAAAGACTAGTCTTCACTTTTATAGTGTTTTTTGAAAAAATTGTGATACTTTTTAAAGTCTGTAACCTTCAATTTCTAGTAAATTTTAAGAATTATGAAATCCACTTTTTTAAAGACTATAGACTTTACTTTTATAGTGTTTTTGGAAAAAAATGTAAAATTTATAAAGTCTATAGTCTTAAATTTCTAAATAGTTTTAAAAATTATGTAATTCAATATTTTATAATCTTTATTTTTATAACGTTTTAAGTTGTATTATAAAATAAATATAAAAAGGAGCCCATTTAGCTTTTGTTTTCTAGAGTCCTTGATCCATCTCACCACTTCAAAAAGTACAAATAAAAGTAGCGGTTGGCGCGACTCCTCCTTCCTCAGTCTCGCCTCGACTCCGGCAGCATCGAAGGGAAGCAGCGTCGGCAGCAACAGCGAAGTAGCCTCCTCCTCCCAGCAACAACAAAGCTCCGTCGACACCACCGCCTTCAGCCTCGGATCTCTTTTATCCGCCCTCGAGCCACCACTACCACCAGTAACCACCGTGAAAGCTCCGACTCGGCCGAGGGTAGCGCCACTCTGCTTTTCCCCTCCCGCGGCCGCCTTCCTTTTCTCCCTCCATCCCTCTCTCTCTCCGAACCTTCTTTCTCTTCTTTCACCGCGGTGGCTCCTCCATGTGCGGTGGTGAAGGTGCCGCGGTGGCACCTCCCTCCCCTTCTCGGCGGCCGCGGAGTCGCGGTCCTCTTCCTCTAGCCGTCGCTCCTCCTTCCCCGTGCGGTTTCTCTCTCTAGGCGGCTCTTCGCTTTCTCTCTTTCACCCCTCTTTCGTTTTAATTTAACCCTAATTATGAGAATATGGTTTAGGATTTAATTGTGGGTGTTTGTGTGTGATTTGGGCTGCTTTTTTTATTTTTATCCAATGCCTATTCAGGCTATTTGATATTTTTTTTTGGGCTCAAAACCCAGTTTAGTTTTTGATTGGAAATGTGTTTTAATGATAAAAAAAACAAAATAAAATTGAAATGCTAAAAATAAATTAAAAAATATGAAAATAACAAATGCTAAATTGTGAGAACTATGTGGCTTTGAATTCCTATGTAGGAGCACGCAACTCCTATCAAGTCAATCTTTTTATTTTGTACAATTATCTAGTTGATGACGGAAAGATTAAAAGATGATTAAGATACATGTTGTTGCATAAAAATCTACATGATACTTGAGGTTATATCTTTATTTTTCTCGAAAATTCAAAATTTGTAAGAAAATCATTATATGCTTTTTCTTTATCATTATGTATATCAACCAACATTTAAAATAAATAAAAAATGGATGGAAAATATTATTATACGTACTAATAATACTCCTCTAATCACAATTAAGCAATACTATGCCAATTCTCCAATTATTAGCTAGGGCCTAGTGGTGATGGATTAGGTTGAAGAAAGGTACTTCAAGCAAATAGAATTCGGAGTTCGTGACTATAATTAACATAAGCTCATACGTAGAGATATGATTTAACACCTCATTCCAATAATAATACTGAAAATATTAATATGATTTACCAGAATGTCTGTCGATTTATTGGTGTATACCCAAAATTAACTTTCTCTCTCCTCTTATATATGTATTTTAGCCTAAAAAAACGATAGATAGTGTTAATAAGTAACTTTTTATTATACTCTAATTAAATATAAAATTCTTATTCCTATCTTTATAGATTTTTAGTATACAGAATCTTTTGTACCCTAACAATAATTAATTCGTCATCTAAACAAATAAAATGTTATAGATTTTGTTTTATATATGTAATAAATATATATTCATTTGAAATATATTTATGAATCCAATCAAATCTATACTACTTATAATCACCGCTAAAAATATTTATTATCATAATATATATTTTCAAATATCTTTAGTAGATTTTTTAATACCTTAAAATTTTAATTTGTCATCATGGCACAAATAAAATCTTTCCGTCCAAATATTAAAACACGATCGTATTGAAATATACATTAATTGATTGAGTCTTACCAAAAAAAAAAAAATACACTAATTGATTTTCATATCTTGATAAGGTAAGAAATTAAAAAGTAAAGGTGTGTGAAAAAAAGAGGTCAAATTAAACCTTAACATGTGCTTATATACGATTTGATAACGATTTTTTTAATTAAAAATGTCTTAAAAGAAGGATAAAACAATACTATGGCTTCTATGATGATCTCAAGTAGTGACTAATGTGGGAAACAATTAGGACACAAAATTATGTGTCATGTTTGCAAAAGTTAAAGATGATGAATTAATAAGATGATGATCAAATTAATTAATGCTTAATTATTTCTTTTAATTTATATATATATATATATATATATATATATATATATAGTGGACCACTAAAGGTATTCATATAGTAATTGGGTCATATATAGTCTAAATATATACATGGATTAATTGAAAACAAATAATTAAGTTTGACGAAGGTTTAGTATAATAATAATTTTGTCATTTTGTGATCGATTAATTAATTAAAAGGCCATACACTATAGACCAAAATTAAAGAAAACCATAATAATATTGCTGTTTAATTTGAATAATTATCTCTCAAGATTATCATCACTCTAGCTACTTAATTAAAAATGAGAAATAATATTCGTAGATGAGATATTCATAGAATATTCTCCCATTTTATGAAAAAATTATCATGTTGTTAAGCATTTTCTTAATTTGACATTGAAAAAAAATAACACAATCATGTGTAATAATATTCATATATATTATTATATATATAGAAATAAATGAACATTATAGAATATCTTTGATAATAAAAAAATTACGAGTGATTGCCCATAGTACTCTTGATCCCAACCAGACAATAATTAAAAGGAAATGATAATCAATCAATCAAAAAGAATATTGAAATTAATAAATGCTTCATACCAATCCTCAAACACTAGAATCATGTTTAGAGATTCTCTAATATATAAATATATGTATTCCATATGTCCTAAAATTTAATTTAATTAATGGCTGAGATTTACACATCAACCCTTGATCTTGGCCTATATAAACCCCATGGATCAAGTTCCTAAACCATCATCACACAAATCACAACGCCTTCTTTCACCTCTTCTCTTAGGAATTTCTAATTATTAGCTTAATTATATTAGTTTCCTTCTTAATTAGAAAATTAAAAGAAAAAAAATCTAGGGTTTTGGGTATAGAACCCTAATTTGGGGCTCCCTTACTCCAAGCCTGAAAGGAAGTGATGGTGACCTTAGCTGCTAATTCATGGATACCTTTGGCTTCGCATTGCAAATTAATGCAAAAAATCATAGGTTTGCATGAATTTGGAGATAGGGTTATCTTGATCTTTTTGTATTGGAGTGAAGGGAGCTCCACATAGGGATTTCTTGTCTAAATCCTAATTATTTTATAAATTATTAAATATTAGTATATAAATTATACATTATATATTATGGTTTTAAAATTTTGGAGGATTGTTTTTTTTTGTAACATGTTGATCTCTCTCATGAACTGATCATTGAATCTTAATGTATTTGCGGTAGGATTTCAAAATTCTTGTTTTATTTGGTCTCATCTTATAATCTCGCTCTCTCTAATTTGAACAAAGATGTTATTAATTATTTGTAACAATTCATATGAGATATTTTGATGGCTTACACTTCATTAATTTGTTATTGACTAGCAGGTTGGTGAAGAGATATCAGACAAACATGTCAAAGCAACAATCTGAATTCAAAGTGAATGATGAAGATAGAAAAACATTGATGAGATCTTTAGGAATAGCCACCATCAACTAAATGTCTCTAATTGAATAATATTAAAATGTAATCTTTAACATCTTCATTATTGAAGAATGTTATTTGTACAATAAAAAATTATATAATACTTATATAATACTCATCTTTATCGTTAATTAGATCATAATATGCACTCACTCTTTCATTCAAACTATTTACACTTCATTTGTTATCCGTTAAATTCTCAATGTTAGTATTAATAATTTATTTCTTGTTCAAATCTGTGTACTTTCCGCAGTCCAATGAAGATGTCTTTAGCATAAAATTATTACAAGCTGTAGTTGGATACAAGTTGTACTTTATTTGTTCATTTTGGTTAAACTTGTACTATTTTAAGAAAATATGTAAAAAACATGAACTCTCTATTTTTGTCGTAAGGTCTATATTATGTCCAAAGTTTGAGTAGGATTAAATTATTTTTAATATTTTCATGTTGCTATCAATCTTTTTATTTGTTGGAATGTACGTTGTGATGAGTACATGTTTGGTCTGAAATGGAATTACAGGAAAATCCTCTGTCATTGTTTTGAAAAAGTATTTTATCACTTATATAATGCCTAAAGTGAATCTAATGTGCTTGGATTATTATTCCTTTTTTTTAGTAAATGATTGGATGAGTGATTATTGAATGCACAAACTAATATCACTACTATGGGCTATGGATAGCTTGAACTATGAAAAATTAACTTTTGCATAATGAGAATGGAAAACGAAGACAACAATAGAACTGAGTTCAGTTTCAAGTGTAAGAGATCTATGTGTGAATGTGTCATATAGGCTTTGGTCCAACAGGATGATCGGCTCATCCAAACAGCCCACATAAGGCACAACAACACTATGATCTTAAGGAAGACCCACTACACTAATTTTTTTTTAGATAAAGCTCATAAAAATTAATTTGGATTGGTCAAGTGGTTAGCTCACTTGTCTGTTTAAACAAGGGTCGGAGAACCAAGGGCCCTAGCACAAGTGGTAGTGGCTTGGGTTGCTTAAGCATATAGTCTTGGGTTCGATCCCTGGACGGTGTGTATGCAGAAAGGACCTTGGCCAGTCGTCCCACCCTTGAGGTGCACGCACAAACCGGCGAGGGATTAGTCATCGGAACCGCTCCGGTGGATACCCTGGGAAACCAAAAAAAAAAAACAAGGGTCGGAGATTCAATCCCCTTAAATGGAGCTCAAATCCGCAGCAGATTAGTCTGTGACTTTCCGTGTTTGGGATACCGTGAGAAACAAAAAAAAAGCTCAAAAAAGTGTTGTTTAAATTGACCAAAGACAATGTTTTTGGTTCAAAAGACAACATTTTTTCTGACGTGGTCTATAAAAGAGTTGTCTTTAATAAAAAAATGTTGCCTAAAATGACAAATGATAACGCTTTTGAGTCGTTCTTTAAGAAAATCGTTACTTAAAATGTCATTTTAGCAACTTTTTTATTTTTTAAAAGAAAGAAAAAATGATGTTAGATTAGTAAAAATGAATCCTATAATATATGACATTTTCTATATATATATAACATTATTTGGATAACTTCATCATAATTCTAATTTCTATGAAATTTTCCGGTTACCACAATAAATAGACAGGAATTGGATTCCAAACCGAGAAATAGTTGGAGTAAAACTTGTCCCTACCTCGCACTACCAAGGAAGCTTTTAATTAAGTTGGAGAACAAGTGATGCAATCCCAAGCTAATAGAGTTTCATATTAGTGAATTGTGACTATTAATTATTGTTAATTATTATTGAAAAAGAAAAAGCTATTCTGCTTTTGATGTAAAGTTGTAATGAATGTGACTAGACTAAATGTATATATACATATCATGTATATAGTTGTTGCGGTCGATTAAAGAATGAAGTAATATATAATATAGATAAATAGTTTAGGAAGGTATTGATATAATTTTTTAAATAGTTAAAAATAAAAATTATATGATAGACGTTTCTACCTCCATTTCAAAATAATAGTCGAACTTCTATTAGTCAACTATTATAAATTTTCTGATGTGACACATGATATGTCACATGTTGATGATGTGGCATGTTCCGTACACATGACATGTCACATCAATATCCACGTGGCATGCCACATGGACCCCACATGACGTGTAATCGATATGTGACATCTCACGTGTACCAAACATGACAAATAATTAACACATGTCACTTAACTTGTCATGTCGGCAAATTAGTGACAATTGACTAGTAGAAGTTTGACTATGGACTAAAATGACTTACAAAATAGAATTTGATAGACTAAAGAGTTAATTTCAAAATTTTAGGAATTAAAATAAATTACACTAATAATTTGAGTGATCAAAGTAAATTTTTATTCAATGAAAGCAAGTTTATGCAACATTATCATCATAATAATATAATTTAAAATAATTAATAAAAGTGAACATGCATTATATTCTCAAGTTGGAGCCTCTTTCAAATTTCTAAATTGCATAGCCCATAGCATGGAATGGTTCTTTCCGCCATTAGAATGGAATTGGCCAGTAAAAGTCGAAAGACTTGGCGTGTAAATTGTCCCACCCCCTACTACTTAATACATTTCATACACTTATTATTGGAATAATAAGAATTAGTTTAGGATATTATTATAAAGTACTTTTTCATGCAAATAATTTTTGGTTTTTGTGACTTGTGACTCTTGCTTCAAATTACACTGCTTTTGATTTAGGTTAGTGTCACAATGATACAGGAGGGAAATGTTTGTTATACATCAATCAGTTGAATATTCAATTAGTATCTAATATATAGTACATATTATATATAAAAAAGTATACATTATGTATTTTAGTAATGACACACATGTATGATGTAATTTTTGTATGTTATTTTCTGTTTTTGCTCAATCAGTTTCACACATGTATGACACACATTACATATGATACATACTAATTATGTATAGCATATGTTCGATCATTATTTGATGATCTTATTGTACATATAATATTAATCGATGACAAATAAAGAAAACTCTGATTAAACTTAATCGGTCCTCAGAAAAGTTCATTGTAATTTGTCTGAACTTATAATACATAAGTAAGATATTTGGAAATAAAAATAAGATTAAAAATTTGTATTTTGGGAAAAAAAATTGTGTATTTTATATAATTTTTAAAAGTTAAAAAATATAATAAAGATAAAATTAGGCGGACTGAGACGAAAATGATTGCGTTGTTATATTAATCTAAGTCTGATATAAAGATTATATATCTTCACTATTTGTTTAAGCTTCAAATTAAGGTAGGAAATGTATGTCAGCAGCAAGAGCCTCAAATTTAAACAGGAATCTAAAAAATGTAATCATTTTTTATTGATCGTGGCAGACAAGTGCTTTCATAATACCAAAATATACTAAGAATATGTATAACAAAATCAAGAATTATTGAGTATATTTTATTTGAAAAATATATTAATATAATTATTAATGCTTCAAATTCAAAGCACGACCGGATTCCAAAATCGCGGAATATTATTTTCAATGGTCATATATACTTTCAAATAATTGTATGATGTTATGTTTAAGAATAATTTTTATTGAGTTGTGTCTTGATTAAAAAGTGAGAGGGAATCTCTCTTATTCTCAAACATTAATTGTTGATCTTATGAATAATGGATGCTTAATTACTACTAATATTGAGTCCTTTATGTACATTTTGATGACAATTATATTGTAATAATATACTTCACGTGAAAATTGTCCCACCTCCCACTATACCAAGTAACAAAAAGAAGAATTAGGTTGGGGAAAAGTAGTAAACTTTATTTTCAATTTGTGAAGAAAAAAACGGAGAAAGAAAATAGCATATATGCTTTCGGGCTAAAGTAGTAATAATAATTATAATTAATTATTGTGACGAGACTCATTAATTAATGCATTTTATGGATCATCAACTTTGGTTTTGATGAACCCAAAGTTGGATGTAGCTAGGAACTCCAAGCTAGTCCACTTTGATGATTAGAGGTCATGTCATATTGAACCACTCTTGGAATGAACTTTTATTCTTGCAAACTATATTGTCATGTAATGATATTGTAAGGTCGTGCATTTGTTTTTCTAATTCAGTGATTTGAAAATTAGTGAAAAATTGACTCTATCAAGTGTTTGATATGAGAGTTACAGTGAATAGAGTTACAGTGACTGAGTAAACAAAATTGTTAATTTTTTATTTACTCCAATTTCAAAATTACTGTGTATTAGAAGGGAGTCACTGTGTGCTGAAATCAAAGAATAAATATGGGAGTGTGTGGAGTTAATTTTGGAATTATTGTGGCTCTCACTCCATTGACTCTCCAAAGGTATTGAAAACAAACACTGTCACTTTAAAAAAAATAGCATTTTCATTAAAACTTTTTAGGGCTAAAAGGGTACTCAATCAAGTTGGGCTACATGAAAAAATATGAGGAATAATAGTGTATATATATAGACCTTACGACTGGCCCATATAAATGGGCTAAATTAACATCTCTACTTGTATTATAGATAAGTTTTAATTTGTAACCGAAAAAAAAAGATAAGTTTTAATTCATGTGACTAATTAGTTGTAATAATTAGATCTGTGAGCGGTAAATCGACCGAGTGAATTAACCCATTTCTTTGTGTGGTTAATGTCCTTGACATCATCACTATGAGAATTTTGAGAATGAAACTTAAGTTATGTCGATATATAAGTGAAATGTCGATTAATCAAGTATTTGTCCGTGAATTCTATTTAAAAATATAGAAAAATTGTGCATTTTCAACATTTTAAAGTTGAATCTATATCAATGATAATATGGCCTAAGGTGTAATAATTGATATGCAACTTGTGACCATACAAGAATTGGTCATTGAATATGCATGACAAGAAAAAAAGAAAAGAAAGAAACGTGGTCCATGTTTTTTTGGTGCTTTTGAATTGGACACATCTTTTATGTAGCAACCATGGCATGCGGTTGAACAAGTTGACTATGTTTGAAAATTGAAAACTGACCATTTCCCACACGTACGCCTAGCTATATGTCAAACATAACATATACAACATTTGATTTCATAAAAGTGTGATTTAAACTTAAAGAAAATGTGTGGAATTAAACTCATAACAATATATATCTAATATAATGTAAAATTCTTTGTAACAATAATGATACATCAAATTTATTTCAATAATGTATCCCATTTCACCTTGATATAATTAAGATAACGTTTGACACGTTATCAATTAAAATTATTGGTAATATAAATTATTTGTAGACATATTACCATTATTTAAATTATTGTTAATAATTCACATTACATTGTTTGGTATATATGAATAAGATAACCGGTAATCTATATTACATTGTTTGGTATATTAAAAAGATTATAAGGTAATATATGTACATTAATATAATACCTTCTAAATAATTATTAAAAATTAATAAAAATTAATTATAGTGCATATATTATTAAAATACCTTCAAAAATATGTATATTATTATAATACTCCTTAAAATACTATATTACTATGAGATATTGATGATTCAATATCAATGCATGGTATATAAGATAACAAAAATTTATGAGATATTCATATCAATGCATGGTATATAAGATAAAAATTTATATGAAAATTACATTAAAAATTTATACCACGCGTTTTTTTTTTTGGTAATATTTTATTTTTTTGGTAATATTATACCACACGTTTGAAATGTTGATATTGATGATTCAAACTGAATATAACTCTCTAATTCAAACCAATAATTTACTTAAATTAATCAATCATTGCTTATCCTACCCTTGATTACTAAAATAGATACAGGTAATTAGATGTGGATTGTGTTCATAATTTAAGAATATTGAACAAAATTTTATATTTTAGTATTTTGAATAAAAATTAATATCATAAATTTAACTAACTAGGAGATCAATTAATTAAAAGAGTTTATATTTTAATGTACTGACAATATACTGTCATTTAATCAAAACACTTTGTTTGTATGACTTTTCTGGTAGTAGAAGAGAGAAAACACAATCATGACTGACGTGACAACACATGATTGAATAACTGTGTAAAAATGTTATACATTATTAGTGGATAAAAATTAAATTTTAATTAAAATTTAATAATTATAACTATTTTGAAATATGGTAATTTAGTCAAAGTAATGAATATTTTTAAGACTATAGAATAAAAATTACAAGAGCGTGATGGATAACAATCGAATAAATGTAATCACATTTGGACTCATAACTTGCCTTGCGAAGTTACTTGGCCATACATTAATTATTAATTGTTGAATTTAAATTTGATGTATTATCCGCTTAAAAGATCAACCATCAACACTCATAATTTGTATAACTTTTCAACCAATCACTATCATTAATAATATATTAGTAACAATCAAATGAAAATAATTAAAGATTTATGAGTTAAATTTTTTACACATTCCGTTATTTATGTATTATCATATCAGTAATGATAACTGATCTAATCATTTATTACCTAAAAGATCTATAACATTATGACTAAATAACAATTAATAAAAATTAAATTATTGCTTATATATGAAAAAATAATGTGTTTAAAAAAAGTAAACCTTATCTATTACTCATTAATTTTGATGCACTTACAGTGTAAAATACTTTTACACTATAATTCAATCAAAATGTTTTGTTTGTATGACTTTTTAGGTAGTGGGAGAGAGAAAATACAATCATGACCGACATGGCAATAGATGATTGGACGATTGTGTAAAAAAATGGTAAACTGTCGGTGTATGAAAATTATATATATATATATAATTTTCATCCACTAATAGTGTACAACTTTTTTACACAATCATTCATATGCTGCCACGTTAATCATGAGGATATTTTGTCTCTCTCACAGTCTCGCTACTTGAAAAGTTATACAAACAAAATATTTTGATTTGATGACAGCGTAAAATATTTTTACACTGGTCAATGCATCAAAATTAACACATATATATATTAATTAAAATAAAAATTTAATTTTAATTTTAATTCACTGTGTAAAATAATTTTACATATATCTTTAATTATGAATTAATATATTAACAAAAGTCTTTAATACAATCATTCATTAACTAAAAAATCTCATAAATTAATGAATGTGATTAAAAATGTATATAAATACTAAATCATAATTAAACTCTTAAATAATGAGTTAAAAGAAAACAAAAATTGGTTTTGGTGAAGAAGTATTGAAGTAGATATGATGTTAAATACTAAATCATAATTAAACTCTTAAAAGTAGATACGCATTGCAGTTAAATCATGTTTTCTTCTTTATTGCTCCTTTCTCTCACACACACACCTTCTCTCTCTCTCTCTCAAACCGTTTCGTTCATCTTTCTCAAACCTTATCTTAGGGTTTTATTTTTCTTCTTCTTCTCCTTTGATTGATTCGGGTAAATGAAGGGTTTAAATTCGGATCTATTCGACCCGATTACTGTAATGGAATCCGATTTGACGGGCGGAACCGGGTCAGATTCTGAACCCGATTTCGCGTTCGCCTTCAATGTCAGCAACTTCTCCGACCGTGTCCTCCGGATCGAGATCATGCCCGACCCTATCGACGATCAACCCGACTCTGCCGCCGCCACCATTGCCGACTGGGCTCGCCACCGGAAGAGGCGCCGCGAGGACATCAAGAGAGAAAACGGTATATCATCATAGTAATAAAACCCTAAGGGCGTGTTTGGTTTCTTTTTCATATCTGATTTCCTGTTTTCAATTTGAGAAGTAAATAATGTAAACAGTGTGAATAAAATTGAAAACTGAATTTTGTAGTTATCAGACAATTCCTTTGCTAAGTTTTGAAAAAAATAAAAGAAATTAACTGAAAATGGCAAAGGGAATGAGAACTGAAAATATGCACTCTAAGATTTTCTCAGATGATGAAAATTTAACTGAATTTGTGTGTGTATCTATGTGGTTTCTTATTTTATTTTAATTTTTTGCTTGTTGTGTGTCTTAGGTTTCTAGGATTGTTGTTTACCTGTGACATGGGCACTGCCTAACCTATTTTTCAGAAGAAATAAGAAAGACTCGAATTCTGTTGTTGTTATGAGTTTTATTTTTATTCTACCCAGAATGGAAAATGCTACTAAATATAGATATATGAGTTAATGACTCTTGTAGAAAAGAAGATTGTTATGCTACTAAATATTGTTATGTTGTTGTTTACCTGTGTGCATGTGTTGGATGATATCGTTTTTGTGTATTGCTCTCTTTGGTTGCAGTTACGGATCTTGCTTTGTCGCCAGAGGAAGAAATTTTGAATGAGAATCAACCTGATATCGATGATTTTGTAACCTGTGAAAATCAAGATGAAGAGGCTGTTGCAATGGTTGAAGAATCCCCTTCAGGTATATACTTTGTTATCAATCATAGAGTCTTTTGGTTTAAGATATTATGTGCATGTTCTTCATTTTATTGAGAGTTTCAGAAATGGGTCTTCCTCCATATTCTCATTGGAATGTTAGAATTTGGAAGATCAATTAGTATGAATGTATTATATGAGTTGCACTTTTTTGAGTCTGGTTATTGCTAATGTAGGTGATGAAGATGCAAATAGCACCACTGGTTCAAATTGGAGCATGGATTGCACTGCAGTTATGACAGTTAAAACACTACATATTAGTTCTCCTATCTTGGCTGCTAAAAGTCCTTTCTTCTATAAGGTGTAGATATTGCTTCTATCTAGAATGATTTTTCTGAAAATATGTCTGCTTGCTTAGCAGTGCTTGTTTATTTTTTTCAGCTTTTCTCAAATGGGATGAGGGAGTCAGAGCAGAGACATGTCACCCTGAGAATTAATGCCTCTGGTATATAATCCGTTAAAATGCTTTTAGATTCTTTGCGCAATCATTTCATTTCAGTGTTCCCTCGTTTAGTTTGTCTTACAAATGATGCCATGCTTCTTTTGCATGTTACAGAGGAAGCTGCTCTCATGCAGTTACTGAATTTTATGTACAGTAATACTTTGAGCTGTACTTCAGCACCTGCTGTGCTGGATGTGTTGATGGCTGCTGATAAATTTGAAGTTGCTTCATGCATGAGATACTGTAGTCAGTTATTGCAGAACATGCCCATGACACCTGACTCTGCGTTGCTTTATCTGGAGCTTCCGTCTACGGTGTTAATGGCAAAAGCAGTCCAACCATTGGTTGATGCAGCAAAACAGTTTCTTGCTGGTCGATACAAGGATATAACCAAGTAAGTGCTTGCTTTTGCCTTATTTCTTAATTTAAATCCCATTTTCTTAGTTTCTTGTATTAAACTCTTGTACGAAAATGCTTTTGCTTTCTAGAGAGTAGGATCACTATTACTTCTTTAATCTTCCTCCATTTTATTTGCTGGTGAAATTAAAATTTTGACTTCCGATTGTCCATTCTTATGGAAAAAACCTGTCTATTTTCTTGCCATTCTGCACTGTTTTCTTGTCAATTCTGATTCTTGTATGTGACCAGGTACCAAGAAGAGGTTATGGCCTTGCCATTACTTGGAGTGGAGGCGATATTGGCCAGTGATGATCTCCAGGTTGCATCAGAAGATGCTCTATACGACTTTATGTTGAAGTGGGCTAGAGCTCAGTACAGCAAACCGGAAGAAAGGCGAGAAGTCCTGGGTTCGCGGCTCGCACGATTAATTCGCTTCCCTCACATGACCTGCCGGAAACTGAAGAAAGTCTTAACCTGTAATGACTTTGATCATGAGGTTTCATCCAGGCTTGTACTTGAGGCCCTATTTTTCAAGGCCGAGGTTCCACACCGACAACGGTCAATGGCGGCAGAAGAGTCTGCCTCAATGCACCACCGTTTCGTGGAGCGGGCATACAGGTATCGCCCCGTTAAGGTGGTAGAATTTGATCTTCCCAGGCAGCAGTGTATCGTGTACTTGGATCTCAAGCGGGAGGAATGTGTCAATCTGTTTCCATCTCGCCGGCTTTATTCTCAAGCATTCCATCTGGGTGGACAAGGGTTTTTCCTATCAGCACATTGCAACATGGATCAACAGAGCTCTGCCCATTGTTTTGGACTGTTCTTGGGAATGCAGGAAAAGGGCTCGGTAAGCCTTACCGTCGACTACGAATTCTCCGCGAGGTCTAGGCCAAATGAGGAGTTTATTAGCAAGTACAAAGGCAACTACACATTCACCGGAGGGAAGGCTGTCGGCTACAGAAACTTGTTCGCCATCCCATGGCCTTCATTCATATCTGAGGATTGTCTTTACTTCATCAATGGTGTCCTTCACCTTAAAGCTGAGCTCACCATCACAGTGAAACCCTAATTCTATTTCTGATATCTTTTAATTTCAGTTAGTAGCTCTGACCTGTTTATAGCTTTCGCTTTCCCCGTTTTCGTTTTGCAAGCTGTTAGTTTAGTATGCAGGCAATTTGCAACGCTAGGTAGGCTAGTGCTGGATGAGATCAAAGGGATAATATTAGGTTTCTCTAATTTATTTTTCTAGATGATGATTAGTGTAAATCTAGGTTCTCCTTCGGTCCCGCCTTCCATTCCTATGATTAACTCAAAATCTGAGTTGCTAAGGATGTGTTTGGCTTGTGGTTTGTATAACATGAATTGGTCCAATGGAAAAAAGTTCTTTTTTTTTATTCATTCGTTTTTACCTATATAGTATTAGACTAAAAATTTAAGGTGATTTTCTCAAAATCGATGGTTTGGGATGTGGAAGTAATTGGATAATCTATTTGTTATACCATCCATCCTCATTGCTGGATAGAGAATCCTATTCTAGCTCATTAGAAACGATGAGAATTCTGCGGTGGAGGATGTGGAATCCAATTCTATATTAGTGCTTGATAAAACCATATAATAATGATATAAATGTTGGAATTTCTGGATGTTAGGAATAATAGTTTAGTTTTGTTCTTTGAGGATCAATCCCTTGTTATATAGAGTGAATAAAAGAAGGATTAAATAATTATTTTCTTTCTTGGGCCACTGGCCCTGCTGATTACCAAAAAATATTGTTAATTCAAACTCATATTTATCATTCTAAACAAGAAAATAACAACCTCATGTATATGATACAAGTTTTTTTTCTTCTAAAGAGTAGTAAATAGCACATACCACTCTTGATATTTAACTCATTTTTGTTAAAAGGTTACACTCCACCTCACTTGCTCAATTGCCACTTTTGAGGCTGTTGCAAAATGCTCAGTACATCAGTGCCACTTTTGGCATTGACTAATATCAACTTTGCTCTTCAGTTTTGCATCAACTTAGTGACCTCTTTCAAAACAATGATTCAAAGAGGTGTATCTAGATGCTATTCAGATTTATCCAACTATGAAGATGATGATTTGCCATTTCTGAGTCAAAAATTGAACAAGCACTTGAGAATTATACAAATAATGCCCATGAATGGATACAACATTAGACTTGATATGAGAATAACAAAAAGGATGATTAGGTCATTCACAACATTACTATCTATATTCAAAGAAAAACTCCAAAATGCTATTCTCATGAATTATTCATCTCAGCAAAGATTCTGCAGCAAGATCTTAAACATTCAGTATGCCCCACATTATCAGATTCTGCCATGATTTAATCAAGTCCAAGGTCCATCAAATCAAAAGAAATGTGCCTCTGTCACTTGAAAGTGAACCTGCTATTGAAACAATTTTGTCCGATATAGATATGATCAAACTAGTGATTAAAGGCTAAAAACAATAAGAACGAAATAGGGGAAGAGAACTACACAATCCCAGTTTAATGAAAAAAGTTCCAATGATCTAATATGTTATTAAAGATGAATGTGCAGTAGCTCCAAAACTCACAATGGAAACAATAGAGAGAAAGAGAAAGTTCTGAAGTACAAAATCACAGAAACTCCTTGCTATTATTTCATGTCATTAACTTCTAACTCTTTATGTCAATTTTACTTTATTACTCTTTATTTTTATGCATGGCTTATAACCAGTTTTACACTAATTGCCTTAAAGCACTATAAATATTATTTCTCAAAATTAAGTTGTTGTAAAGCATGCACTTATTTGATGTCATAACTAACAGACTTGAATGCAAAGCCTAGTAACTTGCAAACAAACAAATTTACTATACTGACCTGTGATCATCTAATCTTCTCAGAACCACTGATCTTCTGGGCAGCTTCCCTGACCTTTTCAATGTACCCCTCAATAGGAGGGGTTAAGGTCGCCATAAAACGGTTCACAGGAAAAGGCGTCAAGTCAGGAATCAAAGCAGCCTCTCTCAATCCCTCAGGCAAAGCCTCAATGGCCTCCTTCTTCAGCCTCAAGAGCGTCGTTTCCTTGGCCTGTTCATCAGGAAAGTGTATTTCAGAGCAACAAAATCTTAACACTTCTTCATTCATTTTTCCAGTATTTGCATAAAGGCTATAAGATTTTAACTGAATAATAATTCATCTACCCCTGAATAGCACTCAAATGAAAATCCCCCCATTATACTTGTATTTTTTTCTCTAACGGGATTATGGCCCTCTATCTAATCCCTTCTCACTACAAGCAACTTCACCAAATATTGTCAAAATTCACATTTCATTCGAAAGTTCCAATTATAAATAACTCTACTTCAAGGTTACTATTGACTAAAATCACACATGAAAATCCAATCTTTTTTCTTTTTCTTTTTTAATTTTTCATAATCAACTTTTAACACATTAATTACCTAACTAACTACTATCTTATAACCAATCTACATTAATCTATCCATGATGCACCAATATTTCATACTAGTTTATTTAGGTAGCCATCCATATCAGATACTGATACTTTTCAATAGTCCTGTTTCTAATCTAATCCATACCTTAGTAACAATGCAACAATGAATTTACCTGTCTCTCCCTATGCTTCCTCATCAGAACTCTGCTATACTCCTTCGCCAACCTTCTCCCATCCTCCACAGTCAATTCATACTTCGGAATCTTCTCAGCATCCACCAAACCCAAGCTCACGTAATCCAACCCAGGGGTCCCAATTATTGTGGGCTTCTCCGAAACCTTGTACTTGTCGTCCTTCCTCTTCATGATCTCGATCTCCCTCTTCCTCTCCTTGCTAATCAGCCCCATTTTCTCGCGCTCAATTTCCCGTGCTTGGTCCTTGGGCGTCAGGTACCGAACAGGGGTTGGCGCGTTGAGGCACGCGTCATAGAGCTTCTCGCGCTCTTGCTGCTCTCTGGATCCGGGTCCGGGTTTGGATTCGGATCCTGCTTTCTTTGTGGTGATTCGCGACCGTTTTAGGGTTTGGCCAGCTTTAATCTTCGCTTTTCCCTTCGCAGTTCCGCTAACGGGGAATCGTTGGATGAGATTGTGGGTTGTGAGGGATGAAGGCAAAGGTTTGAGCTTTGCGATTCGGAACATGGTTCGAGAAATGGGTCGAAGTTGTTGCTTGAAAAAATGGAGCTTTCTGATTTTTTGGTGGTGGTGGATTTTAGGGTTTTGCAGAGATTTCTGTGAAGTGAAGAACAGAGAAGAAGGTGCTAGCTAGAGGAGAGTGATGATAGAATTTGGGCCTGAAGCCCAATTTTCTATCTTAAATGGGCCAGCCCATTAGTTGAAAATCTCTGGTCCAACCACAAAAAAATTGCATATTGACCATAAGGGCATGAGTTGATTGATGGGGCTTTTAGTTTATGATTTAGTTAAATAAATTGATTAATGTCATGATTAAATCGTGGTCAAACCAAAAATAAATAAATATTTCGAACAAATAACACATTAGATTGGTGATTGAATTTAGAGATTAATTATTTTACGCTGACGACCAAAAAAATAATAACAATTCATTAATTTTATAAAAAGATTATTTATATTGTCGATGATTGATAATTAAATCATTGAATTTAAATAGTGCTTGTTATCTTTTATATATATATATATATATATATATGATGAGTTTTTCCTTGGATATCTGTCGGTCGATAGCTGACGACTAATTCTTAGTTCCTGCGGAGATCACCTTTGGGTTGGTAGGGAGCTGACCACAAGATTTTCTGCATACATACCGCTCCAAGGATCGAATCTGGGATATAATGATTAAGCAGCTCAAGTATCTACCTCTTATGCTAAACATATCAGTTATCTTATATATGAATGAGGTGAATGAAAATAATTTTATGGTTTTAGGGTGTAATGTAAGTATATGAAGTTTATTATAATCAAATTAGTCACCAGCCAAAGAAGGGTATATAAGTGGATTTTGAAGATAGGGAAGGAACCAATCAGAAAGCAAGGATGATCCACTTGTCAAGAGGTTGAAGCCATTGTCCCAAACCATTACTATAATGGATAACAAGCCAATAAACAAACAGCACAAGTACTTCTCCTATTTTTAATTATTTTTTTAAATTCATTTATATAATATATTATCTCTAAAAAATAAATATCTAATGAATTTGAAGCAGGCAAGTAAACAAATAAAGTCACACCAACCAAAGTGCTGAATTTTGATATACAGATAGATTGATAATAGCCTCATAGTCTTAGCCATAACCCTCTTCTTCTTCATTCTCAAAATCTCAAATTCTCAGAGATAACAGAACAAAAACAACAACAGCAATAATAGCAGTAATAATGGCAGCTGCAGCAGCTACCACAGTGCTACTACCTCCTAGGATTCCGACCACCACCAACGTTGCACGCTGCTCTGCTTTGCCTTGTCTTCCACCACGCCTCTCCACCACCACCACCACCACCACCTTGTTCTCTCATTCCCTCAAGCACTTTTCAGGTACCCCTTTTCCTTTTCTTAATCCCCCATTTCTTAAAGTTTTGTTTCTTCTTTTCTTATTTGGGTTGAATTGTGTAAAGTTTGCAACTTTATGAGTTAGAGATATTGGGGTTGTGAATTTCCAATTAGGTTTGGCCTGGATTGAATTCTGTAAAGTGCCCTTTATTATTTTATTTGTTTGTTATTATTGTTGTTGCAGAATTTTGACTAAGAATCAAGGGATTTTGGTTGATTTTTATACTGTTACATTGTGAACTTGAAATCCCTAAGCATTAATATTCTGCTGTCCAATGTGTTGCTTAACTCATCTAGTTGAAGTAACTCAGGGTTATCAGCTGCATATTACAATAATGCAAGGAAATTGGAATGTGTAAATTCTAGGTATTAGATTTATGAAGTAAATGAGAGGCTTAAGTGGCATATTTGAACTTATTCCATGTTTTGATCATCTCTGCTAACTATGTCTCAGGAGATGCTCATGCAGGGAAACTCAAAAGCTTTTTCCATTTTGAAATTTAGGCTGATAAATTTGATTGGGGACTGATATATTTGATGGCTGAATCCAAAGTATAATCCAAGAAACTAGTATAGTTTCTACTTTCTGCCATGTAGATTGGGCAATGAAATTTGGCCTCATAGTTATCAAGGAAGATTTCAGAGTTAATGGTCTAAATCCTAATATTATTCATGATAGAGCGTAATGGCGTCGTTTGATCCATGTAGACATAGTGGGATAAGGCTTGTTGTTGTTGTTGTAGTTGTCTTAGAACTGATAATCATGCTTTGCATAAATTAGGCCATCTGTATCTGTAGTTTTAGCACAAGTCCTTACACTCTCTCTACCCTTATGAGTAGTGGTTGTACTGATTGTTCCATTTTTTTCGTCATTTTTGTTATTGAGATAAATCATTTTGAGCTTTTACTTTTATTTTAATCATTCTAAATTGTTTTCTTGTTTCATCCTTTTTAGAGTCCCGAAAACCTTCACTGCTTCAGACAAGAGCTTCTTCAGAGGAATCTGGTTCAGTAGATGCCAATGAGGTGTTCACAGATTTGAAGGAAAAGGCAAGAAGTTTACTGATTGGCTGATTTCAGCGATTTAGCTTTATCTTGAACTTCCTTTTAGCAAAACCACAACAATCTTGTGCTTCCAATATTCTCTTTGGCAACCTTTCTTTTAACCTAGTAGATATAATATCCTCCATTTATCATTATCAGTGGGATGCTGTTGAAAACAAGTCCACAGTACTTCTTTACGGCGGTGGTGCTATAGTTGCTGTTTGGCTATCTTCCATTCTTGTCGGCGCCATAAACTCTGTTCCCTTGGTAAAGCCATCACTCTTTTTATACTTTGTCATACTATATGGTTCAGTTTTCAGACTCTAGATATCTTGGTGAACCAAACTAAAATAATTTTACTTGTGTTTCAGCTTCCAAAGCTTATGGAGTTGGTAGGGCTAGGGTACACCGGATGGTTTGTCTACCGATACCTTCTGTTTAAGGTAGGAAAAACAGAACATGAATACATACCTCACAACTTTAGAATCTAACACATTTTGTTTTTGTGCACATAAGTGGTGATTGTGTATATCAATCCTTTCTGAGATTGTTACTTGTAAATAACATAGTTGTACTTTTTATACAGTCTAGCAGAAAGGAGTTAGCTACAGATATTGAGGCACTGAAGAAGAAAATTGCCGGAACCGAATAGAACAGTATCGTCAGGTACCATGTCGAGTTGATCTTCCCTGAACATCATTTGTTTTCTTCGTTTAGATGCATCTCCTATATAAGAGGCATATGTACCTATGTTTGAAAATCTCTTAAAAATGAGGCATATGTATCCTTTGGTATAGAATAGAATTCCTTGTCAATGTCTATTATCCTTGTATCAACCCCATTTCTTTGTTCAAATAATGTAGCAAATTTTATGTGTATGGTACTGAATGGAGAAACCATTGATCCTTTTCATTTCTTCCTTAATGACTGAGGAGTTAACACTGTGATCAGTTATAACTTGATAGGCTTTTCTGCCTAACTCTAAGGCCAAGTTTTATCGGCAAGATCGCGGATTTGAATTCATACTATCCTTGTCTAATAATAACTGTCATTTTTTTTTGTCGAACACATACTGCCCCCGTCTAATAATTAATAACTTTCATTTTTTAGTGTTCAACAAGTTGAAAAAATGACAGTTATTATTAGACGGCGGAAGTAATACATTTTTATGCAAACAACTATCTATAATTCCATAAGTTCCTTTTCTTCTCAAAGATAATGACATGTGTTTCTTGGACACAATAGAGATCTTAGTATATGTTTAGTGTTAAATCATAATGCTAGTGATTTTAAAGACTCAGCACCTAGTTTGCTGCCCTAGCAAATCATTTGCCATAAATAAGCATTCATACTTGGAAGTGCATAGCTTGCGCCCTAACATATGGGACACTTTTTACTAAGTCCTTGTTGTCACAAGTTCTGACCTACTCTAAATAGAATCAAAGAAAAAGGAAAATCAAAATAATTTATTTGTAGCTAAATCAAAAGAAATTGTTATATGCTTCTTAGAGTAGGAAAAAGTACAGTCAAACAAATATATCACTTAACAAGGATTGTTCTAACTTCATCAAAACTGATTTTAGAAGTGTTTTACACTTATGATGAGATAATATATAATTAAACTGCTATATTGAAAAAATAAATAAAAATAAACGAGATTATTCATTAGTTATTACTATCAATGATGGACACTCATGAGCAATTAAGCAAAAATAGGAATGACTTATAAAATCATTGGTTTAAGATGAAAAGATAATGAAGTTATATGTATTATTTTTTTTTCCTTTAGCATTCAAACATCAATAATAAGTCTTATTTCACTGACTGAGGTTAATTAGATGGATCAAATGACGTTATTTATCATTTGAATATCTCAAAAGTTCTCATCACTAGATAAGCAATAATGTTGGTTGTACAACATAAATACATTCAACTAGTATCTAACGTGTGTTATACATGACATGGAATGTGTGCTATATGTATAACACACATACATATAGCACGAACGTATTTCTGTTGTACGACCAGCATTATAATAAATAATAAGTAACTTAGTTATTGAAGAATCCAATAATGAATAATGACAAGAAGTCAAAAACAAATTATTGCATCATGATCATCAAACAACACCAAACTCTGAAATTTTCCATTACCCTTTTCATGCAATGACCAATGTCATTACTTAAAACTCATTATTACACCTTTTTCCACAGCCACAAGTCTTCCCAAATATACCTCTGATTTCTAGGCACAAGAAACTCCAATAGCATCAGTACAAAAACACACAACACACACACCTAAACAAGAGACTTTGAAGAGTTCAGAACCTCACCCCCCTTGTTTTTTGGAACATTCTATTATTATTATTATTATTATTATTATTATTATTAAATTAAATTATTTTGTATAAGGTGGTTTCGGTTTACCTTCTCAAAACCAAATCCATAATTGAATTAGTTCCTTACACTTCACATTACATCATCATTCTTCTGCAAATTAAGACCTTGCTGAAGAATAATACAAGGAATATCTTATTGTGGATTTCAACTTTCCTTTCTGTTAGTTTTTCCATATATATATACATACACATACATATATATAAGAAGAACCTCATCAAAGAAGAGGAATATTAGAAAAAAAGGAAGATCAAAATAAGTGTTTCAAGGAGATTCTGTTCTGTTCTGTTCTGTTCTGCCTTCTCAACCAAATCCTTCCACACAATATCTTATTGGATTTTTTGGTTGAAGAAGGAGTAGTTTCTGATTTGTGGGGTTATTTCATTAATATTTGTCTCTTTTTCTATAAGAAAATTTTATCCTTTTCCACTCATGAGTACAGAAACCACTATTGAATCATCATCATCATCATCATCATGATATCAGCTTCAATGGGTTTGATTCATCAATGGTTTTTCATATTCATCAGCATTAGGAACAGAACAAGGCTTCTGGGGTAACATTCATATATGGGGCATCATCATAAAAAATGGTGGCAAATCACATTGTTCATAGTTATTACATCTTTGTTCTTATCATCATCATCATCATTTGTTCAAGGATCAAACATTGGATATGATCATGAATCACTATATGACTTTCTTTGCAATCAAGCAAGCTCAGATCACAGAGAAAGGACTAAAACAAGTGTTATCTACAATATTCCTCTTCCTTCAAACTTCACAGGCATGGAAATCTCGGTTGCTCGATTGCGAACCGAGTCGTTATGGCTAAGAGGATTCAACCATAGTTATGTCAATCTTCCACCTAAGATTGTGGCAAGGCCTAAAATGAAGAGAATTGCAATACTTTATGCAAATTTTGGAAATTGGTCCTCACATTACTACAATGTACCTAATTACACAATGGTTGCACCGGTTTTCGGTTTCATGGCATATAGTTCCTCAGAGAAATCATTGATAAACTGTGAGAAGATGAATTTGATCATACAAGGTGACCCCATCAGAATCAAGTTCAATCCAAATTTGGACACAGAAAATGTGACACCAATTTGTGCAAAGTTTTGTGATGATGGATCAGTGGAATTCAGAAACATGACTAAGCCATACTTGTGTGAATCAAAGAGTCTAGGCCATTACACTCTTGTGATTCCAACACCAAAAGAGAAGAATAAGGGAAAGAGATTCAAATTATGGGGGGTGTTAGGATTTTTAATATGCTTAATTGTGTTGGTTATTTTGGTTTTGGTCTTGGTTTGTTTTGTTAAGGCTATTAAGGAAAGAAGGATCAAGAAAATGGAGAAAGTATCAGAAGGTGGTGAACCTTTTGATACATTTTGGATTGGTGAAACTAAACTTCCATTAGCTACTATGATTAGAACACAACCTGCACTTGAGCTTGATGATGTTGTTATGTACTAGTGTTCATTCATATCCAATATTAATTAGTACATAAGTGATGTTTTTGTTTTAATTTGATTCTTTTTAAGTACCTTAATCCTTAGGACAACAATAAAAAACAAATTCTAGTATTTTTATTTATTTTTTTGAATATTTACTTCGACACGAATGACAGATCCTCTTAATTAGATGCTTAAGAAATTTAGTTTGCTACGGATTAACTGTATTAGGTCTTGTGATTATAAAAGTCTAAGAATGTTTATCACTCGTATTTAAGTGATTATATATGTTAATATTATGAACATCTTGGGGTTAATTAGTAGGATTACGATTGATGTCATGTTTTGTCTTGTATTTTAATTTCTTGGTTAGGATTACATTTGAAGTAGATAACAAAAACTATGATTAGTGATTAATCTAGGACCCAACTTTTATTCCTATTTCTTGTCCATTTCTGCTAGTTTTGTTATGCAAGGTTTGTTACTAAAATCAAGCACAATAAGTAGTGTGGTTGCATTATGCTAAGAAATGTTTTTTAACTATTTTTCACAAATTTTCATGTTTTGATGAATATTTTATTTATTATTACATAAAATGTTGATCATACTTGAATGATATTCATATTCTATTTTATAGTGGATGAAATGTTTATTGGCGAGAAATCAATAAAATTTTGTATAAATAGCATAACTTGCACAAATTTAGTTGTTTGTTTAGATTTGTATGAATTTTCAAATAGTAAAAAAAGAGAAAACATAATCATAATTAACGTAACAACATATTATTAAATGACCATATAAAAAAATAATACATTATCAAAATTAAATCCCTAGGACCATAATTTGCATTACTTCTTAATTGTTTGAGAATATAAAATAATTTTACCTGTTTGAAATTAACCTCAAATCCGGTGGCGAATGATAGGGGTAATTTGGTCATTAAAGGAAAAAGTGAAATGGGGCCCACAGAGTGTGTAGTGTAATTAAGAGCATGCCACTGAGGGACACGTAATATTGTCGGCATTATCAGTACGATACATACAATTAACCACGTCACTGAGTCTAGTCACGTGCCATATCAACCGCCAATATTGCATCGCCGTCGATTTTCCACCCAATTAACGGCCGCGATTTGTCTATGACGTGTAACCCGTCTAAACGCTGTGGTCACGCCCCACCATGCCCAATCACGTGCGACTCAGCTTTTATTTATTTTGTTATTTTCTTTCTTTTAAGTGGATGTTTTTAAAATTATTATTTTGATTTCCAAGTTGCGTTTGTGGTTGGGATTTTTTGCGAAACATTATGTTGTAAATTAATTATTATAAAATCTAATAATTATATGGATATGCACAATAATATTAATTAAATATAGATAAAGTAGACCAAAATAAACATAAACATGAATATCTCATTATAAAATAAAGATAATACAAAATAAACATAAACATAAACATAAAAGGGATTTAGGAAATTAGGTTTATGACTTTGTGAAATTGTGGTAAGGAGTGAGAGGAGTAATGTGACATGATGATTTAAAAAATTTAAGTATAGAATTTTTTTTTATAATAATAGATTATATATTATAATTATATATTTTATAAATATATAGGGTGCGGGTAGGGTAGGGTTCACCTTAAACCCGTCCCCGCGCCGCCCGCAACCAAAACCCGCCCCGTTCTAACCCGCCCCATTGCGGGGTGGATTTTTAACCCGACCCGAGCGGGTAGGATAGGGTGGGTGCCCTGCGGGTAGAGTTTTCACTGCCATCGCTAAGGCTACGGATAATAGGCTAATAATCTAATACCATGTGAGTAGTGAGAATATATAATTATATATATATATATATATATATATATATATATGTAAATATATATAAATTATAAATTAAAGTGATAAGATACACGTAGTCAAAATATATAAAAAAAGAAAAGAAAGTGAGGAGAGACATACACGTAGGAGTTGAGTGTGGTGTGGGTGATGGGTCCCACAAGGAATGGCAATAGTGTAACGTGGAACACGTCATGACACGGTCCACACCTCACCGACACTCACCCGCCAATTCTGTTTCCTTCATTGGGACCACTTCTATTCACTCATCTTCTCTTGTGTTTTTCACTCTTTTAGTATGAGTAAACAATACTATATTTATATTAAAAATGACACTACTATAAAAAGAATTTAATTTTAATGTATTGACAGTGTAAAATATTTTTATATTGTTTTTAATTAAAATATTCTGTTTGTATGATTTTTTAGATAGTAAAAGAGAGAACATATAATCATAACTGAAGCACATAATTTGATAACTGTATAAGAAAATGAGTAATTAAATTTTAGAATAAATATATATGTTGAATTATATCAATAGAAAAATATCATTATTTTAATATAAATTTAAAAATATAAATATTTGATTAAATTAAAATATAAATTAATTGAATAATTATAAATAATAAATGTTAAATTATATCATAGTTTAATTGAATGATTTATTTAAAATATTTAAGAGTTTGAAGAAGAGATCGATAAAATCTCTACAAACAAGTCTTTTGTATGCATTATCATCATAAATTGACGTCATGATGATTAGATAATTAAAACCTTCAACTATTGAAATAATAAATAAAAGGTTTATAAATAAATGAGGCGCTATTGAAAAAAGAGAAACAACATTATTAATATTTTACTTGTCATTTAACTATATATATTTTTCTGTCTAATTTTTCAAATAAGAATACGTATTTATTAAAGTAATATTATATGATTAAATAATAATGTAAAACTCAATTTATTAAGGTTTAAATTGAAATGAATGAGAATGCATGTGATGGTGACATAATGTGTGCGCTGGATGATGCTTTGTGCATCAGGCAATCCCTTTTTGGGGCCTAGTTGGCATATACACTACGGTGTGCGCGTGCCTTCTTATTCCATCTTTGATGCGATCAATATCAGCCGCACGATCATATCATCTTTGATCATGATGCGCTTCACACTCTATGTGGGCTCCACCATACAACGTAGGTATTATTTATTTTTGGTTTTCAACTATAAGTTATCTGAAAATGAAATAATTATTTATTTTTTTCGCTTACTACTTGGGCAACTCTTGTTGGTACAAGTAGGTATTATTATCAGTTTTTGTTTAGATATAATAAATTATACAAATGTTTAGGGCACAACAAAAAATCAGTCAAAACAGTCAACAAAATTCATTTAGCATTTTATGGCCTAAATAACTCTTTTAATTATGAGTATATTTTTTATGTGTTGTGTGATTGTGATCTAAATTCCTATTTATTAGCTGTTTTATCTAATATTTTGTTGAGTCTCTTACATTGCTATGTAAATTAACAATAATATAATTAGATTAGATTAGATTTATGAGTGTGTTTGTTGGTGATGTGGGATAGGGACACGTTGTTGGATTATCTGACTTTTCGACAATGGAAGATATGGAGAGTAGGCGTGAGGTGTCCGCCACCGCACCTCATATTCTTTCATCTGCTTTCCTAAATTTTAAAAACAAAAATTATTTACACAATAAAAAAATTATTTAATACTTATTAAGTTACTGTATATCATAAAATTAATTATTATATACAATAATTTAATATATTAAAATTTCAATTTAATTTTAATATTATACATTAATTTAATATTTTTAAAAGTTGGATTAATAATTTTATAAAATGAATTATTGTATAATGCATATGATAGCGGATAATAACTGATTTGTGGTGTATTTGTTGTATTACTCTAAAAAGTTATATAATACTCATCTCTATCACTAAATTATAATATGAGTTCATTTTCTTTCCAACCGTTACAATCTAACAATATAAAATATTGTTGTATAAGTATTGTATAGATTTTATTATATCCGTAACATTTTACTAAAATTTAGCTTATTTTTTCTTTATCTAGTTAATATTAACTACTTTAAAATGTATTGTCTTTGTGAGGTTATCTTAATTTTATAGGAAAGTCACCGTAATCTTATACAAGAAATTAGTATAATAATTTTATAAATTCATATATTTTTTTAGTGTTTTTTTATGAATAAAAGAGAAATATAGTGAATTTTAGTCTTCACATAGAAAATGTCAAGAAAGAAGATAAGTTATATTTAAACAAATTATATGAATATTTTAGATTTGATTGAGAGTAGTTTTTTTTTTTTTTTTTCTCTGATAATAATATAGTAGAATAGCTCTGTATAAATTTAAAAGTTAAAGCATGCAAAACTTCCAAATAAAAAATGGATTATGTAATTCTGTTATATGTTGTAAATTCCTTGTGAGAAGTTTAATATAGTTTAATCTTCACCTTTAATTTCTTCATTTACAGCTAGGTGAAGAAAGTACATATGAGAAGATAGAACATTAATATAAATACACATGATTCAATTTTCTTATGTATAATTTACACATAAGGAATATATATATACTGAAAATATAATATTGACTTGATTAATAACTGGATCATACATGTTGACTCACCAGTCAAACAATTCATAAATATTTGAATATTACCAAAACAATACTATACATGATTAAAACAAAGAAATAAGACTGGAAGATAATTTATGTTAGCTAGGTTTATTGTTTGAAATAAATAATTCTTATAATTTATTACTAGTTCTTATTAATAATGTTAGGGTTAAAAAGTGATTTGACTTCTAAGTAAATCAAATTCCTCCAAACATGACGTAATTAATCAGGAGCAATATTTGTGTGTCTACAAACAAATTTTGTTCTGATTGATCTACAACATTAGGTTGTATATATGAGAATGACAAATAAACTTTTTGATAGAATTTTTTTTTTTACCTAGAAGATTCGAACTTGAGATGTTACTGATTTTACTTAAAAAACAATAAAATCTTATTTAAAGAAAAATAAATTGCTTATCACTTGTATCAAGATAAATTTGAATCAAGATGGAGGTTTAGAATTTTTATGGATTCAAATATAATATGTAATTTTAATTTTTATATTTTATTATTTCCAAATTAATTAATCAATTTTAAATTTCAACGACCACGTAAGCCCACATGAATGGATGGTGAGCTTGGTTGGCTCCCCAACTTTCCCAACAAAGCAAATCGTGCCACGTTTACGGCCACGATGACCCTTTGAATAAATGAACGGTCAGCGATATTAGCGATAAGCCAGCTCAACAACCACCACCACACTCCTCTCCCTCCTCACTACCGTAATACCAATTCTCGTATACGGTATCTCTACACCGTATTTATACACCACCCTAGACATACGACACGTGTTTGGTGACGTGGACATTGCCCCTTTCTCTCTCTCTTCCCTTCTTCTTCTTCTTCTTCACCATCCCAAAATTTCTCTCTCTTCAGAGCTTTCTTTCCCTCGTTTTTTTTTATATAGAGAGAGAAAGTAGAGAGAGATATACACACATAAAATGCGTGATTCCTCTTTCCGAAGAAACCTTAATTTGAGGATAGTTTGAAGCTACGAGGATTGGCTGTGCCTTAATTTTTTTTTCTTCCTTTGTTTTGTTTTGTTTTAGCTGAGGGATTTTTGTTTTTGTCCCTTTGTATTTCGAAGGTGACGAGAGGAGTTTGGGGTATTTTGTCAGGTACGTGGGATTTCGATTAATTTTATCTGTTTTTCAGTTTTTTAGGTTCTAATTTTTTATTGGGTCTCTGAAAGTTTTGATTTTGATTAATGGGTTATCGATATTTTTGTTTTTAAGAGAAACTTGAATTTATTGAACCTTGAAGTTTTATGATTTAGTGGAAACCGCGTAAGAAAATCTATGAAATATGAACAGAAGAAGAGATTATATGGTTCAGTTTGATTTTTGTTATGTTTTGTTTTTCATTTTTTGATAGTTCTGTATTTTTAACTAATTAAAGAAGGAGATTAGAGTTGGGATTTCCCTGGATCTCCTTCTGTATGTGGTAAAGTGTTTGAATTTGTGTGTTTTCTGTGTTTTGATTTGCCTGTGTAAGCATCTTCATTCCTTTATTTTTTTAATCTATATTTTGTTAATATTTTTTGTGAGTTTTTGTTTTCTCATATCAAATAGCTGAAAATGAATTCAGTAGAGGGCTGTATTGGATCAGGATCAAAACATGTAAATTATAATCTTTGGAGGTTCAGGAAGCAAAATCATGAGTTTCCTATTACCATGTTTGTGGTTTTGTTTTGGAGGGCTTTCTGGTCATTTTGGTTCCGGATATGTCCTTTTTGGGTTTGATTGTGTGCATGTAATCCAGTATTAGTTGTTGTGTTTGTCACTTTCTATCCGGTTTTGGGTTTAGTAAAAAGACATAATTGACCCTCTATACCTTTCTGTCATTGCTGATTAATACGTCTTTGATTTGATTTTCTTTGTGGTCCTTGTAATCTTTGTATGATGCCAATGTCTTCTCTATAGTAGCTTGTGAGAAATAGTGTCAAACAGTTGAAGTTATTTGGTAATTTATGTAGTGTGTTTGGTTCTGCATCTGTTTGATCTTGGATAGAATCGATTGATTATGTCAGACTTAATTTAGTTAGAATTGATTGTGAAGTAAAGTAAAGTGATAGTTGTTGTTTATGTAGTTCTTAATGGTTTATTTCATTCATGCATCTGAGATTAATGTTTTCTTCATGAACAATAATTAGAAAAGTTGGGATTCCTTAGTTTTTGGCCCTTGTTTACAATTTTTTGAGTGTGAAGATTATGCTGTGTTGGTTTCCATCCTAAGATCATGTGTAGGTTTTGAAGTGCATATATTTCTGCATCGTCTTGCCGATAATCACTGACATGGCTGGCTCCTATTAATGCAGATTAATCTTTTATTGGGCTTTGTTTTGGCACTTACGCTATGGGAAACAGTGAGGAAGGGAAATCCACTAAGACTGAAAAGTCTTCCTCACCGGTAACAACTGTAAGCTGGGAACAACATTCATTTGTGTATGCAACAATGTATAGAGTTTTGAGGTTGTGCCTAACTACTATTATTTTTACCATATTAACAGGATCAGGCCAATCAGACCAACCAGCCCAATATTCATGTCTATCCTGATTGGACTGCCATGCAGGTTATCTATAAGCTTCGCTCTCATTTCCTTTGCATCTCAATGACCGAAGGTTTCGTTCTAGTATCTGTATAGTTAAATTCACTATTTCACTTAAATGTAGATAATTGCTCTCAAACTTTAGCAGTTTAAGTTTTTACCCAAAAAATAAAGTAAAATTAGCAGCTTGATATATGTGGCCTTGTCGCTTAGTCGGGCACCGTCACCACCATTGGCTATAGGTGTAATCTATCTGTTGAAAAATCACATTGGCTGTGTGTTGCTGTCTCTTTTGAAGATAATTACATACTAAAAACAACTTATGCTGATAAAAAGTGTTTGTCATATCCTCAGGCATATTATGGGCCAAGAGTCAACATGCCACCATACTACAATGCGGCTGTGGCTTCTGGTCACCCTCCCCACCCATACATGTGGGGACCACCACAGGTAGTGCTCCGAATATTCATTCATGTTGTTCTATCATTCTTTGTTTTTTTAGATTATCCGGTATACACCCTAGATTTCAGGGATGAATAATTTGTTGAGTTAATGTTTCTTCCAGCATATGATGCCACCTTATGGGCCGCCATATGCAGCAATTTATCCACATGGAGGTGTTTATCCTCACCCTGCAGTTGCTGTTGTAAGTCTAAATTCTTTCTCTTTGTGTGTATCTTTTTTGATTTGTTGGTCCAAGGATTGGATGATTTTAAGTGTGCAGTATCATGATTAATGAATATATGGTCTATGAAAGGTTAGGAATGTACTGAGATGTGATTCCTTTGTTTCTATTTGTCCGGATACGATATTGTTATTTTATTTGTTATTGGATGCATTTCAGCTGTCATTAACCTCACCCCATTCATTTGATAACCTTCATATAGTAAACCTTTCCGATTGATTTATAGCTGCTAAAGTGGTAAATGCTATGGTTTGGCCCCTTATATATGTTCTTTTGGTCAAGTTTTTCCATGTGCTCATAAATTTTATTTGTAAAATACAGGGGCCACATGCACATGGTCAAGCGATTCCAACTTCACCTGCTGTAAGTTTTTAATTTCTCTGAAATCAGTTCATTATATTTGCATTCCTTAAATACTGTCAATAACGATGGGTTTTACTTTGTTGGAATAATGCAGGCTGGTGCTCCTTCAAGCGTAGAGACGCCAACCAAATTATCTGGAAATACCAATCAGGGATTGATGAAGAAATTGAAAGGATTTGATGGGCTTGCAATGTCAATAGGCAATGGCAATGCTGAGAGTGCAGAGCGTGGAGCGGAAAACAGGCTGTCACAAAGGTTTGTTATTCCTTTTATTTGATTATTACTTAACTATACTATCTCTTCCTCCATGTGGAAGATTAGTCCATGAGTTGTTATGCTATAAGTTTTGTGTATATAACTGAATAAGTTTATGATGGTTTCAAACAGTGTGGATACTGAGGGCTCCAGTGATGGAAGTGATGGCAATACTGCAGGGGTGAGAAGAAGTTTCTTGCTATTATCACTTATCATTTATTTTTTTGTCAATTTTTGTACTGAATTGGTATTTTACATTTTTAATTATGACTATTTCACAAAATTGAAGTATAAAAATATGATATTTTTCAATTCTTTTCCTCAGGCTAATCAAACAAGAAGGAAAAGAAGCCGCGATGGAACACCAACCACTGGTACGGCTCTGTTCTTCAGTCTAAATATAACATCTTGATGAACTATAGACTTTATCCAAGTTTTAGACCTTCCAATTAGTTTTGAAAATGTTAAGATGGGATTTTACGTGGTTTTCGGACTTGAAAAAGTAAGTAATTGGTGTCCTTAGCTTGTAATTATTGATAAAAGTCATAAAACCAATGTCACATTTACATTCAGCATATTTATCTACAAGTATATGAAGGTATTTGTTTTAGTAGTTAGGTTTTGGCATATAATCTGTGATTCTGTGTTGATGATTATAAATATCGCAACTGTACAATCAGATGGAGAAGGGAAAACCGAGTTGCAAGCTAGTCTGGTTTCCAAAGAGAAACCTGCTTCCAATCAGATGGTGCCAGCTACTCCGGTCAGTGTTGCACCCGTAGTTTCTTCTGGCATGACCACAGCACTGGAGCTGATGAACCCTGCAACTGTTCACTCTAGGCCAAATTCTGGAACTGTCCCACAGCCTTGTGGGGTTATGCCTTCTGAAGCTTGGTTACAGGTATGATCAGATTATAGTTCATGCTTTCGGATCATATCTCGTGCGATAAAGATGCTTGTGAAAGTGAAAGGCATTAAAATGCTAATGGTTTATTCTTATTATCTTTGAATTCTATAGAATGAGCGTGAGCTGAAACGTGAGAGGAGGAAACAATCGAACCGTGAATCTGCCCGAAGGTCAAGGCTAAGGAAGCAGGTACAAATTATTGCCATTTTGCTTCATAGACTTGTAAACCTTATGAATTCATTCTTTGTCTGATTAAAAACACAAATTTGTTTATTTCTTTAGTATGACATGCTTGTCCTTTTGTTCCATGTGCTGCAAGTGAATCTAATCTGATGATTTGCAAATCTTATGCTCATTTTTCATATGTTCAGGCTGAGACTGAAGAGTTGGCTCGGAAAGTCGATAACTTGACTGCAGAAAATGTGTCACTGAAATCAGAAATGAATCAATTGGCTGATAGTACTGAAAAACTGAGGATGGAAAATGCTGCACTGAAGGTATTGGTGTCACAATATTCCTTTATTCCTTTATCTTCACATGTATTTTCTGATACCAATTACTAGAGTATTTTTTGACTCAGGAAAAATTGAAGAATGCTCAAGTGGGGCAACCAGAAGAGATAGCTTTGAACAGCACTGACAGCAACAGGGTTACCCCTGTGAGTACAGAAAACTTACTATCAAGAGTGAACAATAATTCAAGTTCTGATGATAGAACTACTGAGGACAATGATTTTTGTGAGAACAAGCCTCAATCTGGTGCAAAGTTGCATCAACTAATGGACACAAATCCTAGAGCTGATGCTGTGGCAGCTGGTTGATACCAAATAAATTATTTATTGCTGAATATGATATGATGATGTAGTTTTGGCATATTTCAAGCCCAAAATTACTGCTGAGTGCTAACAGTTTTTCAGAGGGAATGATGGATCTGCTGAATTTTAGGATATAATATCCATCAATCAAGAACAGAACTAATTCTTTGCTTTTTCTGTTTTTTAGGACAAAAACTGTATTCTATTAGATTTGACAGCAGTAGATGACAACTTTCAAAAATTTGTAAATTTGAAGGGAGTTAGAGATTTAGCCTATAGACTTTTTAGATTGCATAATTGGTTGTGTATTATTGATTGCTATGAACCTCCTTGGTAAAACTTTTTTACTGGTTGGTTTATTTTGCTTTTGCCAACAATTTTCTTTTGGTAAAATTTTTCATATTTTAAAACCTTTATTTTTTTTTCAAAAACACTGCCATTTTTTTGATACATACAAGTTATTTTAAATTTTAAATAACTTCATTTAAACCCATTTCCAAGGCTTTATTCACAAGGACTTTTCATGTGCTATGGTTAATTATCACAAGCTAGAAATACAGAAGAAAAAACAAATTAGTAAAAGAAAGATCCAAAACACACAAGGGCCTTTTTATTTTTGGGTGATTCATGATAATACATAGGTAGTTGTACCAAAAAAGATAAAGATTATACAGAATATGCTCAACAAGCTTTCCTCAACATAACAGAACACTAAAGTTGAAGCTGAAAACTGCTCAATTTTCAAAAACCAGAATGTTGGAGTCTCTTCGAGCAAGGTCTGCAACTAAACACTGCCATAGATATCTATCTATCTCATGTTACCTTCTCTAAGGACATCGATCATATTGTATAATCTTTTGTTGTCATTTTCTTCAATCTGCATTCATCAAATACAATCCATAATTAAAAACAAAAACATTCAATAGTGTGGTCGGGCCATTTATATCTAAAGAAAGAGATTGTTTTCAAGATTTGAACTTACGAGACTTTCCCTTTTACTTGATTTTAACAAGATAACGGATTCAGTGCAACACTAATAATGTGGTGACAAAAGGTAAAATTTTATGCAAGTGTAATAACCTTCTTAGCAAGAAAAAGTACTGCATCAACAGTGCCCTCTGCATATATTGATCTACCACAAACATTATGTTGGAACTCAAATGTGACTCTGCAACAATTGGTTAACAAAAACAAATAAGGGGATCAGCTGGGGTAACATGAGATATATTGAAACATAAAGAAGAAAATGAGAATGGAATCAAAATGTTAAATTCTCACGTTTCATCTGGTGAAGTCAAATGATACATATGGAATGCATGACCTGACAAGTGCTCTTCTGGAACTCCCACCAATTCAAGTTGTTCCTTGGGATCCCTAATCAATTGTATCTGACAAATTCGGAAAGGGGAAAAATTGAATAAGAATCTAAAGTTCATCTAGCGAGTAATTGTTTAGCAATGCTCAGTAAAATACTGTTCTGTACCATAATGAACTGAACAATCTGATCTAAGTTCTAACGCACCTCATCCATATCGAAAGGCGCCCCAAGTTTGTTGAAGCAGGAAATTACAGCCTTTGCAGTTCCAGATGCATCAACCTTGCTTGCTTGGTGAGACTCCATTACCTAATATCTTGGAAGAACGCATCAGATTTCAATATTATATCAACAGAAGCTTAACATTTCTAAATTACAAGTTTATGAAACTTCATGTATAATAGGCAGTTTTATAAGTAAGACTTTGCTCTCCAAAACAGGATCCATAAGAATATCTCAATCAAACTCTATGAGCAACATTTGCTTCGCGATAAGTATGATAGTTATTTGAGCATAACTGCAATTTCTCTCTTCTGCAGGCTGATAGGTTCAACATTACAGAGGTGCACTAGGAAACTTTAGCTCTTTAAAGACCCACCCCGCACCCCAAAACATAAAGAGTTACCTGTAAGGAATACCCAGAGAAAGCTCCGGGGAATTGCTCTGCCATAATTTCCATAGCCGCAAGAAAAGCAACAACCTAATGGAGAAGAGACAATACAGGAGCATAAGAGACATGAAAAAAAATCGAAAATTGATCGAGGATCCCTGAAATTTGATGTACCTGTTTGCCCATTTGTGGGGATATCACAGCGTAAACCTTTGAGTCTTCAACAGTCTTACGCAGCAGGTCCCTATCTCCCCCAGTGGTCCCCATCACAAAGGGTACCCCTACCTTACAGTATAACTCTGCATTGCCTACATATAACAATCAAAAAGGAAAAAATGCAAATTAGTAGAAGAAATCTTAAATAGCAACAATACTATTAGGGTCTTCACAAAATACTCCCCAATCTTATATCATAAAATTAGAATCCAATAATGATACTATGATGAAAAAGCAGAACACAACTGGTCAATGAGAAGGCCAAGTACAATACAATCCACATTTCTATGCTGCCAAATACAACGATATCAGTGAATATATTCAAAATGTAAGGAGCTTCAATTTAAGATAAATATTATGAGAAACAAAAAACATGAAACATACATGACTTGGTAATCAAAATACATAGTTACATACATACATACATACATACATACATACCATTGACAGCATTTGGAATGGTGTAATCAACAACAATCAAATTTGGATATTTATCGCGGACGGATGCAAGCACGGCTTCCCTGTCAGAAGGACCATGTACAAGAAACTCCTTCTCACCAATCTGAAAAGTCTGTCCAGATTCTTCTTCACACCCAAATGACACAGGAACAACATATAGTCCAGCTGCTTCTGCTGCATTAATCACAGCCTTTCCCATTTTTCCAGTACAAGCATTAACCTGAATTTAATTTAATAGAATAAAGCTCTTTCAAATGCATGTATTATTATCCTGGAGTAAGCATTTCTCATTGCTTTAAAAAAATCATTTTTTCATATAAGTTATTTATATCAACTTCTACTCAAAGACTTAAAAGCTGCGAAAAATAATCTTTTTTTAGCTCTTAAGTGGAAACTCTAATGAATAACTTCTGTGAAAAGTGATTCTTTTACCCGCAAAAAAATCATTTTTTCTCCAAACATAATCGAAACAAAAATAGCCACTAAGCATATTAGTCAACTAATAAATGGGACAAAGTAGCAAAAAAAAAACACTTTTTTGCTCCAAGAGCATATAACTTTTTCTCCGCAAAATCGAATCTTCGAGCAAAAGAAAAAAAACTTGGTCACTGAAACGAGCACCCAATAGATAGGAAAAAACAAAAGCTCCATTCAAATTCGTTTGGTTAATTCACCATGATTGGGATGCCAGTGTTCTGGTTCGAAGGTGAAGACTTTTCTAGAAAGTTCTGAACAGGCGTTGCTGCAGCATTAGCCATTGATCTCACTACTGGGAACATACGCAACCTTCTCTTCTGCGAAACGGGAACAACAACACTGCTCCTCTTTGCGCCATTGGAGGAGGAGAATGAGAGCTGATTGTGGTTCCTGTGTAGCAAATTGGTTGGGGTTTTCAGCATTGATGTTGCCATTGCGGAGCTGAGAGTGAAGTGATTGAGCTCGATTTTGAAGGGTTTAGGGTTCTTCCTGGATTTGGATGGGGTTTGGGGCAAAATGTTTCAGAGGTTTTAATCCGCCATTGATTTTTTTTTGGTCAGCTAAATCCTCCATTATTGACGAATTTGGATGGTGATTTGAAATGGGCCTCTGTTCGGCCCAAACATTGTATTTAGTGGGCCTAGGCCCGTTATGATTTTATGAAACAATTCCAATTAAAGTATATTTCCGTCTAATCACCGGATTAGCACAAGTGGTAGATACTTGGACTGCTTAAGTATTATGTCCCGGGTTTCCATCCTTGAAGCAGTGCGTATGCACAAAACCTTCTGGCCAGCTTTCTACCCACCGAAAGGTGATCTCCGCAGAAGTTAGGAATTAGTCATCAGCTACCGGTCGACAGATACCTGAAGGAAACCAAAAAAAAAAAAAGTATATTTCCCTCTGCATGCCAATGAGATATAGCTCAATTACATCTCCCTTAATCCAAATGACGAAAAAGTTCGAGTGCAGTGTTATAGGGGTTTGATCTCCAGATAAGCAATAAAAAAATTTTACCAACATCATTTGAGATTTGTTAAAATTTATTATGCAAACACTCTAAATATTACTTTGATTAGTCCCAACAAAATGTATTTTAGAACGTGTAATTTGCCTAAAATTAATTTTATGAAAAAATGATTCTATCATCAATATCAATTGATCTTGAACTGAAGTTAAAATTAGGTGAGCATCTTGGAAGATAAAGAAAGAAATAATAGAGGGAATCAAAATTTCAGGTTCGAGTTTGTTAGTTTCCTTTTTTTGCAGATTCGAAATTCAAGTCATTAAGTCAATACCATATAAATAACATCACCGACTTTTTCCTATCAATCAATAACCTTTTTAATATTTTATAACAAGCCACGCTTATTTATAATTTAATTTTCATCGTGAACAATCTTTTTATAAAGTTATTAAACTATATACTGATACGTCAATTATTTTTATATTTTTTTCATTATCTAAAAAATTATAGAAACATAATATTTTAATTAAATAATAATATAAAATACTTTTACACCATCTATCCATATATTAAAATTAAATTCTTTATTTATTACTTGATTGACACATTTATTATTATTCTCATTTTATATAAGTGCCGTTTCGTGCCTTGTAAACATAAAAAACTACATTAATATATGCAAATAGTTTCATACTATATGACAAAGTAAACACGCAACAAAAAAGAGAGAAAAGGGGGTTTGAGTTTAGAGAGAGAGTTTTATCATTCAACTCAATTTTTGACTTCACCTGAAATTTTAACCTATTCAAATGTTGCACCTACTCTAATCTCTCTCTCTTAATTTTCTTCCTCACTGATTCTTAACCCTCTTTGCTTCCTTAATTTGTTCAATTCATACACACAATGGACGAGGATGACTTTTGCTGATCATCGTCCATTCCAAAAACAAGGAGAGGATGTCACAAGCTTCTGACGTCTCTTACTGGTTCTTTCTCTTTTCTCCTTTCTTTGTTTTTTATTATAAATTCTGGGTCGGTCTTATTTTCCTCAATCAAATTGATTTTTTGCACCTTTTATGATGCAATTGTGTGATGTGTCAAAATTTTTTTATTTATTTTCTCTGTTTTAATTCAGTTTGGTTATTGTGTGATACCCTTTTCGTAGATTCTGTGAATTTTTTATTTTCTGTGTTTTTTTTTGGATATGGGGTGTTTACATGTTTGGTCCCAATTCCCAAAGGTGATAGCTTGTTGAGAAAGCATGTGTTGGACTTTGATCATATGATTAAGAATTATGGTTTTATTATCTCTAAGGATTTATTGAGTTTGATTCCTGATGCAAATCATTGTTGGGCATGGTTCATGTTCTTAGCTTGTCATGTACTGCATCTTTTCTTGTGTGTATGTTTTCTTTTCTGATAACTTTTCCCACACTTTGGGTGCATTTGGATTCTCAAAATGTGAGAATGAGTTGTTTTGATTTGGAAATGAATTCCGATGTGTCAAATGAGTTACAAATGAGAAATGATTTCGTTTATAATTCTGTGGGATTCTATTGCTCTATCAAAATGATTTGGGTTTTAAGCTTTAGCGATTCAATCAATCAACATCACACAGTTTATAGGTTGAACAATTGATTGATGGTTCAAAAAGATTGAGTTTTGGAAGACAGAAGGGTGAACAGAAATATGGACTTAAAGATTCTTGTACTTTTTTGTGGATGTGAGTTGCAGGGATGGAATAATAGTTGTAAGGTTTCGGTGCTTGTTCTCAGTAACATGAATGTTCTGCTGCAATAGGAGCGGAATGGGAAAGCCTCATAAATCATAACTATGAAATGAAACCTATCTAAGACTATTAATAATGAATTAGATATTTTTCAATTGTGATTCTGGACTAGTTCCTTTTTACATATGTTTTCAAAGATTAGGATTATTGTGATTATGTAACAATTCAGGAAGAGCAAGGGCAGAAAAGGGAAGTCACCCCTTTTCAATTCACCTATAGGGAGGAGAGGGAAGAAAATAACTAATTAGGAGAGAGTTAGTTTGCTGTTAGTGGTGGGTTAGTTACAGGAGCAGTAGTATATATAGAAAAGAGAGGTATTTTCTGTACTCAGGGAATTAGTGGAGTGAACTTGTGAGGGACTTGGCCTCTCTATTGCCAAGATTATCTTGTTGTAATTCTTGATACTGTTCATACATTCATATTTCATACATATACTGTTGGAGGCTGAGGGATTTATTACTCTGATAAATCCTTCCCCTGTATTTTCTCTATACAACTCTTCGACTCTTCTCTATCTTTCTATTCTCTACCCTAGTCTCTCTGTCTACTGTTCTATAATCTGGGAAATACCATTAAAGATTAATGCGCCAACACCTCATCATTATCTAGGCAGTCAATGGTCGAGTGGTTTCCATGTAAATGCTGATAGTTTGATCTTTAAAGTTTAAACTGTGTAACTCTAGTCGTAATTGGACTTATAAGAAAATTCCTTGTATATAACTGAGCATGCATGCTGAATTTTTCTCACTAAAATCAGTAATTCCATATGGCGTTCTTATCTTTCATGATTATTTTTTTTGGTGAAATATATTATCTTTCTTGGTCTATTCTGTAAGGCTTGTTGTTGATGATGTTTTGATATTTCGGTTCTTTGCAGTTGTGGCTCTTGTGGATATCCTCTGAACTTGACATCATCAAATAGAATCACATCTGACATTGGATCTGGATATCAGAAGTCTGTTAAGAAAGGATCGATCTCGTTCGCCTCAGTTGATCTCAGCCGATTTACACAGGTTGATGAAGTGAATTGTTTTCCTGTCTCATGGTTTGGTTATCGTTCAAAGACTAAACTGCTTTGCCGTAAGTGTGGATTTCATATTGGTTATGGTTACGATAGAGAAACACCTGCTCTTTGTGGATTTGAATCTCCCATCTCATCTAGCTCTCCGAGAAAATTCATAATAAAGATTCGATCGTTGCAGCCTTCTTCGGAAGAGTCTTGAAAAGGTTAAAATGGGAGATATTTCTATACATAATGGTACCTCAATCATGCACCTCCCAGATGATTGCCTTGCTATTATTTTCCATGGTTTAGATAGTCAGTTTGATCGTGAATCATTCGGCCTGACTTGCCGCCGATGGCTTCATGTCCAAGATATCAACCGTCGGTCACTACAATTTGAGTGTTCATTCAATGTACTAACTCCTTCCTCATTGTCCACGAAGGGCGTTGATGTTAACACAGTCCATCTCCATAGGCTGCTGAGGCGCTTTCAACATTTAGAATCTTTATCCCTATCCGGTTGCACAGAGCTGAACGATGCAGGGTTGACCCGATTGCTTAACTATGGTTCAAATTTGAAAAAACTCCATTTAGATTGTTGTTTGAAAGTCACCGACTATGGTCTATCATTGGTTGCTTCTGGTTGTCCCTCATTGATTACAATTAATCTCTATAGATGCCTCAATATTACTGATATAGGGTTAGAGAATTTAGCCAGTGCTTGCTTAGCTCAAAAATCGGTAAATCTCTCCTACTGCTCACAAATTTCTGACAAAGGGTTGAAAGCTCTTACGCAGCACTGTCGCCAGCTACAGGCTGTCAACATATCCCATTGTGCCGGAATAACCGGTGTTGGCTTTAAAGGGTGTTCAGCAACTCTAGCATTCGTAGAGGCTGAATCATGTAAGCTTATTCCAGAAGGCGTGATCGGAATAGTTAGCGGCGGCGGAGCACGATATCTAGATGTTTCTTATTTGCATTGGTCTCCTCTTGGAGATCCCTTGGGTGCAATAGGATCTTCATCAAGCCTCAAAATTCTTAACTTTCGCATGTGCAGGTTTGTCTCCGATGCTTCTATCGCTGCAATCGCCAAGGGATGCCCGCTACTCGAAGAGTGGAACTTGGCATTGTGCCACGAGGTGAGGATAACCGGATGGCGAGCAGTTGGGCTGTACTGTAAGAATCTGAAGAAACTCCATGTTAATCGGTGCCACAATCTCTGTGACGGCAGCCTGCAGGCTTTGCGGGATGGATGCAGAAGTCTCTCCACTCTGTACATGAACGGCTGTCGTCGACTGTCATTGACAGCATTGGAGCTGTTCAAGTCTCACAGGGCTGAAGTTTGCATAAAGGAAGAAGAAATAATGTGTATAAAGCCTAATTGGGAATTCAGATGATAGTTTTTGTTGATTCAGATTTATTAGCTATATATATGAAATTAAGAAAGTTCAATCATTCTCTTTCAAGAGAAGAAGTGTCTTCTTACAACTGAGCTTTATATAATCAGTTGTTTGGAAAGATCTTTAATCTTTATTGGTATAAATAATTAAGGACTTGTGGTTGTTATTTTGTTTTATACATTATTTGGATTCTAAGGATATGTATTATCCATTTGGACTGGAAGAAAATCACATTCACATGTCCCTTTTAGTTACAAGTGCATGATTCCATCCAACATTACACTTGTGGCATTATTCGATCACCTTAGAAAGTTGGCAATCGATATTTAAACAATTTATTTGAATGAGTTTTATGTGTTATTATTTTACACAGTAAAATAAATTTTATCATATTTTTAGTTTTTCCCCTTCATCCAAACACATTCTGAAAAAAAAAAGGGTTATTAGATAAAGAAAGAGATGATACATTTGATAAAATAAAAGAGAACTGGTGGTCAAAGATCAGATCATCAGATCAAATAATATTAAAATTTCACTAATATTTTTAAAAATTATAGGAACCCAACTGAAAATTTCATAAAATTATAAAATTTAAAACCTGAAGACAGAGGTTCATTCTCTTTCAACCTTGGATGCTTAGATAAAAAAAAACTTTAAATTTTCAGGACACAGATTTATAAATTCAGAGACATAAGAGAACCCTAAGGTTTTTTATATTTTGTCATAAAGCTAGAGTGTTTATTGTCATGAAAATTAATAATTAATAATGATAAAAATGTAGCGTCTGTTTTCCATGACTCTGAGGTCAGAGTCAAGAGAATTATGAAGTCAGTGTCACAAGAGTCAGAGTCATAGTGACTCCAAAATTAACTCCGAATACACCTCACATATTTGTGCTTTCTTTTCAGTACACAATGACTCCCTTTAGATACACAATGACTCTAAATTTGGAGTGAACAAAAAATTGACAATTTTGTTCACTGAGTGAGTCACTGTGACTCTGCTCTCATCTGCACTGTAACCCTCACACCAAACACGAGTCAATTTTTCACTGACTCTCTCTTTGACCAGAATCAGAAAAAACAAACGCAAGCCAAAGAGTTAAATAATAGGACATTATAGCCCAAGCCCAATATAATATAGCAAAGGCCCAATAACTCATTCTCTTGCAAAACCCGAAACCCATTAGCGACCCGACTCACACAGCACAAAACTCTCCTATATAAAGCTAAAACCTTTGCTAACCCTAATTTCCCTCTCACTCTTTTTCCATCACTGTTCGTGGGAAGAGATCGAGCTTCTGCGCAGCTCCAACAATGGTAGCGTCTTCTTCTTCTTCTCTTTTCTCCGCAGCGTCTTTTCCTTCTTCTGTTTTCTGATCTGAACGTGAATTTGCAATTTCAATGATATGTTTAAGCATTATGCTTTTTTTTTTTGGCTCTGTAGTATGTGTGTGTTTGCCCGCTCGAATTAGATGAGTTCTGTAGTGAACCCTAATGTATATGTAACTGTCTGTTTTGATTCATATTACAGGTGTATGTTAAGGCTCAGAAATCTAAGGCTTACTTCAAGAGGTACCAAGTCAAGTTCAAGAGAAGAAGAGGTATTGTAGTTGATTTTTTGTTTTTAATTTTTGTTGCTTTGTGATTTGTTACTGTTATTGTTACTGTATGTGCATGGATTTGAAAAGCGTTGGTGTGGTTTTGTTTACTTGAAAATTTGCAGAGGGAAAGACCGATTACAGAGCTAGGATTCGGTTGATTAACCAGGACAAGAACAAGTACAACACCCCAAAGTACCGATTTGTTGTGCGATTTGTATCCTTGTGTTGGTTTGGAATTCATTGCTCGGAGTTAAGCGAAAATGTTATGTTATATTCTCTGCAGAGTTTTTTGTTTGCCTGTATAATAGTTAATATTCTTAAAATTGATCTGTTCACATTTTAGGGTCGAGATTTTTGTGGTTTGTGAAAATGAATATTCTTCTTAACTAAGAAAGCATTTGTCAATTTAATGTTTTTATCATCGCTTGAGTTTCAAATAGGATGTAGAAATTGAGGAAATAATAATGAAATCCATCTTATATTGGATTTATTGTGCTGTCTTTTTTTTTTTTTCAGAAATCATAGTCTTACAATTGATTTAATTTTAATTTTTTTACTATTAATAAATCAAGAATGGTAGCAAATCATTATAATGATTCCAAGTTAGTTCTTTTTGTAATGTATCTCTATGAATGTAGTTCTTAACCTCTTTACTAGACAAACAAAGATATCACTGCACAAATTGTATCTGCTAGCATTGCTGGAGATATTGTTCTTGCTGCTGCATATTCCCATGAACTGCCTCGCTATGGTCTTGAAGTAGGCCTTACCAACTATGCTGCAGGTACTTTATCTATCAAAGTCCTGTCTCCTCCTTCACTCTGCTTGTGTATCTCTGCTTTTGTGTTGTATGAGTTTTCTCTCTCTACATCATCGATGTTTTACCCTTTCTTTCTATTGAATGTCCTAAAATGTGACCAGCTTATTGCACTGGACTTCTCCTGGCTCGCCGAGTCCTGAAACAGCTTGAAATGGATGAGGAGTATGAAGGGAATGTAGAGGTATGGGTTGAAGGGCTTTCTTATAAAACCCTCGCATAGATGTGCTACATCTAAGGTTTTGTAAGTTGATTGGTTATATTGTTATTTTCAGGCAACTGGTGAGGATTTTTCTGTTGAACCTGCTGAGACCAGGAGGCCTTTCCGTGCTCTCCTTGATGTTGGTCTTATTAGGACCACAACTGGAAACCGTGTGTTTGGTGCTCTTAAGGTATTCAATTGTTATATTTCATTGATAGATTTTCTCTTCTATTGTTTTTACTATGTTGGATAATAGTTATGAATAATAATGAGATACTTTACAGGGAGCATTGGATGGAGGTTTGGATATCCCTCACAGTGACAAGAGGTTTGCAGGATTTGATAAGGAGAAGAAAGAGCTTGATCCTGAGGTTCACCGCAAATATATCTTTGGTGGACATGTTGCTTCATATATGAAGGTACAATCAAATCCTTTAATGTGATATTTTCTGTTATCATTAGATGTGCTTGGATATTTCTGACAAATGAACTTGTTCAATATTTTGTGTAGACTTTGATGGAAGATGAACCTGAGAAATACCAATTACACTTCAGTGAATACATCAAGAAGGGATTAGAGCCTGATGGTCTTGAGGCCTTATACAAAAAGGTTCATGCTGCCATCCGTGCCGATCCCACAATCAAGAAGTCAGAGAAGCAACCTCCTAAGGAACACAAGAGGTAAATCATTATCATATTTGTGAATCCAAATTATTACATAACCCATACCAAAATTCAAAACGTTAGGTTTGGTAACTTAGTTCTGGAATTACTACTTATTTGGGTGAGTTTCTGAGTCCTTTTGTTTTTGACCCTCTCTTCTGCAGGTACAACTTGAAGAAACTTACCTATGAGGAGAGGAAGGCTAAGCTGATAGCACGCTTGCAAGCCCTCAACTCTGCAGCCGGTGCTGCTGAAGATGACGATGATGATGACGAGGAGGACGACGAGTGAGGACGATGATTGGGATGCATAGACAGTGCTCTACCTATTTAGAACCTCTATCGTATTCTGCTTTTAGATAATCATTTTCTTGAAAATTTTATATGCTTGTACTGTGTACTTTTTTAGCCCACCAATTTTGGATACTTTTTGAATTGAGCCTTTTGTTCAACTTCATGTTAAGTCTTTTGGATAATTATTGTGTTTTTCTTTGTTTATGCTTCACAAGAGAGAATTCCCTTGCCCTAAAATGCGCCTTTATCATCTCTGTGTTCTCCGAATTTCTGAATGTGTTGTGGCACTACTCTTATCACATGCATTCATGTTTTATCGAAAAAAATGTTTCCATCTAATCAATTCTTAGAATATTATTTTAGGCACAAATTAGTTTTTCTAGATGCTTTTTGGTATTTATTCACTGCATGACAATGTTGATTACAGAGCACTTTACTACTCAAATACCTTGTTTTATTTTTTTTTACTAATCAAGTTTATCGCTGTATGCATCTTCAATTCTGATCTTCCTCATTCCTTAATTCTTTTATTTTTAGGCATGTCAATTCTCAGGTCAAAATTAGGTTGGTATAGTGCTGAATTTACACAAATCCAGCTTAACTATTATGTTCCGTACAGTATTTATCAAAGGCGAGTTTAAGAAGTTTATTTTCTAATTTTACTAACTTCATCTATATGATGATCACTAGGAGCATATATAAAAGCAAATATTACTCTGAACAAGTGCTATTTCGTTTCCAAAATTCAAAATATTATTTTTTGGTTAATGTCTCCATAAGGTTGACGCTTCAACAAGTGAATAAATCCCATATTCTAGGACATCATAATTTCATGCCTGCTATATTATTATTATATAGAGGCATAAGTTTTACAAGGTTCATTCATCCAAATATAAACTCTCTAAGCTATCCTTAAACAGAGATTTTCAATCAATTCAGAATTATCATCTCAAGATGAATGGTCAGGTGCTTTCAAGGTCTCATGAACTGCTGAAAAATCAAGGTGTCCCAATCCCATGCTCCTTGCTTTCTTGAAAGCCTACAAAACAAAATAGAGTTAGAACTTATAACCTCAGAAAATTTGGTGCTTTTATCATTATACTGTACACAATCTGAGTTCTGAATAATTTTACAAATAATGCTACTTCCACTCTTTGTTCACAAACTTGAAAACTGCTTTTAAGTGAGGTTACATATTTAGATGCAGTCACATTAGTACTCTGTTCAGAGTTTATGACTAGTAGTTACCCTAGAGCAAGTGAATTAAAAGGGAAAAAAAAAAGATATTTATAAAAATAGTAGTACCTCATTTGCTGCAGCTGCTACAGGCATTGGTACAGAATTTTCATCTCCAAGAGCAAGTGCCAATCTCATGTCCTTCTGCTGATGTTTCAGTGGAAAAGCTGGTGAGTAATTTCCTTTGAGCATTGTTGGTCCTTTCATTCTAAACATGGGGTTGCTGATGGCACCTAGATCCTGCACAAAGATAACCCAATTAAGCTTCCAACAATACAAATATAAAGGAATCAATGACAAGAATCTTCTTGGTTAGTCACAAACACTTACAAGCACATCGAGAAGCGTTCCGGGGTCCAAACCACTTCTTCCGGCTAGTGTGATTCCCTCAGAGAAAGCATTCATCATACTGCAACAGAGATAACAGACAGAATTAACTAACAAAACAGGACAGAAAATATGAACATCTAAATGGTTTCTGATTCAAAAAATGCTTCAGACCAAGCTACAATCAGCCATCTTCTACCCTGACAAATAAAAAGGAAAAAAGGGAGGAAGAGTTTACCTGCCCATTATCATGTTAACCACAAGTTTCATTTTTGCACCATTTCCAACCTCACCTAGATAGAATGATTTCTTTCCTAGTACATCAAATGCTGGTAGTATCTCCTCATACAAACCCTACATATAAAAAATAGTCAACCACTAAAATGTAACATACAAGACATTATAATGCCTTCGTTATAGTTTTATATTTTCCTCGAAACTCAGTAGTTCACAAGGAATCCATGGCTATATCAAACAACTCAAAATTCATAACAATGCGTCCAATGTCAATAGATAGCAGACTATGATGATAGTAATGCTTCAATAATTGATGTTTCCAAAATTTAAAGATATTATCTCTAGACTACTATTGTTCAGTGGCATTTTAATACTCAAAAATCAAAATATTGCTCAAACATCTTCAATGGCGTCACTTCTATGTTGTCATGGGAAACCAACACAACAATTTAGCAGGTTGAAATAAACTGAACAAACATTCATGAAAAGTTTTGAAGATAATAGTGAGCCGCCAATGTATCTTATGCATGCTAACTCGGAAAAATCCCAGCCATGCAAACATGTTTTCTCATATAACTGAGGAAAAATTCCAGTCATGCAAACATCTTCTCTCATATAACATCCCCAAGTAGTTATAAGTGTGGCAGAACATCATGCAGAGATGCAAGCATGGTTAATAAAAATACCTTCTCCCCAGCGGCAAGTATTACTAGTTGACCATCTTCTGCAGGCTTCTTGCTACCTGAAACAGGAGCTTCAAGGAAGTGACCACCTTTTGCTGTGATTGCCTGCAGAAATTAGGTCTGTCAATGGCAACTCATCTAGAAGGGCTCTTTTGGTTTCAATTCTTAGTTGATTATGTATGCAAATCATAAGCTGATACACATAGCAAGAAAAATATTTTTTTCAAGCAAAATAACAAAATTTCAAGGAATCTGAAATGAAGGGCAGATTGAGTATTGCATCAGCAGGCTATGCTAACCTCAGATATCTTCAAAGACGTATCTGCATCAACCGTTGACATGTCAATATAACCCTTTCCATTGCCAATTTGCTCAAGAACACCATCCTTATCAAAAACAACCTAAAAAATCACCACAAAATGTAAGTCAAGTAAGCCCAAGTAAACCAATAGCATGTAAGGAAAAAAAGAGAAAATCAGAAATAATGACCTTTAGAGCAGCTGAAGGATCAGACAACATAGCAATTGTATACTTGCATTTCTTGATCACAGCTGCAGGGGTTTCTCCAATTGAAGCGCCATGTTCAACAAGTTCATCACACTACAATATGAGGTTGGAAAATATATGTAAGGATAATCTGAGTTCAGAGCACTGGGCCACAGGCATAGTATTCAAATTATAAGTCCATATCATAAGACTTCTATTGAAAATATAATGTTCAATAGTATATAAAGATTAGAACATTTTAACATCCATACTACAAAGTACAAATGAAATGTTCTCCAAGGTGTTAAACATTTCTCTCAATTTTTTCATCTCAACTCATCTAATATCATCTAAACATTATGTAAAAATTCAGATTGGTTAAAGGTTACTAAGCTGCTTTCCAAAATAATTGGAATTATGGTTAAACACATTGGATTGAAATATTGAATCTCTACTTCATTTAAGTTTGATGATGGTATAAGAGATGAATCTATCTCTAAAAAAATATTAAAGGAAAAAATTCAACAGCTGTAGAAAGAATCATCATAAAGCTGAACTCCAAAAGAAAAAAAAAAAACAGATAATTAGAAAATAGAAACGAAAAAGAAAATGAAAATCCAGTGAGTTTTGGGGACACCCCATCTCGTGAATGATGTTGATATTGGAAGCTAACAGAGTGAATTTGCAGGAACAATAGCTATGACAGACAAAATCAAAAGGGATTTATAAGAAAGTTAAGACCTTTGAGAGTGTCCTGTTCCAAACAGTGACCTTGAAGCCATGGCGTAGCAGATTCATGGACATGGCCTTGCCCATTATCCCCAAACCCAAAAACCCTACCTCCATTTCTCTCTCTTTTTCTCTCTGCAAAATCAAAATTTGATCTTTCTCTCTCAGTGAGTGTCACCACTGTCTCCACTCTTTGCTATGAAAGAAGAATGACCATTTATAGTAGAACAGTAATTAGAAAATGAATATCATAAATATTTATTCTTTATGGAAATTAGCTAAAAATCATCAACATGTCACTGTCACAAACAAAACCATCATTATGAATTAATTAGTGGCAATCTAGGAAATATAAACTACACAATAATTTAGAAAATCTCTTCAATCAATATTGCAGAGCAGATATGACAAGTAAAATGCAGGGTAGAGTAATCCTATAATATGAGTCAGTAAAATTAAAAAAAAAAAAAGTACTGAATCATGATGAGTAAGTTTAAAAATTTTCTGCAATTTCTATTAGCCTAAAAATTTCTTTATATCACAGTTACTTAAAGTTTGTTTTATAAATATTTTAGTATTATTAGCATACTGCTGTGTAGTGTTTATCAGTTTATTTATCTGGTTGTGTTTTTGTTTGGCCAATTCAAAAGGAAATTGTGATTGGTTTAGAGTGTAGTATATAGTCCAAGGATTGTTAGATGAGTTCCGCATCATAATATAATGTATAATATAACAGTGTAAGGAATACTTATATTTATTTTTTTATATTTTTTTTAACATAGTCCGAAGTTTCCTTGTTCCGTAGATGAGAGTACCAGGAAGATTTTCTTCATCCAAAAAATTCGAACTCAAGACCTTACTCAAAGGACAACGAACTTTATCAATCCTCCTTAGTATTTATTTGCTTCTCTTCTCTTCTGCTATTTTGGATTATCATATTCTTATATTCTCCTCAGTATTATTTACACCAAACTCACCTCCTAATTTGTATAATTGTTATGATAAGCTCATTTAGAGTGGTTATATTTATTCTAAATCCATTAGAATTGGGATAGTGCCAAAGTGGCAAGGACATGCAATTTATAGGTTCAAGTCTCACTATCTTTAAAATTCTTGTGTACCAAACTAATATCTTATATGTGCCTAGACATTAACATAGTCTTAATAGTTTTTTTCCCAAATTTATATGGTTAACTTTCGGGAACCTAGATGCATTCATATTATGTAACTAAAACAAATAACTAAAGCTAATTTTTTAATAATAAAGAATAGAATAAAAAAAGTTGAGGGTTTTTTTATTTGTTAATAAATTAGAAAAGGGTTAAAAATACTCTTTTTCATTCATCAGAAAGTCTTTGTTACTGAAGCGATTCAAATATTTGGGGTTGAAGCAGCAATGCCGCTTTGAATCCCTGTTTCACAACAAGTAGTAACTATTGAATGAACGCAACAACAACAACAACATTGGATAAAGTTCTGAAACCATTTTTGTGTTCATTTTCAACACCACTGTTTCCAAACATGTCGGAGAAGAAGAGGAAGAAGAACAAGGCCACAACAACAACAACAACAAAGTCCATTATTGCGGTCAGAAAGAGCAAAAAGCAACATCCTTTGGTGGAAAAATTGGAACTTGAAGACATAGAGGATGCTGCTTCATCACCATCGTGCTCTTCCTTCTCATTCACCAAAGATGACACTCAAAAACTGAGGGTGGCTTTGTTGGATTGGTATGACAAAAACCATAGGGAACTTCCATGGAGAACCTTCAACTTCAACCATGATTCCAATGATGAAGATGAAGAAGAGGTTGAAAAGAGGGCTTATGGTGTGTGGGTTTCAGAAGTGATGTTGCAGCAAACAAGGGTTCAGACTGTTATTGCATATTACAACCGTTGGATGCAAAAATGGCCCACCATTTACCATCTTGCTCAGGCTTCTCTTGAGGTATTGGAATCACTTTTTAGCTGCAAAAATTTTGGGCCTTTTTGTTGTTTTCTACTTTTAATTTCATTTACACTAGTTGGGGTTTGATATTCTTTGTCTTGATGTTTTGAGAGCATATTGCTGTACATTCTCTATTGCCATGTTTGTTAAAAAGAAATGTATTCTTTTGTGTTTTCTTATTCAACTTTGAGGGGTTGTTGAGATGCTGTGATGTTTCATTTGTTAATTTCTACTTTGATTGCATTTGCACTTGTTGGGTTGCTACCCTTTGCCTTAAGGTTTTGAGGGTCTTATTGCCATGTTTTCTTAAAAAAAATGTTCTTTTTTATTTTTTTTCAATTCATTATTTGTGTTATCTTCTTCAATTTTGAGGGGATCTTTGGAATGCTGTGATGTTAATTTGTTAGGCATTTGTGAAATTCAATGCAAATGTTCTGTTTTCATTATCAAGTTTCACTAAAAAATATTGTACTTTGATTCCTTTGTTTTCTCTATCTATGTAACTTATGAAAAGCATTCGTGGTAGTAATTTGTAGAGGAATTATATCCTAACTGCATAATTGTTCTTATCTTTGTGCAGGAGGTTAATGAGATGTGGGCAGGTTTGGGCTACTATCGAAGAGCTCGTTTTCTTTTAGAGGTAATATCTCATTACAACATTATATTTGACAATATGTGCTGTAAGAATTGACAAGATTCTTTCTATTTCTGCTATTAGGGTGCAAAGAAAATTGTTGCAGAAGGAGGAAGAATTCCCAAAACGGCTTCTACGCTGCGAAAGATTCCTGGAATTGGAGACTATACAGCTGGAGCAATTGCCTCTATCGCCTTCAAAGAGGTGAGCATTGATTTGATTTCGGTTCCTGAAAAGTGAGTAAGTAACTACCAGCTAATACTCGTGCATTAAATTAACAGGTGGTACCTGTTGTTGATGGGAATGTCGTAAGGGTGATTGCTAGACTACGGGCCGTTTCTGCAAATCCAAAAGATTCAGTAACTGTTAAGAGATTTTGGTGAGTTTTTGTATGTTTTGGTTGTATTAGGTTATGCCTAGTACATACTACTTCTTTGTTATTGGCAGAATATAATTATTTTATGATCAAGCCTTGTATTTCTTTTTTCTTTATATTTTTGTTCTTTGTTGATGTGGAATTGGAATGGAGATTAAGGAAATCAGCAGCTCAGTTGGTTGATCCTGTTCGACCGGGGGACTTCAATCAAGCTCTCATGGAACTTGGGGCAACCGTATGCACCCCTTTGAACCCAAGCTGCTCCTCATGTCCAGCATCAGAATTTTGTCAAGCACTATCCATTTCTAAACATGACACTTCTGTAGCAGTTACAGATTATCCTGTTAAGGTTGCAAAGGTTAAACAACGATGTGATTTTTCCGCTGTATGTGTTGTTGAGTTGCTCAGACCCGATACAATGTTAGACGAAAACCAGTCTACCAGCAAATTTGTTCTTGTAAAAAGGCCTAACGAAGGGTTGCTTGCCGGTCTCTGGGAGTTTCCATCTGCTGCTTTGGATGGAGAAACTGGTTCATTGGCTAGAAGAGAAGCGACAAATAGCTTCCTCAAAAAAGTTCTCAAAATTGACACTAAAAAGAGTTGCAAAATTGTTTTGAGGGAAGATGTTGGAGAATTCGTTCACGTTTTTAGTCACATTCGTCTCAAGTTGTATGTTGAATTGCTAGTGTTGCAATTGAAAGGTTTTGAGCCTCTCTCTCTCTCTAGCATTGCAATTAGTTTTCAGTTTTTCAGTTTCTCTAGATCAACACTTACACTCACATTCTTGATCTTTATTTATTTATTATCATTGTTAAGGATGGAAGTTCATTACCCTCTGCCATAAAACCTTTGAATTCATTGTAAGGACAATGATGGATTGGTTTACCAATGCAACCATCATATCAGAGATTCTGTTGTTTAAAAGAAGACTAGAGAAAACTGATCTTAACTAAGTATAATTGATGTGCATGAAAACATATACACATTGCTTTTTTTGTACTAATGTTAGTTACTTGTGTATTTATTTTTTTGGAAGGAAACACAGAAGATTTGTTCAAAAGCCAGGGAAATGAAACTACAACTTGGAAATGTGTCGATAGCAACTCGCTTTCAAGCATGGGACTGACAACCAGTGTAAGAAAGGTAGCGCGATGAAACCCCAAACCTTAACTTAATTCTTGCAATGAAATGTGTAAATTGATATAAATGTGTAGTATGTTATTTGCTAGGGACATTGTTTTACTAAAGATTTTGCTTCTGTAGAATTTAGGATTGAACTTAAAATTTCATATTTTTCATGCATTGTATCTGCAGGTATACAGTATGATTCAGAAATTTAAGCAGAAAAGTGTTCCTTCTGATGTGCCAACCAAAAAGAGAAGTAGAACAACCAAGAGAAAATTAACCTAGTAGATGTTTGAAAGCATGGTTCTCAATTGCTACATTGTGCTCATTAATTTGCATTTCTCAGTAACAACTGAGGAATTCTTCTTCTTCTTGTATTTAAATTTAGACTGCACTGTTATGTTTAAGGTGCTTTCTCCCTATTGTAACTTATTGTGCATGTTCAGCATTCTGTTATGAGTATATGGTTGAGTTAGTGGGTGATTGAGTTAAAGACTTTTGCTGATGTGTCAATCTATGATTAGATGTCAGTGTAAAATTACTTTACATTGACAGTGGATTGAAGTTAAACTCATATATATATATATATAAGAAAAAAACTGTAAGGTATATTATGTCTTGCTAAAAAGAGAAGAGATAATATGAGATTTAGTTCAGATAAAAAATAGAAAAGGAATGAGATGTTTCATTATGCAAATTCTTCTGAATTTCAACTCCTTATGAAATGTATATTTTCTCAAGTTTTAGTTTTAAACTTGTTCTATAAATATAGTGTTTAATACATTTTCTACTAAGTTAAAAGATGGAAAAGGGGGTTAAGGAATTTATTAGGATAAATCTAGTAACAAAACAATACAATAGTTTTTTGAGTTTGTCTTGACATGTTCACAATATGAGGTTGTAAATCACTCATATGTTCATTGTCACTAGTGGTGACTGTTTCTGCCACTACAAGTTTTTGTACTCTAGTGTAACCAAAGACTCATATATATAATTTCTTTTTTTTTTCTTTTTTATTATAATATAGATACAAATATAAGAAAAAAAGGGCATAAAAACCAGTGGTACATATTGTCTCAAGAAACCATGTGGATCAGAGGATTCTTTCATTTTGTTCCTCCCACCCCATAATGCTAATGACTAATACCATACTCAATAAACCAGTGACAGAAAAAAAAAAATGGTTGGAGATTAAATACAAAACAAAAGAAAAAACAAACACAGAAAGAACATAGAAAAAAAGTATTAAGATAGGAGAATATGCAAATGGCAATTTTGTTAAGAGGAGGAGCACTTGGAGATTCCACTTTTCGTTTGTGGTCATTAACTTCACCTTCTTCTTCTTCTTCTTCTTCATCTCTGCATGTTTCACAGAATCTCATACCCTTACCATCATCATCATCTTCATCATCAATATCAAATTTGGTATGTTTCTCCTTGATTCATGCAGCTATAACTAGTATTTATAACTTGTGAAAATTAATGGATCAATTAAGAGAATTTGATGTCTTTTATGATTGAGTTTTTTTTTTAGTTTATTGTTTCCTCTTACACCTTTGTTGGTCCTAGTGTAATCCAATTTCTATCAGAGCCAAGTTCTATTTGCTTTTGTGATTTTTGGGGTTAGATTCTTCCAATGTAAAAGTTCATAGATACCATTGTTAGGAAGGAATCATAGCAGAACACAAAAGTGCAGAAAAATAATATGCAGTAGCTTTAACTTTATTGATTGAAGAACACACTTATATAGACATATACAAGTGGTTATAGTCTTACATAAACTCGTCTTTATGAGAAATACTTTTTGTACACCACAAAATTAGCTACCATATGCAATAATCCAACTTTTAATATTACACATTAATCCAACATTTTAAAAGTTGGATTATTATATATGATGACTGATAGTGACTGATTTTGTGGTGTGTATGTAACATTACTCATCTTTATATTGAGGTAACAAAATATGATTGGTCAAGTTTCTTTTCAATTTGTGATTTTCTTTCTTGTGTTGCAGATTGTAAGTAAATTAAAGCACTCAAGCAGAAACAAGATAACATGTTCTGCTGTTCAAGAATCATCTACTACTACAGCAGGTATGTTTCTGAATTAACACAACCAAAAAAGAACAACTAAGAATGTGATAAGTCTAATCAAAACTATGATTTAATTTTAATTTATGGTCTTAGCTACTTCTGAAACAAAGGAGGTAAAGGCAGAACCAAAAGCTGAACCAGCAAAGAAGCCTCCTGCTAAAGCTCCAGTTAAGCCTTTACCTCAGATGATGGAAGAGGATGTGATCCCTTCATTGAAAGCAATATTTGAAGCACAAGAAGATCTCTCTGATATTGAACTTGTCTTTAAAGACAATAAGGTTAGTTGTAATGCAGCTTGGTAAACTCAATGAAGTATCTCTTCATAAGCTTGTTCACATCTTATAATATTAAGTATTTTCATTATTGGGTTTAAATTAACTCATAACATTTGATTGCTTCATAATTGGCAGTTGGAAGGTTCATTTTTGAAAAAGGGCTATCCATATTCATTTTGGGCCTTCTTTCCCTCAGGAAACCTCACGGGTGTGTACATTTTTTTGAAGTCAGTTCCATCATTTGAAAATACGTATTTCGGTTAGGGATAAACTTTCACAGATGAGTCTCACGTGTAACTTTACACGTGAAAGCTTATCCATAAAAATTTACCCCTCAACCGAACACACCGTAAAAGTGTAAAACTATACAAGTTTATATAATATTTAACACTTGCATAATTGAAATCCATACTTGTTAATAATACATGGTTCTATAAGCAATAATATTTGTCGTACAACAGATATACGTCCAACCAGTATCCAATGTGTGCTATACGTAATACGTAATACGAAATGCGTGCTATACGTACGAGTACTATACATATAGCACACATTCTGTATTATGTATAGCACGCGTTGGATACTAGTTGAACGACAAACATTATTGGTTCTTATAAGTTACATTTAGAAAATATTTATCAGCATTAATATTATGTGGTTGAACAGGTCCAAAAGGGTTTTCCTTGTCATCATATAACTCAGGGGCAAGCACAGTTGAACCATTTCTTGTTGATGAAAAGAAAATTACAGCAAGGCACATTATCTTCTGGGTTGAAAAGCGTTTAGCAGCACAGGGTATCATTCCTGTATGGAAAGATTAATCTCTCAACTTTTTTCTCATTTTGGTTGCAAATCATGTAACAAACAATTCAGCATTAATTTCTCTTCTCTCTTGGCTTAATGATTATGAATATATACAGTGTTGTGCTTATCTATACACAGTTGTACATGTACATTTTTTTTTCTAATGATCCATTGCCATGAACATATTACCAAATCGAATTCGTTTTGTTTATGAATGAACACATTGACATCCCGTACTTCGGGTTTGTTTGATTTGATAGAGTTTTTAGAATTTTGTGAAGAAAATACTGAAGGAATCAACTATTCTGTAGTTTGAATATAAAACAACTAAAAGTGTAGCAACTATTCGTAACATTTTTAGGCAATATTTAGAAAGTCTTACCTTAGTTTAGATAAGTGACAAAAGTGTTGCATTTTGGAATGTTGTTGCTTAATAAAAATAAACTTATGTAAAAAGAAATTGTACATAGATAACGAATCACGACACTCTATTTTGATGACTTTTCAAGTAGTGAGAGAGAATAAACTGTTATGGTTAATATGTCGGTTCATGATTGAATGACAGTGTAAACTTTTTTTACAATGATATTGTATCAAAATTAACAGCACTGCTATATGAACAATGAACTCCCAGCCAACAGCAGCTAATGCACTCCTTTGGGCCAGTTTTTGTGAGCACAACTAAGCCCACCCACCAAGGTGTGGTTCTCTTCTCCAGTCGTGCAGGCTATACATTGGCTGATTGGGCTGGTTTTACATTGTACAGTTACAATTGTTGCAAAATTAAATCGTTTAGAAAATGTGTATGTTGCACAAAGATTAATCTCTCATTTTTTTGTTTGGAAGCTTATTAGATGGGCCTCAAAAATGCAAACAAAGCCCAATTTTAATCCATCCTTCAGGTCCAGAAATTGGGCATTTTAGAAGGTAGGTTCTCCGGTACGACGTCGTTTTGTTGTGTTGTATTCTGTGTAAGCTGTGAAGTAGAGAAGAAGAAGAAGAAGAAGACGAACAAGAAGGAGAAAGAAGAAGATGATGCGTACGAGGTTGCTATGGTTCAGTTTAGGGTTAGGGTCAACGGGAGCAGTTTTCTCGCACTTCATATGGAAGGATTTGTGGGTGGATCGCCACGCTCTTGCCTCCGATATGGAGCAGAATTTTCACGCGCTTGAGGCCAGAATCTCCAACCTCGAATCCTCTTCATCTTCATCTTCATCTTCATTCCCCAATAATCACAACAACCCCATTTCCGATCAGGTAATAACCTCAATTTGTTTGTTTTTTTTCGTGGGTGGGTGCTTTCAATTTTGATAATTTCCACAGATACACACTAAATTTTTATATTATTAGGGTAGTGGTTATAATATGAAATGCAATAGTATGGCTTAGTTATATTTAATGCGTTGCTTCATTCTGTTGTAGAATTGATTTCACATACTTGATTGGTTCCCAATTATGTTGAAAATTGTTGAGTCAAGTTTAGATTTTTGTTGCAAGCTATAGAATTCTCTCTCTCATCGAATAGGTTAGGTTTTGAGATTATGAGTCATATCACTGTTATTATGTGTTTATGTAGACTCTGTTGTAGATTTCTGAACAGGTTTGAAACTTGTTTTTAGTATTTTTTTTCCTTTCTTGAAGCAATGAATGAAAGAGGTAGCAAGTTGAAACTCCTTTGTTATAGGATTAGTAGAAGTTTAGTTTTGTGGTTGATTAGATCTTGTGACAATTGAGGATAAGATAATGGAAAAAGAAGACTAGTACAGAAAAAGTGGATCAAACCAATGAGGCAAATGATAGGGGAAGACCTTAGAAGAAACAATAGTAGAGGGAATTGTCATATAATAGTGTTAATATAGACTAGGATTCATGGTGAAATCTATAAGTGGTAACATATCAACCATTCAAGGCATAATTAAAATAACTATATTAGTATTTTGAAATTCTTGGTTAATATATTGACATGTTTAGGGTTCATGTAGCAGCATATCCCATCTAATGAGAGATATGGCTTGGTGATGGATGTTTGATTTCTCACCATTGTTGTGTTTCACATTGCTGAAACATTTGTGTGTAATCTTAATGCTCTGCAATGATGCATGGTACTTGAGCTTTGGCTACATTTCAAATTCTTGCATCTAGTACTTGAGTTTTGAAGATGTAAAATTATTTTACACATTTAGTTTATGTTAGTGATGGCTCAGATTTGCTTGAAAGTTTTGTATAGATAAACATCGTATTTATCTATGGCAGGTTGAAGGCTAGGTATCATCTTCGGCACCATTGAAATGATTTTCTACCAGATTCCAAGGGTGCTTGCTTCAAAATGTTTGTAGAGGAAACAACCATAATAAAATAGACTTCTGATACAACCTAAAATGTCTTTCCTACTTCTTTTTGTATGGCTGGGAAATCAACCAATTGTGAGGGAAAAAATATTGAAAAGAACAAAAGAGTGTTGACAATTAGTTGTTATTGAATATTATGTGCAAAATTATGGACCAACAATTTCATTTAGTTGCTACACTTTTAGTTGCTTTACATTCAAACTATCAAATTATTTCTTCATTTAGTGTTTGTTTCCTTCATGAATTTGAAAATTTGTATTCGGAAGTATCTATGTCAATTTGTTCTTTCATAAACAAAATGTATTCGATTTGGAAATATGTTCATGGGACTGAATCATTAAAAAAAAAAAGTGCATTGATCAACAAAATAAGTAAATGTCCCTACCTTAAACACATGTAATATGTAGAGATCCAACAATACTTATTGTACAATAAAAATACACTAAATTAACATACAACGTGTGCTATATACCAACAATACTACAAATATAACGCATTCGTTGCCATTGGCAACACTTTGCTAAGTGTGGATAAATTCAAGTGCTACTAAATGCTTTATATTTGTTGACTCATTGTGGGACATATACATTATAGGAAATTGATTATAAGTTATTGATATAAAAACGATTTATTCACTTATCTTTTCATTTTACTAATCTGATTAGTTACTAATAAATATCTTGTACAACAACAACAACAAAAGCTACTATAAATAGTAAATTTTCGCATATAAAGTAAATTAGCAAGAAGCAAGAGCTCACAAAGTTCCTACATGCTAAATAATCAATAATCACTATAATCTACTATTATTTAATTAATCTTAATTGAATATATTAGAATCTTAATTAATCTATGGCTCTGTTATTAAGCAATGTAGATAGATCTCAACTCCAAAATAAATACGGAATATGCCAAATTCCACTTCCGTGCGAAACTCGAGATTCTAGGTTTTTTGTTTTTTTCTTTCTTCTTTCATTTCATTTCAATTCTTGTCTCCTATTGTTCTTTCTACGTTTGCTTCAATTTCAAAAATTTCTGTTGCAAACGCTAAAACGCGAAATCGAAATTTCGATTTTTTTTGTCGGCGATGATGATGCGTCCTCGTTTTTGTGATGGAACTATTGTTCTTCTATTGTTCGCTGCGATTGTGTGTGCCAATGGGGTGGCGATGATGGAAGAAGGAGAAGACTTTGATGGAATGAGCGTACGAGTTGGAAAGCAACAGAGAGAGTTTGATTATTTCGCGTTGTCGATGCAATGGCCTCCAACTTTCTGCAAACGCACACGCCATTGTTGTTCCACCAACGCTTGCTGTAGAGGGTAAATTCCCTTTCTTTTTTCCCTCTTTTTTTTTTATTTTCATTTTAATTGATTAGTGCGTTTGTTTGTAATTATTCATAGATACAAAAAAAGTACCTTTTGGGTGGAATGAAAAAGATTTCTTTTTTAAAGAAGTTTATTTAAGTTTCTTAAATAGGTAAAATCAAAATAGAATAAGAAATTAAGTAGTTTTGTGCCCTGTTTATGCTTTTCTTAAATTATTATTGTTGAAAATGAGGGTAAGCTTAAGTCAATTTTGTTTGACTGAATTAGGGTTATCGATCCCTTCTTTTGTTCTTGCTATTTTTTTTTTTCCAAATGAATTTTTACTATGCATCTTATACATATATATATAATAGTACATTTACACTTCAGTAGTTTATATATAAACTTAGTTTACAATAGGGTTCAGTGCAGTAGTGTCTTTTGATTTCATGAAGCTGAACCGTTGTTGTTGGAAAAAGCTTTGTTGTTGTTATCTTATGTATCATCAAACTTAAAAAGAAGCTGACATAATTACATTTGTGACTTCTTTTCAGGTCCAACTCTCCAAGAACATTCACCATACGTGAGTATGAGGTTTCATATTTGTTGCTATTGTTCAATTATTGCAAATCTTAACTATTGAGTATTGAGAAACTCTGCTGATGTTAAACCCTTTGAGAAGTTAAGTTCAAGTATGCTTCGCCTTTTCTGTCTTATCTTCTCCTCCATTTTTTTGCTTGTAAATTGTCTTTTATTTTCAAAATCTGTTTTGGTTTGGGAGGTAAACAAATTATTAATCCTTTTGCATGTCTCTTCCTACTATGATGTATGTAAATTCCTGCAACAAATATCTCAACAGATCCTATCTACTTGTATGATAGATGGACTCTGGCCTGACTATAATGATGGAACTTGGCCTGCTTGTTGCTCTGGACATGATTTTGATCCAAAAGAGGTAGGTATAGTTCCGTAATCTTAATTTGCGAACTATTTGATGATAGATCACATATATTGGTTTTCATGCATTAACTGATAGAAACTTAGGAAAGAGTAAAAATAGTTTCTTGGAGTCTTCTATTAACTTGACTAACTCTTCATTTTTGCTGTTTCTATGTTTTATTGGCCATTCATTTGTGTAGATAGAACCATTGAAAGATGCTTTAGACCAATATTGGCCAACATTGAGCTGCAGCCAAATATCAAATTGCCATGGTGGAAAAGGTCCATTTTGGGCTCATGAGGTGGTTATTGAAAATTACTCAGTTTCACATGTAAACCAAAATTATTATGGAATCTAACGGTGTGTCTTTTGTTCCATGTTCCTTGGGGCTATCACATTGGAACACAATTGCAGTGGGGTAATAATCCTTCATAGTTTTTGCTAGCTTATATGATTTAACATGTTTTTTCAGTACTATTTTGCTTGAGAGTAAAAGTTGTCAGTTGAACTGGTTTCCTAAAATCCTGTACATTTGGAATTTTGGATAGAGTTTATCGTATACAACATTAAATTGGTATAGAAAAGATGTTCAAAGTTTCATATATTTTTCTAATTGTCACATAATCTTCTTCGAACTAATATCATTTAATTTTTTGTTTTCTTTCTGATATTTTGTTTGGGGTAAAATCTTTTGGTTTTCTTCTACTAGTGTTCCAATTATCTAATATTTCTCTTTCACTTGCAGAGAAGCATGGCACATGCTCATCTCCTGTGCTCACAAACGAATATGATTATTTCTTGACAACGCTGAATCTCTATTTCAAATATAATATTACAGTAAGTTGATAGAGCATACTTTTAAAGTATCGTGGAATTTCTTTATTATTCTGCAGGCAATACGCTAATATGAAATAATAATCAAAATCCAAAGATAAGTTAATAAATTATTGTATTTCTAATTTTTAGGTTCATTGCCTATTCTCATTTTTCCACCTGGACAATATATTGAACTTACTTTACTTAATAATGTGCTTAGAACTTTAAATGACATTCCATGCAGCTGTTAGTTTTTGAGCTTATTCTATTTTTGGACTGATTACCACTTATATTTTGCAAAACCGTGGATTGCTGTGGCCGAATGCTTGCTTACGTATTGTCAGGGCATATTCTGAGTTCTAATCATTGTGTTTTTCAACATTTTTGCAGAGTGTTCTAAATGATGCCGGATATGTTCCATCAAATACAGAGAAGTATCCCCTTGGAGGAATTATCTCTGCCATTGAGAATGCTTACCATGTCTCTCCTTCAGTAATGTGCTCAAAAGATGCTGTGCAGGAAATTCGTATATGCTTCTATAAAGACTTCAAGGTTGGAAACGGGTTCTACTATGTAATATATTGAGCATGTCAGAAACTAAAAGATTTCAAACCTCTATAATCTCTTACTATACAATGGCTTGCTAATTCTATATTTGCAAGGTGTCCTATTCAAAAACATTATTTGGGCCAGCATAATCATTCTACATATTCTCTGTTTTTTTCTTGTTTTTGCAGCCACGTGATTGTGTTGTTAACCTTAAAATTGACATGGTTACTTCAAAAGGATCATGCCCCTCATATGTTAGCTTGCCAGAATTTGGATCATATGGTAAGCTCATCGCTTTTTCATCTTTTGTTAAATTGTTGCTTAGAGCCAGTTTGGATAAACAACTTATTGAAGCCCTTAAATAAAAGTAACTTATGAGAAGTAACTTATGTATAAGTTATTTTGTATATGGATATAAAATAATAAAAAAAATTATTTCAATTATTATGAAAAGTGCTTCTAGAGAAGTCAAATATTCTGACTTTTCCAAAAACACTGAAATAACTTCGGGAGAAGTCATAAGTTATATAGCCAAACAGGACAAATATAACTTCTGATAAGTCAGAAGTTAAAAAAAGTCAGAAGCACTGTAATCCAAACGGACCCTTAGTCAATGAAACTTATCTTTGGTTTGGACAAAGTCTTTGATGTGATAAAGTTTTTTTTTAAAAAATTTAATATGGTGTATTTTGCATAACATTGTGCAAAACAATAAGGTAGTGTTTGTTTACCTGGACAAGACACTGAGACATAACATCGCCGGATTAGATGAATCTATTCCATTTTATCATTTCTTAAATCATCTCTGCATCTCCAGGGAATGATGAATTTCAGAGCTTGGATTTCGATGGGGATGAAGCAGCTCTTTGAGGTTATGCCAGAGTGCTTCTATTTGTACATTTCTGCACCTTGGGAATGAACAAATCCACATGAATAAATTAATATCTTCGGATGTTGTAATGTACTACCATTTACCAATTTGGAGATAAATGGAGCAAGTGTAGAATTTAATGCTTCTATTTTTATTTGTAGGCAGAGCTTTTATCTGTATCTTTATAGAAAGGATTTACAAACAACTGTATGAGTATGATGAAATCTGTTGTTGTATCATAAGGAGTTGTGAATATATTTTTTATCATAAATATCATCATGTACTTTTAGTATACTTATACACATCTCTTTATCTTTACATAAGTTGGCATTTTTGCAATTTTTTTTCTTACATCATAAACTTCAAATCATAAGTGAGTTTTGTGATGTCTTAATCAGGTGATTGATGCATAATTGATGCACAAGGAATTAAACATCACAAAAACTTGGCTTTTTATTTGTCACACCATTTACCTATTTTTGCCTGCACTATTCTAAGTAATGATACAAAACTTGACTGCTATTGAATAATTTAAACTCTGTTTAATATATGGTCCTAATTAAGAATTCCCTAGCACCATGTTAGTTGCAGTGTTGCATTATTTCAATTATTGCATCCTTTGATTTTCTTCCTCTCTGCACCCTTTTTTTTTTTCAATGATTCAATGGGAACAGTAAGGTTTCCACAAATCTCTAAATAAATCTCATGCTTATCACATTTTTTCAAACACACACACCAATAACAGAGACACAAATGAAGCCTTCTCTACCACTCTTCTTCCTAATTACTTTTCTTGGATCATTCTTCCTTGCCATCACAGAGCCACAATCTGATTCATGTAGCAGCAACCTAAACCTCAAAGTTCCTATCCCTTTTGATACCAAAAACCTTCATTGCCTTTCTGTATGGGATTCTCAAGGCTTCATCCTCAGGGTAAGTACACCACTTTTGAACTTAAATAACAAAAGCACACACATACTATAAAGGGTGGTATATAGTGCCCGAGACTCCCACTTGATGGGGTCAGGGGAGTGTATATAGATGCATGCAGCCTTATCTCTGTTATCTCTGTAGCCTTATCTCTGTTATCTCTGTTTTGCAAAGACTGTTACTAGGATTTGAACCTGTGCCTGTTCGTCGAGGTTCATCCTCATTTACTAATGATTTACTGTGTTATGCATAATTTTCTGCAGTATGTTCAGACTTCTGCAAACATTTGGAGCTTCATTCTGTCAACCCCAGATACAAATTCCTACATAGCTATGGGATTCTCATCCAAAGGAGGCATGGTGGATTCAAGTGCAATAGTGGGGTGGGTGGCATCAAGGGGAAAAAGTGGAGGGATCAAGCAGTACTATTTAGGAGGGTATGCACCAAACCAGGTTGTTCCTGATAAAGGGAATTTGAAGGTTATTGCCAACTCAACATTCATCACTTTACAATACTCTAGTTTGTACATGGTGTTTCAGCTGGAAACTACTTCATCTACTGAACCTTTGTCTTGGCTTATATTTGCCACTGGCTCCACTGGTTTGTTCCCAGAAGAACCAAGTTATGCACTAACAAGACACCTAGACAAGATTTCCCAAAGAATAGACTATTCAAAAGGTTAGTATAAATTTAAGTATTTAAAGTGAGATAGTAATGATAGAGAAATTCTTCCATATTCTTGGAATATATTTAATGTGACTACAGAAATCTTTAGAACCACATATTCTGATTTAAATTAGAAAAGTAATATAAAAACTTAGAATGTGTGGTTAGGAAGGTTTTTGGAACATGTATTAAATATGTTTCAGGATCATGCAAGAACTTCTCTGATAGTATATCATCCTATAAAGCCTCTTACAAATCTTTCTGCATATTGAATAGAGTAAAATAGTATTAACAAATTTTCCATTAGAACTAAGCCATCATGGTTTAGTTTGTTGTAGACCAATGTATGAAAAGGGTAACTTGGGCAACAAAGTTGACTAGTAAAGATAACAACATAAGTTCTTTCTTTTGTTGCTTTTGCATTCTCTATGATTTGATGCTAAGTATAGTCATTTATAAGCATGAGATTAGTGGCTAATAGTAAAGTACACATCATTATAGGTCATTATGGTTGTGGTTGAATGTTGAATGTTAAATATTGGGTAATTAGTATTCATTCACCTTAAGAAATTTTAGGTTGTACATGGATAGAGTGGGTGAGGTGTTTTTATCAAAAAGCAAGAAAAAGCCAAAACAAGAAATTAAAGAAGAGAGGAGAGGAGAGAGAAGAATATATAATTGAAGAACACACATAATAACTTGGATAGTGTTTGTTATCTTAAATAGACATTACTCTCATCTTTAGTACTAAGATAATATACTTTTCTATTTAATTATATGATTTAATTCAATGTATTGCTATCTATGTTTTTAAAAAAAGTATATTTTCAAATACTCTTATATATATGACTTTTAAAGTAGTGGAGTCAAAATAAACATATTTATTGATTTAATTATATATATATATATATATAATTAAATTATGTAAAAAAATTTTACATTATATTAATGCATCAAAATTAAATTTTTAGTATTTGAAATTCTCATCATCTTCAATGGGAGAATGTACTCTACTATGAACGAAGTTTGTATTTTTCATTATCCCTAGATGAAACCATGAGAGTATAGTAAAGTAGTAAAGCATAATTCTTATTTAATTAGTGTCTCCTTGATTAAATAAATAATATTATATCATTCATCATGAATGTTTGACTAATGGTTTAAGTTAAACCTCCACCTAATCAAATATGGCATAATTATTGATACACCATATACCACCACCACCACCAATACCATGTTTGTTACAACAATAATTCCATTTCCTCTTCTTAAAATAGCAATACATATCTTATTTAACAAATATCATCACTTGTCAACTATATACTTTTACAAAATCCACACATCAAACATAAACTAGAGAGAAATGAAGGCATCTATAATAATATTTTCCCTCATAATCTTCTTAATTTGTTTCCATGATTCAGCCATCATTCTTGGAAGTTCACAAGTAGATGGAAATTCTTCTTCACAATCACAAGCAAATAATGGAAGTAATAATAATAGTTCATCACAAGCAGATTCATGTAGCTCCAAGATAAACCTAAGTGTTCCTCTTTTCTTTGACACAACCAAGCTCAATTGTGTTCCTGTTTGGAATGCTCAAGGATTCATCTTAAGAGTAAGTGCCCTGTTTATTATTATATATGCATTCTTAAACTTCACTTAATTTAATCCCCATATATAGTTTTTAAAATTTTGACTTAATTGCCTTTGCAAATATCAATATTAATGCCTGTGATGATTAAAATGGCAGTATATATATATATTGCAAGATTGTTATTACACATGTGATTTTGGACCCCCCATTTTTGAGAGAATATTCTTAGTTCAAATCAATCCTATCAAGAAATATAAATAATATACATAGGCAAAATTTTCCTTAAAAAATATGTTGCTGATTTCTTATTTGAAAATCAAATATGAAAGTCTTTTTGAGAAACATCCTTATTATTAGTCATCACAAAAATTTAACACTCCCCCTTTTTCAATATACCAATTTGTCATTTCTATCTCCTGAAATGACAATAAAAATAGAGTATCAAATAAACTTAAATATAATCTTAATAAAATATTCATTGTAAGTCATATATATAACTGTCTTGATCAATAATATAATAATGTTCAATTGAATTACAATATAAAATACTATATAACACACAAAAAACAAATCAAAATTAAGGTCATATAAACTTAATTAACCATATGTTTTATGCATAAACTATATATGTAGTATTCTCAGAGTTCTCCAAACACATGGAGCTTCATTCTATCAGCACCAAACCCAAATTCATACATAGCAATAGGGTTCTCACCAAATGGAGGAATGGTGGGTTCAAGTGCAATAGTGGGTTGGATCTCAACAAATGGAGGTGGTGGTGGTGGAGGAATGAAGCAATACTACCTAGGAGGCACAACACCGAACTCGGTGGCTCCGGATAAGGGCAACCTCAAAATCCTCACCAACTCGACATTGATTACATCATCGTCATCATCGTCACTTTTGTACATGGCTTTTCAGTTACAAATTGATACCAACAACAACCACCACCCTTTGTCCAATTTGATTTTTGCCATTGGACCAAATGGGGTCTTTCCTTCAACACCAAGTTTTGCACTTGCCATGCACCAAGATAAGCTCTCTATGACTTTGGATTATTCAACAGGTTAGTCAATTTAATTATGAGATAAGAAGCCACATGCATGTGCTTTGTACTTTTTTAATTAATGAGCCAATGAATATTATAAGTACGAAAAAAAAAAAATCTAGGCCTCTGTGTTGATCGACAGTTTTATATCAAACTATTAGCTAGATGGAGTGTGGGACTCCATTTAAGTAGGACTTTTACTCTATCTAACAGTTGACATGAAACTGTCAACACATAGACAGATCTATTTTTCGTACACGTAATGTTTTTCAATTATATATAGAGAAATTCTTAAGATATATATGTTTAGTTTTTTTTTTTGGTAAATGGATATATATATGTTTAGTTTGGTTTGAGAAATCTTAGTTTTTCTATTTTTTTAATTTATTGAAAAATATATTGAAAACTAAAAAAGTTGTAAATGAAAACTGAAAATTATCTTCTACAATTAATAAAACCTGTAGTTATTAACACATGATTTATTACATTATTATATACTATTATTGTAGTAGTGTTCACGTGGTTGATTTTGGCACATGGCCCATTATTATAAATTATTATATGAGTTGCAAGTTAAAAGTATAAATGGTTGGTGGTTTAATTTGGGGTTGTTGAGAGGACATTCTATTCTTCTGATTGTTATGAGTAAGTTGAGATGTTATAATATGATTCGACCCTCTACCAAACTCAACCCACATACATAGTCTAGCTAGTTTTCCATCAAGTGGATTTGGTGCCTTAATTTCATAGATTTGTATATTAAATAATAGCATTAACTTTTATACATTGTTAGTATTAACAATTTTATAATCAATAATGTTGGTCTCGTACAACAGAAATACATCTAACTAGTATCCAACATGTGCTATACATAATATGGAATGTGTGCGATATGATTTCATAATATCACCTAATTGTGTTATATATTTTATGTATGTAATTTTTGAAATAATTAACTATTATTATAAAAACTAAACACTTTTACAAAATGTTACTAATCATAGTGTTATGTTATTTGTACGAAATTTTTTTGACTTCTGTACGCTTTGGATGAAAATTTAATCCACCGTTAGATGAAATGTGGACTCTATTCAAGTATGACTTACATTTTATCCAACCGTGTATGAAATGCTCATCGACACGAGGTTGAGAAAAATGTAGCACAAATTACTTCTCTTTTAATTATGAGATTCAATTTGTTTGATTATTATTCTAATTAAAACTACCTACAGGATCAAGTTCTTCATCACAAAGCCCATCAAGGAACCTAAAAAGAAGCCATGGATTGTTGAACATATTTGGATGGGGCATCCTAATAATAATGGGAGCAATAGTTGCAAGACATTTCAAAGAATGGGATCCATTTTGGTTTTACTTTCATGCCACAGTTCAATTATTGGGTTTTGTTGTTGGAATTATTGGTGTCATTAGTGGGTTTGTCCTCACTAATCAGCTCCAAATTGATGTTTCTATTCACAAGACTCTTGGAATCATCATTCTTGTGCTAGCTTGCCTCCAGGTATTCTTTTTAATTAATTAATTAATTAATACTTTTAGTAGGATTTTAGGATTGGAGTAATTAATTTCTCTAATTATTGTATAATATTGTTACAAGCATAAGCTTAATAAGATTAATATGTATGTATAGGAATGAAGTTCTTGTAAAAAGACAATAATGCTTCTTGTACACACAATTTCTCACCACCATCTGCCACTCATAATAATTGTATTTAAAAAATGAATTTAATACTCTAATAATACATTATTTTTTACTAATAATATTGTGGGACTGAAGATGAAAAGTGTGTTGTTGGCAGGAAGTGACTGATACATAGTGTACATATAGCACTACTAGTAAAAAGAACTTGTTTTTAGTTAAAGTCAATGATAAAATAAAAGTGACATATTCATCTTAAAATTAATTAATTGCACATTAATTATATTCACTAATTAATTTCAAGACTAATAATCCATTTTTAATTTTATTTTCTATTTGAGACAAACCCAAGTCAAAATAATGAGTACAATACTACACATATATATACAAAACCTTAGTTTTAGCATAAACTATAGTAATTATAAATTATATGAAAAAAAAGTCAAAACATCTAATATATAGTGCACAACAACTATTATATTGTGGAGAACATATATTACATGTTGCATAATGCATACAACATATATCATATATTATGCACAATAATATCACATTTTGTAAAGAAAGATGATGTTACAACATGTGATATATTTTGTGCATAACATATTATATATGTTGATATGTTGTGCACGATCTATTAGCTGTTTTAACGGATATTTTGTTATGCACCAAGATTTTCTCTAAATATAAAATTCATTCGGCTAATTTATCTAAAGACTAATAATCATGACACATAAATAATTGGTTTTGCAGATAACGGCATTGCTAGCAAGACCAAACAAGGCATCAAAAATGAGAAAATATTGGAATATGTATCATCACAACACAGGCAGAGTTTTGATCATATTAGCCATAGCTAACATTTTCTATGGTATTCATTTAGCCAATGAGCCAAATGCATGGACTATTAGTTATGCTATTGCTCTTGCCCTAATACTCTTCATTGCATTTCTTTTTGAAATCAGACTTTGGACCATACATCCACTAGATTAATCTCTTTAATATAATAATATAAATAATTTGTTTTGTTTTGTTTTCTCGTTAGGTTTTTGTTAATTGGAATTAAGCTCCTCAATATATTCCTTTTCTACGATCCTTGAGGATTAGAGTTTATTTTAAGCTACATGTACAATTTTATATAATTAAACTTGTGTCATTAATTAAGTGACACATTTCAATTGGTTTATTTCAATAATGCTTGTCGTATAACAAAAGTACGTCTAACGAGTATTCAACGTGTGCTATATGTAAGACGTAATGTGTGCTATATGTATATCACACACACGTATAACACACATTACGTCTTATATATAACACACATTGGATACTCGTTGGACATATTTATGATGTATAACAAAAATTATTGGGTTTATTTATATATATTTATATTATCTTAGCATTCACTTTCTACTATATTCTTTACAATATCGTTTTGCAGCAGTTAATGAATTATTATTATTGACTACTATAACTACAACTATTATTATTATTGTTGTTTTTTTTATTTTATTATTTTAGAACTATGATGGGCTAGCATTAATTCACAGAGATTTGGAAGGATCCACTGCTTCTTGATATTGGAGCAAATCAATTAATGAAAAGGAAATAATAATTAATTAATATATCACCTGGCATATATGCAGTTGTTTTGTGCAATAAATTAATTATTGAACATTATTTTAACACTGTTTCTTGATCTCTTAATTTCATTTGCTTCTGTTGCTTCCACGTCTCTACTTATATGAATTTAAATGAAAAAAAAAAAGAAAACTGCATTAATTGGTTATGGCCTATTAATAATTATTGAGCTGTAAATTGAATACATACAAAGCTCCAAAAATAATAAAAAAAACATAATTTAAAATTATAAGAATTTCTCCCATAATAAATGAATTTTCAAGTAAATATCATCTTATCTTATTCAACACAAAAGACAAGTACATTTTGAGAGCAAAGAAATGTGCCCTAATATTCTTCATCAAACAACATGTATTGTAAATGGTAAAATATTAATGAAAAATTATACATAGAATTTTGCTAACCTCTGTCCTAAAAGTACAATTAGAAAGTTTACATTAAAAATCCTCAAGACACACATTATTCTAATTGTAGTTTTTCTGACCAGTACTTAGTCTTAGGACAATTTAACATAACCTTAACTAAACATGTAATAATGTTTGTGGTACAATAAAAATACGTCAAACTAGTATCCAACGTATGCTATACATATAACACACATTTCATATCATGTATAACACACGTTAGATACTAGTTGGGTGTATTTCTGTTGTACGACAAATATTATTGCATATAAAATGAATAATCTCTATTTCTTTTAGAAAGCACCACTTAGTATATAATTTGCATGCTCTTGTACCAAATTCCATGCCATAATCACATGATGTTCCTCTGTTAAGGTAGCACCAATTGCAAACCTAATAACAAAAGCACCTTCAACTTCTGCATGAGTCATATACACTTTCCCACAACTATTAATTGATTCCAACAATTTCCTATTCACCTCATTCACCAAGTACTCATCATTCACCATCTTCCCATAATCATACTCATTATTTTTACTATTAGCAACAATTATTGCTGATGGTGAAACTCTAAAGCAAACCAAAGAGAATTTCCTAGGAACAACAATTTCAAACCTCTTATCCAACCTAACAAGCCCTTCAAATTTCTTAGCAATCCTCACATGGTTCCTCAAGAAGGTCCTAAGATTCTCAACACCATAGCTTCTAAGAACAATCCATAGTTTCAAGGAATTGAATTTCCTACTAAGTGTGATCTGCCAATCTTTATAGTCAACAACCTGCTTTGTCTCAGATGCCTTGTTCCTCAAGAAAAGTGGATCTGTTGAGAGTGATCTGTTAAGGGCAGTATGATCCTTAACAAAAAGACAACAACAAGCTAAATTTGTCAAAAACCACTTATGAGCATTGAAACTGAATGAATCAGCAGCTTCAACACCATCAATACAGAATCTGAATTCAGGACAAATACAAACAGAACCTGCATAAGCAGCATCAATATGGACCCAAATTCCATGATCTTTAGCCACATCACATAATTTCCTTAAAGGGTCAATAGAACCTGTGGCTGTGGTCCCTACAGTGGCACATAGAAAAAAGGGCACCAACCCTTTTTTCAAATCTAGAAGAATTGTAGAAACAAGTGATTCAGGGGACAAAGTGAAAGAATTGGACTTTTTAGTCTTAATTGCCCTGAAATTATGAGGACTAATACCTGAAATTTGTGCAGCTTTTTCTAGTGCACTATGAGTTTGATCTGATCCATAAACAACAAGTTTCCCAATTTTTCCACTTCCAATTTTTGACAGAATTTTGTCCCTAGCAGCAACAAGTGTGCACAAAATTGCCTCACAAGTTGTGCCTAATATCACACCACCACCACCACCACAAAATTGGTCATGAAAATAATAGTCTTGTGGAAGATTGAGCAATTTTGCAAGCCAATTCATGACAATGATCTCTAATTCTGTTGCAGCTGGTGATGAAACCCAATTGAAGCCAACAACATTGAGTCCTGAGCTTAGCATTTCGCCAACGAAACCGGGTATGCTACCACTGCTGGGGAAGTATGCATAGTAATTTGGACTCATCCAGTGTGTGATTCCTGGGATTATGTGCTTTTTCACATCTTCAAGTATTGATTCAATTGGTTCAGGGGATAATGGTGCTGAATCTGGTGTACTTTTTCTGAGGTAGTTTGGTTCTACTTGGCTTAGGACAGGGTAGCTTTCAATTTTGGTGTAGTAATCTGCAAGAAAATCAATCATCATGTACCCTTGTCTCCTGAATTCTTCAGGGTCTAGAGGGTTCATCATCATGATCCTTGGTACTGAATCACAATCATCATCATCACTTTCAAGGCTGAGATGATGATTATTCTTCAATGTGTTCATCATTTTCAGGGTTGTGTTGTACTTTAGCTATGCATTGTTCATAAGGTATATATATAGCCATGAGCTAATATATTTTATTGGAATACTTTTTCTTTTTTTAAATTGCAGTTGCGATCGCAATTATGACGGTGCCCACAATTGTTTTTCTTATTATGATAGTGGGGCGTAACAGTACTGTATTGCGTGCGTACAACTGTTATCACGATCGTAACTGAGGTCACAATTTATTGCTTAGCACTTTAATTAATTTAATATTGGAAATTTATAAAAATTAATGTCTAAAATTTACAAAGCTAATGTTAACTAAATGTTTATTAAGAGAAAGTAGTGGCAAATAATAAACCAAGCATGTCCTCATAATGTCAATTTAGATAGCACCACTTAGGTCACTATTTATTTTTGGCTTGCTAACCACATTCTAAGGGCACAGATTGATACCAAACATAGTACTCATTAATTAATAATAATGGATGAAAATATAAATTATACAATTTTTCAATGCTTAAATACATAAAAACTTATTACTTCTATTTTCTTAACCAATGCTAATTAAGTGCACAACATTTGGTAAGGCATATAAAATATGACAAGAAAAAAATATAGAGAAAATAAAAATAGAGATAAAAAGAATATAAAGTTTTTTATATTAGTGTAGGAATAGTAGTTTCTATATTATCATCAATTTTGTGTTTCACATGTCCTGATTTTCACCGCAACAATAATAATCATTTTCAACATGTAATTGTTGAAAATTGTTGATAAAAGTATTGTTAAAAAAGATATACTGATATTTGTTGACCGTTAAAAGTAGTCATAAACTATTATTTGACAATTAGTGACCGTTGAAAATGCTCATAAACTAATTTTGAGTATTTTTGACATATATTAATTATTAATATTATTTTTATTGACATATTTAATGTTAAAAATGCTAATTTTTTCTAATAGTGTTGTCGGAGTACAAAAAATAGACTGATTTTTCATCTTACCAAATATTTTACTTTAACTTACTTTTATATATATATTCTTACTAAAAGTGGCCAAAGGGAATTGGTTAAAATTCTTGGTTTGGTAGAGGACGCAGCCAATATTAAAGGCTGCGTACCTAAATATCAAAGTACTTGCAATCATTATAGAATAATAAAGTTTCAGCAAAGTTAGGTGTGAAATTTTGAAATAATTTAGTAAAATAATTTTATTAATTATTATAACAATAAGTTAATACAGTAATAATGTAGTGTGAACCTGGAAAAATAAATAAAACATTAATTGCAAAATGTATTATTGAGTGAAGATCGATAGGAGAACTAGATTTAGAAATAATATATTTTCCAATCATATATACACCTATCCATTTTAGTATTGATGAACATTTCATTTACCATTAGATGAAACATATATTCTACTTGAATGAATCCGCAATTAATTTAATGATGAATGAGTGTTTATCGATACAAAAGTAAAGAAAAATTAGTACAAATAAAATATCTCAGTCAGATTTTATGACATGCCAAACTAGGGCAAAAATACAAATTAAAACTACACATCTTTATCTAACTATTTAATGATATATATGTCAATCTTTTCTTGTTCAGGCAGAGAGTTGTCAATTACTTTGGGTAGGAAATTAATTAATGATATTTAGTTAGTTGTTAGGAGAAACTAAACTATTTTTTAATTTATCCCCAAAATTGATATATTTTTTTTATAGGCCTCAAAGGGAAGTCATATATATACACTATAATAGAAAGACTGTAGACTTAAAATTACGAGATTACAAGATTTTTTTACATATATTACAAATTTTCAACTATATGTAAAAAATTCATGAAATCACATAATTTGAAATCTATAGCCTTTATTTTAAGGTATTTCTAGAAAAATTAGTGAAGCCTCACATTTTAAAGCCTATAGGCTTCAACTTCTACAATTTGTAAAAATTTCATGAAATTACATAATTTGAAGTCTGTAGCCTTTGTTTTATGGTGTTTTAGAAAAATTAGTGAAATCTCACATTTTAAAGTCTATAGCCTTCAATTTCTACTATATGTAAAAAAATTCAAGAAATCACATAATTTGAAGTCTATAGCTTTTGTTTTATGGTGTTTCTAGAAAAATTAGTGAAATCTCAAATTTTAAAGCTTATAGCCTTTAATTTCTACTATATGTAAAAAATTCATGAAATTACATAATTTAAAATCTATAGCCTCCGTTTTGTGGTGTTTCTAGAAAAATTATTGAAATCTCACATTTTAAAGCCTATATCTTCAATTTCAACTATATGTAAAAAATTTATGAAATCACATAATTTGAAGTCTATAGCCTTTGATTTATGGTGTTTCTCGAAAAATTAGTGAAACCTCAGATTTTAAAGCCTATAGTCTTCAATTTCAATTATATGTAAAAAATTCATGAAATCACATAATTTGAAGTCTACAGCCTTTGTTTTATGATGTTTCTAGAAAAATTAGTGAAATCTAACATTTTAAAGCCCATAAGCTTCAACTTCTTCTATTTGTAAAAATTTCATGAAATTACATAATTTGAAGTCTATAGCCTTTGTTTTATGGTGTTTTAGAAAAATTAGTGAAATCTCACATTTTAAAGCCTATGGCCTTCAATTTCTACTATATGTAAAAAATATAAGAAATCACATAATTTGAAGTCTTTAACCTTTCTTTTATGGTGTTTCTAGAAAAATTAGTGAAATCTCACATTTTAAAGCCTATAGGCTTCAACTTCTACTATTTGTAAAAATTTCATGAAATTACATAATTTGAAGTCTATAGAATTTGTTTTATGGGGTTTCTAGAAAAATTCATGAAATCACATAATTTGAAGTCTATACCCTTTGTTTTATGGTGTTTCTAGAAAAATTAGTGAAATCTCACATTTTAAAGCCTATAGCCTTCAATTTCTACTATATGTAAAAAATTCATGAAATCACATAATTTGAAGTCTATAGCCTTTGTTTTATGGTGTTTCTAGAAAAATTAGTGAAATCTCACATTTTAACGCCTATAGCCTTAAACTTCTACTATGTGTAAAAAATTCATGAAATCACACAATTTGAAGTCTATAGCCTTTGATTTATGGTGTTTCTAGAAAAATTAGTGAAACCTCATATTTTAAAGCCTATAGTCTTCAATTTCAACTATATGTAAAAAATTCATGAAATCACATAATTTGAAGTCTACAGCCTTTGTTTTATAGTGTTTCTAGAAAAATTAGTGAAATCTCACATTTTAAAGCCTATAGGCTTCAACTTCTACTATTTGTAAAAATTTCATGAAATTACATAATTTGAAGTCTATAGCCTTTGTTTTATGGTGTTTTAGAAAAATTAGTGAAATCTCACATTTTAAAGCCTATGGCCTTCAATTTCTACTATATGTAAAAAATATAAGAAATCACATAATTTGAAGTCTTTAGCCTTTCTTTTATGATGTTTCTAGAAAAATTAGTGAAATCTCACATTTTAAAGCCTATAGACTTCAACTTCTACTATTTGTAAAAATTTCATGAAATTACATAATTGGAAGTCTATAGCCTTTGTTTTATGGGGTTTCTAGAAAAATTCATGAAATCACATAATTTGAAGTCTATACCCTTTGTTTTATGGTGTTTCTAGAAAAATTAGTGAAATCTCACATTTTAAAGCATATAGCCTTCAATTTCTACTATATGTAAAAAATTCATGAAATCACATAATTTGAAGTCTATAGCCTTTGTTTTATGGTGTTTCTAGAAAAATTAGTGAAATCTCAAATTTTAACGCCTATAGCCTTAAACTTCTACTATATGTAAAAAATTCATGAAATCACACAATTTGAAGTCTATAGCCTTTGATTTATGGTGTTTCTAGAAAAATTAGTGAAACCTCATATTTTAAAGCCTATAGTCTTCAATTTCAACTATATGTAAAAAATTCATGAAATCACATAATTTGAAGTCTACAGCCTTTGTTTTATGGTGTTTCTAGAAAAATTAGTGAAATCTCAAATTTTAACGCCTATAGCCTTAAACTTCTACTATATGTAAAAAATTCATGAAATCACACAATTTGAAGTCTATAGCCTTTGTTTATATGGTGTTTTAGAAAAATTAGTGAAATCTCACATTTTAAAGCCTATAGCCTTCAATTTCTACTATATGTAAAAAATTCAAGAAATCACATAATTTGAAGTCTATAGCCTTCATTTTATGGTGTTTCTAGAAAAATTAGTGAAATCTCAAATTTTAAAGCCTATAGCCTTTAATTTCTACTATATGTAAAAAATTCATGAAATCACATAATTTGAAGTCTATAGCCTTCGTTTTATGGTGTTTCTAGAAAAATTATTGAAATCTCACATTTTAAAGCCAATATCTTCATTTTGAACAATATGTAAAAAATTCATGAAATCACATAATTTGAAGTTTATAGCCTTTGTTTTATGGTGTTTCTAGAAAAATTAGTAAAATCTCACATTTTAAAGCCTATATAGCCTTCAAAATATTGAATTACATAATTTTGAGAATAAGGTAGAAATTGGAGGCTATAAATTTTAAAAATTGAGATTTCACTATTTTTCTAGAAATGCTATAAAAGTAAAGACTATAGTCATTAAAATATTTAATTACTTAATTTTGAGAATTAGGTAGATATTGAAGGCTATTGACTTTAAAAAGTGAGATTTCACTATTTTTTTAGAAATGCTATAAAAGTAAAGACTATAGTCTTTAAAGTATTTAATTACATAATTTTGAGAATTAGGTAGAAATTGAACGCTATAGACATTAAAAAGTGAGATTTCACTATTTTTCAAGAAATGTTATAAAAGTAAAGACTAGTCTTTAAAATATTGAATAACATAATTGTGAAAATTAGGTAGAAATTGATGGCTATAGATTTTAAAAAGGGAGATTTCACTATTTTTCTAGAAATGATATAGAAGTAAAGACGATAGTCTTTAAAATATTGAATTACATAATTTTGAGAACTAGGTAGAAATTGAAGACAATAGATTTTAAAAAGTAAGATTTCACTATTTTTCTAGAAATGCTATAAAAGCAAAAGACTATAGTCTTTAAAATTTTGAATTACATAATTTTGACAACAAGGTAGAAATTGAAAGTTATATACTTCAAAAAGTGATATTTTATTATTTTAGTAGAAACACTAAAAAATTAGAGACTATAGTCTTTAAAATAATGAATTACATAATTTTGAGAATAAGGTAGAAATTGAAGGCTATAAACTTTAAAAAGTGAGATTTCACTATTTTTCTAGAAATGCTATAAAAGTGAAGATTATAGTTTTTAAAGTATTTAATTACATAATTTTGAGAATTAGGTAGAAATTGAAGGCTATAGACTTTAAAAAGTGAGATTTCACTATTTTTCTAGAAATGCTATAAAAGTAAAGAAAATAGTATTTAAAATATTGAATTTCATAATTTTGAGAATTACGTTGAAATTGAAGGCTATAGACTTTAAAAAGTGAGATTTCATTATTTTTCTAGAAATGCTATAAAAGTAAAGAATATAGTCTTTATAGTATTTAATTACATAATTTTGAGAATTAGGTAGAAATTGAAGGATATAAACTTTAAAAAGTGAGATTTCACTATTTTTCTAGAAATGCTATAAAAGTAAAGACTATAGTCTTTAAAGTATTTAATTACATAATTTTGAGAATTAGGTAGAACTTGAAGGCTATAGACTTAAAAAATGAGATTTCACTATTTTTCTAGAAATGATATACAAGTAAAGACTATAGTCTTTAAATATTAAATTACATAATTTTGAGAACTAGGTAGAAATTGAAGGCAATAGACTTTAAAAAGTGAGATTTCACTATTTTTCTAGAAATGATAAAGCAAAGACTATAGTCTTTAAAATATTGAATAACATAATTTTGAGAATTAGGTAGAAATTGAACGCTACAGACTTTAAAAAGTGAGATTTCACTGTTTTTCTAGAAATGCTATAAAAGTTAAAACTATAGTCTTTAAAGTATTTAATTACATAATTTGAGAATTAGGTAGAAATTGAAGGTTATAGACTTTAAAAAGTGAGATTTCACTATTTTTCTAAAAATGATATAAAAGTAAAGATTATAGTCTTTAAAATATTGAATTACATAATTTTGAGAACTAGGTAGAAATTGAAGGCAATAGACCTTAAAAAGTGATATTTCACTTTTTTTCTAGAAATGCTATAAAAGCAAAGACTATAGTCTTTAAAATATTGAATAACATAATTTTGAGAATTAGGTAGAAATTAAAGGCTATAGAGTTTAAAAAGTGAGATTTCACTATTTTTCTAGAAATGCTATAAAAGTAAAGACTATAGTATTTAAAGTATTTAATTACATAATTTTGAGAATTAGGTAGAAATTAAAGGCTATAAACTTTAAAAAGTGAGATTCCACTATATTTCAATAAATGTTGTAAAAGTAAAGACTATAGTCTTTAAAATATTGAATAACATAATTTTGAGAATTAGGTAGAAATTGAAGGCTATAGACTTTAAAAAGTGAGATTTCACTATTTTTCTAGAAATGCTATAAAAGCAAAGACTATAGTCTTTAAAATATCGAATTACATAATTTTGAGAACAAGGTAGAAATTGAAGGGTATAGACTTCAAAAAATGATATTTTATTATTTTAATAGAAGCACTAAAAAAGTAATGATTATAGTCTTTAATATATTGAATTATATAATTTTAAAAACTAGGTAGAAATTGAAGGCTATAAACTTTAAAAAGTGAGATTTCACTATTTTTCTAGAAATGCTATAAAAGTAAAAATTATAGTCTTTAAAATATTGAATTACATAATTTTGAGAACTAGGTAGAAATTGAAGGCTATAGACTTTAAAAAGTGAGATTTCACTATTTTTCTAGAAATACTATAAAAGTAAAGACTATATAGTCTTTAAAATATTGAATTACATTATTTTGAGAACAATGTAGAAATTGAAGGCTATAGCCTATAGACTTTAAAAAGTGAGATTTCACTATTTTTCTAGAAATGATACAAAAGTAAAGACTATAGTTTTTAAAATATTGAATTACATAATTTTGAGAACAAGGTAGAAATGGAAGGTTATATATTTATAAAAGTGACATTTTTTTATTTTAATAAACACTCTAAAAAAGTTAAGACTATAGTCTTTAAAATATTAAATTACATAATTATTAAAATCAGGTAGAAATTGAAGGCTATAGACTTTAAAAAGTGAGATTTCATTATTTTTCTAGAAATGATATAAAAGCAAAGACTAGAGTTTTTAAAATATTGAATTACATAATTTTGAGAACATGATAGAAATTGAAGGCGATAGACTTCAAAAAGTGACATTTTATTATTTTATTAGAAACACTAAAAAAGTTAAGACTATAGTCTTTAAAATATTGAATTACATAATTTTGAGAATTAGGTAGAAATTGAAAGCTATAGACTTTAAAAAGTGAGATTTCACTATTTTTCTTGAAATGCTATATAAGAAAAGGCTATAGTTTTTAATATATTTAATTACATAATTTTGAGAATTAGGTAGAAATTGAAGGCTATAGACTTTAAAAAGTGAAATTTCACTATTTTTCTGTAAATGATATAAAAGTAAAGATTATAGACTTTAAAATATTGAATTACATAATTTTGAGAATAAAGTAGAAATTGAAGGCTATATACTTTAAAAAGTGAAATTTCACTTTTTTTCTATAAATGATATAAAAGTAAAAACTATAGTTTTTAAAATATTGAATTACATAATTTTAAGAACAAGGTAGAAATTGAAGACTATAGACTTCAAAAAGTGAAATTTCACTATTTTTCTAGAAATGCTATAAAAGTAAAGATTATAGTCTTTAAAATATTAAATTACATAATTTTGAGAACTTGGTAGAAATTGAAGGCTATAGACTTTAAAAAGTGACATTTTATTATTTTAATAGAAACACTAAAAAAGTAAAGACTATAATCTGTAAAATTTTGAATTGCATACTTTTTAAAACTAGGTAGAAATTGAATACTATAGACTTTAAAAAGTGAGACTATAGTTTTTAAAATATTGAATTATATAATTTTGATAACTAGGTAAAATTATACTATTTTTCTAGAAACAATATAAAAGTATTTTAACCCGTCCATATTTGGTATTTGCATTATTGTGCATTTTTAAATATTACATGTTTTTTTTTCTCAATGTATCTACCGGAGCGATTCCGATGACTAATCTCCGCCAGTTTGTGCGTGCACCTCAAAGGTGGGACGGCTGGCCAAGGTCCTCTCTGCATACACACCGCCCCGGAATCGAACCCGAGACTAAATGCTTAAGCAACCCAAGCCACTACCACTTGTGCTTTTTTATTATATCGTTCTGGTCCAATTCCAAAACAAATAAAAATAAAATGTCTTAGCCCATTTATATTCAAAAATAAAAATATATACTACAGTCCATTCTAAAACAAAAAAATTGTCCTCACACAAATTGGGCTAGGTCAATTTCCATTTGATGTTCTATCTTGTTCATTCTAAAAAAAACAAACAATAATGGAACTCAGCCCATCTATTTTGTTCAGCCCAATTCTTTTCGGCCTTTCTAAAATTAAACAACAGAATAAAAATATGGAAAAACATAAAAAATAAATAAAATAAAATGAAAATAAAGATTAATAAAATCAGAAAGTTGGGTCTTCTACCACAGGACTGCATTGCCTCCCACTTCCACCTTAGCCCCATCCCCCTGTAATAATGAGCATGTGATTTCTATTTTAGTGCCTTGCAGGGAATAACTCATCAGAGCACGGAGCCAAACGGAATAACACTATGAGAATGGTTGCGTTTGTTTTTACTGACTCTGGGGTCATATCTGAGAGTCAGTGAAAAATTGACTCTTTCAAGTGTTTGAGCGAGGGTCATAGTAACTCACTAAACAGAGTCACAGTGACTCAGTATTGGAAGCGAGTTACTGTGTGCTGGACGGGAGGCATAAATATGTGAGGGTGTGTTCGGAGTCAATTTTAGAGTAACCGTGACTCTGACTCCTAAACACTACCTAACAGGGTATTTGGAAAGGTAAGAAATTGGATTCTTTCATAGAATTGAATTCAATTCCTCAATTTGATTTTTTACTTAAAAGGTCTGAGAATTGAAATAATAGAAAGAATTGAATTGAATTCCAATCTTTGGTATAAAAAATGAACAATAGAATTGAATTCTAAATGGAATTCAATTCCCTTGAAAACACAAAAAACAAATTAGACCTAAATATGTGTGATTTGATTTTGGAATTGTTTCCACTTGAAGTTTATAATACACAATCCCCAAACTATTCTTCTTTTATTGTTAGGTTTCACCTTCTTCATTTGTAATTATCTTCCTTCAACCTAATTTCCTTGTAAATAATTTAAATTATTTTTAAGTACATCGTAAATAATATAAATGACTTATTATTTCATTTCAAAGAAGAGAATTCAAATCATAGAGGGATTGAATTTCAATTCCATCATGAATTAAATTCAATTCCATTAAAATATTCAAAACAACTTAGATAGATTTCAATTCAAATCTTTATTGAAATTCAATTCAATTCTAGATCTTTGAAACATTTCAAACTGGCTGTAAAGAATCAAGGGCATTTCTCAGTCAGAGGTTTATAAATGGAAGAGGAAGGATTCAAACCGATCTCATAATCCAAATTCATCTCAACCTCTGTCCAGAAATCACAACACAGAAATGGCAAACAGAGCTAAAGGCAGAAGCATAAACAACTAAACCCAACAACACCATCACAATCCCATTCAATCTACTTCTATCAAGAACACCAAACAATTCAATCACAGACAATCCAAACACAGAACAGAGAATTCGATAGGGTAAGCATTACCTTCATCACAGCCTCATCATCATCATGTAGCCAGCACCACATTCATCATCGATGCCATCCTTCACCACCATTATCATTTTCTTGAATCACCACCATTTCACCCAATCTAAACCAAAGAGCAGATAAATGAACGGAAGCAAAAAAATAGTAAACAGAGAATAGATGACATCACCTTCACATCATCATTCCGGGCACCACAACCGCCGTCACCAGCACCAGCGGCGCCTCCATCCCTCCACGGTGACCTTCTTTTCTCGCCACTCCCTCAAGCCGACAGCCACGGCGGCGCCTGACAGCACAATCGGCCACGAAACTCGCGGCGCAGCCCCGCGGCGATTAGCGGTTGCGATGGCCGCAAAACTCCCCTGTTCTCTGCAGTCGCGGAAACCATCCTGATCTTCCTCCCTCCCCGTGATCGCCCTCATCCATCCGCGGCTCCCATCGCCTTCTCCCTCTGGCCGCGATGGAAGCAGTAGGCGGCAACAAGGCGCCTCTGTTTCTCTCTTATCGCCATCACAGAGGCGGCATCTCCCTCATTCCTCTCTCCTCCCGTCGCCGCGCCTCGCTGCCACGGCGGCCTTGAGGGTCGCGGTTCCCTCCCTCTCCCTCTCTCTCCCTCTCTCTCGTTCCCTCATCCCTCACTCACTCAAGAATCAAAACCAAAACCTAATTGCAAAACTAAGCTTAGTGTCTTGTGGGCTTTGTTACTGAATGTATAGAATGTGTAGGCCCATGTGTGTGTGTTTGGGCTTCTGAATTCTTTTTGCTTTCTTATTAACTCTTAAGCCCATTCATAAAAAAAAATCAAAAAAATATATTTCGCACTATAAAATAAAGATTATAGACTTTAAATTATGAAATTACATGATTTTTTTACATTTATTAGAAATTTAAGGCTACATACTTTAAAATGTGAGATTTTTCTATTTTTCTAGAAACACTATAAAAGAAAGACTATAAACTTTAATTTATGAAATTATATGATTTTTTTACATATAGTAGAAATTGAAGGCTCTACACTTTAAAACGTGAGATTTCTCTAATTTTTCTAGAAACACTTTAAAACAAAGACTATAGACTTTAAATTATGAAATTACATGATTTTTTTTACATATAGTAGAAATTGAAGGTTATATACTTTAAAATGTGAGATTTCTCTATTTCTCTATAGAAACACTTTAAATGAAAGACTATAGACTTTATATTTTAAAATTACATGATTTTTTTACATATAATAGAAATTGAAGGCTATATACTTAAAATTTTGATATTGCTCTCATTTTTCTAGAAACACTATAAAACAAAGACTATAGACTTTAAATTATGAAATTACATGATATTTTTACCTATAGTAAAAATTGAAGGCTATATATACTTTAAAATATATATATAATTACATTATTATTATTGCATTTGGTTAATATTGAAGGATATATTTCTTTAAGATGATTAGTAAACTTGCATGCCAACTCTATGTTTTGTTCCAATTATTTGATAATAATCATATCTCTCAAACCAGTTTATATGTTTGAGTTTTCTATAACAGAAAAACAATATCAAAGAATATGCTCTACATTATGAAATCAAAATCCAATAGATCCTAAATACCTAAACAAATTCATGTTTCGTGAAGAAAAATCATAAGAACTTTATTGGTAACTTTTCATATAAGAATCAATTTGATTAAGTATTTTTTTTAGTAACGCATCGACTTAATTGAAAATTTTAAATTATAAAGAATTAATTGTATACTCGATGAAACTATGTAGACATCCAAAGTAATTAAATCAAATAAGTATTGAATTAGTGCCAAAAGTTGCACCAAAAATTAACACAAACTAAGATTAAAATCAAAACCTAAGCTGTACATTTATTTTTTTACATGATACACATGGAGAGTTATGCTTTGGCCACATCTTTCACCATAATGAAACCCTCTTCTTGTGCATAAAGCTAACTTATCAATTATTGCAAAAGAAGACAATGGTGTAAAACATAATTTCCTTCAACTATATGTTGTTGCATTATATTCCTTTTCCAAGTTCAAAGATGACCCTATTTTTTATAAGGCTAATATAAACAGTAATATTTATTGTACAACAGAAATACGTCTAACTAGTATCTAACTATACTATATATAACACATAATGTATGTCATACGTGTATGTATTATAATATAGCACACATTACGAATTATATATAGCACACGTTGAATAATAGTTGGACGTATTTCGGTCCTACATAGAGCATTATTCTAATATAAATGACCCTCTTGCAAAATTTGCAACTTGGAAAATGCACAAGAACACAATTCATCATTTTCTTTGAAATTGATTTTGTAGCTTAATTAATTAGTTGCCAGCTAAGGAAAATCCTCTTGAATTAGGGGACCTAAGAAGGAAAGAGGGTATGCCAACACCATGTTTGAGTAAGTATACAATGAATGATAACCAAGCTGCAAAGGCAATGCATACAAGAAAACCAAAGATGAGTCCATCAACTTCTGAGAGGAAGAAATCTAATAACATGTATCCATAAACCAGAATTACCAGCACAGCTACACTCCAAGCTATTCTCTGCTTCACAAAAAAATTGACAAAAGTTATGGATTAGTATTTAATTGGTACAATTCCATCCCTTGCTTTAAATGAATATTTTTAATTTTTTTTCAAAAAATTAAAAAGAAACCATAATATGTTTCCTAATACATTTAGAAACCAAGAAAAAAATAAACTGTATAATTTCAATGTTACGTTAAAAGAAACTTTTATTAGACTAGGTTTACGAGGAGAATTATAAAGACAGTAAAGACAAAGACACAAAGATATAAAATCTTTGTATTACATCTACATTACCGAACATCTTCATTCTATATTTTATCTATGCATTTCTATCATATACACCTTACAAAACGCAATCTTATATTGCACTTGATGATGTGTATAGGACGAATAGAAGAGAGTTAGGAAAATGGAGACAAAGACGAAAAAAATATAAAGTCTTAATATAACTTTTCATCACCAAACACTCCTCTTCTGTATTTTAATCTTTGTACTTCTTTTCTAATTTCTCTGAATTCAATCTTAGATAAACAAACTTTAGTTTATGCCGCATGTAATAATTGAAAGACTTAACCATAACATGTATGTACTACTAACAATGACACATGCATCTTTATCCATTTTTTACTATATTTTTCTTGATCTTCGTGTCGACAAATATTTTATCCATTGTCCAATGGAGAGTGGATCCTACTGAAATAGGGTCCACACTTCATCCAGTAATAGATAAAGTATTCGTTCACACAAGCCGATAAATTTTCATTAGATAACATTACTCGGTAGATAAATAGGTTTAGCTTACCTCAACTACAGGCCCTATTCTAAATGTTCCCATAACTTCCTCTTTGGACACTAAAGTAAGAAGAGGAATAAGTGCAAAAGGAATTTGAATTGCTTGAACAACATTAAGCCATTCATTCAATGTATCCAATGAACCTTCTGAAGTGTTGAAAACAATAGCAACAATCATAGTTGGAACAATTGCACAACTCCTAGTGATCAATGCCCTTAACCACTTCTTTATATTAAGGTTCAAAAACCCTTCTGTTATAAATTGTCCTGCATATGTTCCTGTTATTGTGCTACTTTGTCCTGCTGCTAAAAGACCAATACCCCAAATATACAGAATTGGAAACAACCCTCCACCATATCTGTCCTGAAGAAATTGCCCTGCATTTACTAGGCCTATTCCTTCGGCTTGTTCCGTACCAAAGAACACCCTCGCGAAAACCGTTATAACTGATAGATTGATCAACAAGGTAACTAAGAGTGCAAATGAGGACTCAATTGTGTAGTAGTTGAGAGCCTCTTGAACTTGCCCTTTGTTTCGGATGTCGATTTCTCTTGATTGAACCAATGCAGAATGTAGGAACACATTGTGTGGTGTTATGACACAACCAACAATTTCCACTGCTTGGCGAAGTGTTTTTGAGTTCACTCTTGGGATCAAAATGCCTGCAAAGAGAAGAAGAATCTCAGATATGTTGATTCTGTTAGTAAGAATATGGAGAAGAACAAATTAGTATTAAGTTGATTTTTCATTTCCTGATTTCAAGCAGTTTCTTGTTTTTCAAGATTTTGCGAAGGAAACAGACAAAACTAGGATTGAAATAGAAAATGTTAAAACTAATAACCAAGTCTTAGATAAGTTTCTACCCATCAGAAGTTCTTCTCCACTTGGCTTTGTATCAAAGAACATCCATGCAAAAGAAAATGCCATGGTTCCAATGAACACTGCAAAGACACCTTCCAACTTTCTCACCCCATAATTCTCAAGAAACAGAAAGAAGAAACTGTTCAACAAGACATAAAGAGCAGCATCAGAAACATTGAACCACACTTACACATGAAAAATGCTATACATATATAACATTTTTCAGAACTATGTGTAATTGATACATATTGACTCTTGAATGACAATTTTTTATTACTAATAAACATTACTTTCTCGGCTAAAAGATTAAAACATAAAGTCATGACTTTTAAAAGTGATCATGTGACTTTTCGGCTTGATTATATGGTTCATATTTGTTTTTCTCACATATATTTTTGAACTTACCAATCAAAGGCTGTGATTACTACACCAGCCCAAATGGGCACTATCCCATGGCTAAGGATCTTAATAGCAATAGCACTGCCAATAACCTCTTGAATATCAGCAGCAATCAATGCCATCTCTGCCATGAACCACAAGACCAACCTTGCCCAATTGGAATACTCCTCCCTACACAATTCTGCCAGGTGGCGCCCCGTGGCCACGCCAAGCCTCGCGGATAGAAGCTGAATCAATAACCCCATTATTGTTGACCACACAAGAAGCCATAACAGAGAGTACCCTGCAATTGCACCAGCTTGTAAATCACCTTCTAGGTTCCCGGGGTCCAAAAATGCGACACTCATGAGAAGCCCTGGCCCCGTGAAGAGCCAAAGCTTCTTCCATGAAAAGGGTGGCACTGTCGTGGAGGCGATGCCACCACCACCACCCACACCGGTAGACTCTAAATCGAATATCTGAATCTTATCCTTGGCTGCATACACAAATTCCGCCGAATCTTCATCATATAATGTTGTTGATGGTGCTGAGAATTTTGAGGACAATGGTATTGTATCAATATCTGATTGTAGCAACCGGTTTTCTTCCACTTCTTCATCTTCGAATTCTTGTTTGTTGGTGTTGTGTTGGCTTAGTTGTTGTTGCCTATGTGACTGGTTAGTGCTCATCTTTTGTTATGCAGATGGAATAATAATATCTTTGATCATGGTAATGTGGTTAAGATTGATTCTGGAGAGAATTTAGAGCAATGATGTGATGGAGAAGGTGGAGGAAATTTAGAGATCATAGAGGATATAGGGGTGTGTTTTGTGTGCATGAAAACCGCATGCTATATTTGTAGCATTATTCTTTTTATAGGGGATGCTATATATTGATATACCAGAAATGTGTATATACATATGGAGAAAGATCTTTTTTACTTTGTGTAAGTGAATGTTAGCCACAAAACAAATATAAGAAACAATGAAAAGATAAGCATGTGGTTAAAAAGCATCATGGAAGGATACACAAGATCTCTTGTTGAATTCAGCAAACAAAATTTATGAGATATGTTGAGGCTAGATTTCAGCTCTTATGTGTTGTGGCAACATGATTTCTTTTTCATTTTTTTTTTTTGGTTTTTTTTTTTTTTCAAGTTATCTCTTCACATCTTTCTCTACTTTCCATGGATCATCATTGCATGCAATTCCTTGTGTGCAAGTTAAAACACAATTAGGCATGAAATTCTCTGTCCTCACCATTGCAATTAAGTATATCTTTCTTTCTCTTCATATTTGAGAAAAAAGCTAATCTTTTTTTCAACCATACCTCTCTAACCCTGTTAAGAGTAAAATCTAAAATTATACCCTCATATCTGTATGAAATGGTATATGAATGTGTTCAGTGTTATATGATACAAAAATAAATAAAAATGGTGCTGAGTTTTTATAAGTGACCTAGAGGTGTATACCAGAAAGAAACCTAGATAATAGATATAATCCTTTGTCATGCCAACTTTGAAACTCAATGCTTAAAACTAAATCCTGTTACACATAATCAAGAAAACCAGTTTCTGGATTCTGCACCATATCTTATTACATCACAACATGATGGCATGAGTCTTGCTCATAATGCAGTAGCAACCAAAAATTTCATATCAGTAATCTACATAGCTTTATTAGACTTTTACAGGATCACTTCTAAACAGATACAGTTATTAACTGAATACATCAGATCTTCATAACCGACACTATATACGGACGATCTGCGCCTATAATTACACTATGATAACAGCAAATCATAACGAGTTCCTGATCTCAAGCAGCAATCTTTTAAATTCAAATTATATAATCTGACCATTCAGAGATGAAGGAAGTATGGTCCATGGATTCCCCAGGGACATCCTCATGCTTAGAGGGTTTCTCCTTCCCACCCACCAACCTTGCTGGGTTCCCAACTGCGGTAGTGCGTGGTGGCACATCAATCAAAACAACGCTCCCGGCACCAATCTTTGCACCTTCCCCAATCTTCACATTACCAAGAATTGTAGCGCCAGCACCAATCAGCACCCCGTCCCCAATTTTGGGATGTCGGTCCCCGCCAATCTTCCCAGTCCCACCGAGTGTGACATGGTGCAGAATCGAGACATTGTTCCCAATAACTGCTGTCTCTCCCACCACCACACCAGTTGCATGGTCGAACAGAACCCCCTTCCCAATCCTTGCTGCCGGGTGAATGTCCACTGCGAAGACATCAGCAATGCGAGAGTGAAGTGCTAGAGCCAACGGCCGCCGTGACTGTTGCCACAGCTTGTGTGCCACACGGTGTGCCTGCAAGCAAAAACATTAAATAAAAAATCACAATTTCATAAACAAGAGTTGAAGCACAAATTCATTCAATAAAATCTGAGACTGTAATATGGAAGAATTGGTGGTGAAAATTGAAAATCCTAATTTCTAAGATTGAAGCACCAATTCACAATTTGGTAAACGGAAAGTGCAAATAATAGATATGAGAACACTGAAATTGAAGCACAAATTCACAATTTCAGAAACACAAGCTGCAAATAACAACAACAAAACCCTAAATCGAAGCACAAAAGGTAAGTAGCAAATAATAACAAAAAGAAAACCTAAAAATCTAAATTGAAGCACAAATTCACAACTTAACAAACAAAAGCTGCAAATAACAAAAGAAAAAGTAAAATTGAAGCAAAAATTTCACAATTAGAAAAACAAAAACTGCAAATTGAAGTTCAAGAATACAATTTGAGAAATGGAATCAACAAAATGAAGCACAAATTCGCAACTTGAGAAACAGAAGTTGCAAATTGGAGCACAATTTCACAATTCGAAAACCAGAAGCTACAAACCGAATTGCACAGAAGCAAGAAAAACTAAAATCCAAAAGAATCGGAGACCGAAAACCCTAAATCTCAGAACCGAAAGAGGATTGAACGTACGCACCTGACACGCAAGGAATCCCTTGTAATTAAGAAGGCAATGAGAGTACGACACACACGCCGGATCACGCTCCCTCGCGGCGCGAAGATCGGCAACCGTTGCAGATCGCAGCGTAGCGTCGGAGGAGAAGGCATTGAGGAAGAGGTCGTAGAGTAGCGTAGAGAGCAGCGTGGAGGAACAAAGCTTGTTCCCAAGGTGGAACGAGAGCGAACGCTCGAGCGAAGAGTGGGAGAGGATCGTCGAGTAGAGGTAGCTTGCGAGCGCAGGCTCCGATTCTGCGTCGCGGCGAGCCTCCGCCTTGATCTGAGTCCAAACCCAACCTTCATCCTCGTATGCTCCGCCGTCATATACGACGGAGTTGTTTACAGCCGCCGCGTGCTTCGGCGGCGACGCATAGCGGATCTCGCCGGTCGGCATTTGAAAAGGCGCGTGTGTTCGACGGAATTCGCGTGAGCGTGAACCGTATTGTGTAGTTAGCGAGAAGAGAGAGAGAGTAATAATAATAATAAGAGTAAATAAATAAATAATAACTATAAAAACTGAAAAAAGAGTTTTTTTTTTTTATTTTAAGTGGAGGAGGTTCTTAACTTGTTAGGATAACGTTGATAGAGTGGTCACAAAATTTTCAGACCAAACAGAATAAACTGAACTATGTTCCTACGTAATGTGCTGTCTTTGTTTGATTTGCACCTACATTTTGTTTTGTTTCTTTATCTTATACTTGCTATTTACATACAAAATTTCTAAAATTTAATTTTTGGGTATCAAATTAAACTTGAACAATTTATAATAATAATCTCTTGAATAACCATGCAGGTTAGCGTTAGCTTAAGTGATAGATATTTAGGCTGCTTAAGTATTATGTCTCGGATTCGATCCTTGGAACGATATGTATGCAGAATAGCTTGTGACCAGCTTCCTACCTATCGAGAGATGATCTCTGCAAAAATTAGGGATTAGTCGTCTGTTATAATGAACTAGGGATTAATCGTATGTTACAGACCAACGGATACCCAAAAGGAAACCATTAAAAAAAAAAATCTCTTAAAATACCTAAATCTAGAATCTCATGCATACTACTCAATCAAGTCTTATTATATGGCATGATGCCAATACATTTTACATCACTTATGAACACATATTACATATTTGTAACCGAATACATTAGATTTTCAAAATTTAGAATCCTATAATCCTAAACCTTAAACCCTAAATTTTTTTGTTTTTGGAAAGATTTATAATTACACTATCAGAACAGAAAAACACGTTACTGATCTCAAGAAGCCATCTTTTAAAATTCAAATGACATAATCTGACCATGTAGAGATGAAGGAAGTATGGTCCATGGACTGCCCAGGAATATCCTCATGCTTGCAGGGTTTATCCTTCCCACCAACCAACCTCGCCGGGCTGCCGACGGCGGTGGTCCACGGCGGCACATCGATCAAAACAACGCTCCCGGCGCCAACCTTAGCACCTTCACCAATCTTGACATTACCAAGAATTGTAGCACCAGCACCAATCAGCACTCCATCACCTATCTTAGGGTGCCGGTCACCACCAGCCTTCCCGGTTCCGCCGAGCGTCACATGGTGCAGAATTGAGACATTGTTTCCGATCACTGCCGTCTCGCCGACCACCACGCCGGTGGCATGGTCAAACAGAACGCCCTTCCCGATCCTAGCTGCCGGGTGGATGTCCACGCCGAAGACATCAGAAATGCGCGATTGAAGCGCCAGAGCCAGCGGCCGCCGTGACTGCTGCCACAGCCTGTGTGCTACACGTTGTGCCTGCAAGAACAAAGATTCAATAAAATCAGTCAATCAGATCATAATTTAATAAACAGGTGCTGCAAAATTGAACAAAACAGAATACACAATTTCATAAACTGAAGCTGCAAAACTAGGGTTGAAGCACAAATTCACAATTTGGAAAATGGAAGCAGCAAATGATAAATTCAGAATTTCAGAAACAGGAGCTGGAAATATAGTAGCAGCGAAAACCTAAAATCAAGCACAAATTCATATTTAACAAATAGAAGCTGCAAATAGTGAAAGAAAAAGTAAAATTGAAGCACAATTTTAGAAACAGAAGTTGCATATTGAAGCATAAATTCAGAATTTGAGGAACGGAAGCTTCAAATTGAAGCGCAAATGCAAAACTTCATAATTTGAGTAACAGAAGCTGCAAATTGAAGCACAAAATCACGATTTGAGAAACCGAAGCTACAAATTGAAGCACAAATTCACAATTCCAAAACCGGAAGCAGCAAATCAAATTGCAGAAGAAAAAAAAAACCTAAAATCTCAAAAAAGAATCATAAAACGAAAAAAAAAAAAAAAAACCCTAGAATCTCATAGAATCGAAGAGACGAAGAGGATTGCACACACACCTGACAAGCAAGGAATCCCTTGAAATTCAGAAGACAGTGAGAGAACGAAACGCACGCCGGATCACGCTCCCTCGCGGCACGAAGATCCGCAACAGTGGCAGATCGCAACGTAGCGTCAGACATGAACACGTTGAGGAAGAGATCATAGAGTAGCGTAGAGAGCAGCGTTGAGGAACAAAGCTTGTTCCCAAGGTGGAACGAGATCGAACGCTCGAGCGAAGAGTGAGCGAGGATCGTCGAGTAGAGGTAGCTCGCGAGCGCAGGCTCCGATTCTGCGTCACGGCGAGCCTCCGCTTTGATCTGACTCCAAACCCAACCCTCCTCCTCGTATCCTCCACCGTTTGTGACGGCGGAGTTGTTCACAGCCACCGCGTGCTTCGGCGGCGACACGCAGTGAATCTCGCCGGTAGGCATTAGGAAAGAGGCGCGTAGTGTTCGAGACGCGCACGCGCGCGCGTGTGTGCTGTGTTCTGTGATTAGTTTAAGAAACTGAGAAGAGAGAGTTATTAACACTTAATAGTAACTATAAAAACCGAAATTTGTTTTTCTTTTTTTTTTCCCCTCAAAAAAGAAGTTAGTATTAAGGTTATGTAATGATTTGTCTTATGTGTGATTTGAAAGAAGTTCTAACTTATCAATGGTATTTATAGAGACTTCTTTTTTTTTTTTGGAGAAATTGATTTTCCTTTTTTATGTAAATATTTTTATGGAAATGGAAATTATTAATAATAATTTAGTATACAATTGTCCATTGGGCATAGTTTATTTTATTTGGTTTTATTTTCATTACTTAATGGAGATTCTATATTAAATTAATTAGTGGAGAATTGAGCCATATATAATAACCTAAGAAATAATATTATTATCAAATATCATTGCAAAATAATTAACGAAAAATAAGAAACTTTAAGATTAGGTTTACTAGTAATATATACAATAATATTTTTCGTACAACAGAAATACGTCTAATCAGTATCTAACGAGTGCTATACATAATACGGAATGTGTGCTATACGTATGAGTACTATACATATAGCACACATTATGTATTATATACAGCCGCATTGGATACTAATTGGACGTATTTCTGTTGTACGACAAATTTTATTGTAATATAAATTAACAATAAAAGTAATAAATGTTAATTAAGGCTTCTATCTACTAATTTATACATAATGAAAAACTTGGTACGCGTGTGTAAACACGTAAATGCAGAAATCGTGGATGATTGATTTATATAGTAAGAAAAGAGAAGTAGTAGCTGCAAATTTGGATCTTGATTTTTATAATAATTTATATCATATAGTTGTTGTTAATATTTAATTTTATAATGTTAAATCTGTGGGTAAGAGCCCTATGTTTTGAGCTTTTTAAGTGTATATTTCTTGGATTAGGAATTTCACATTTTTCAAAGTGAACAGATACAGTGAATCTACCCGTATTTTGGTGTTATTAGCATAACCTAATTTAGACACTTGATATTAATTTATATAAATTAAAAAAATAAATATGTCCTTGTTACATATGTTGTAATCATAATCACATTAAAAAAATTTGATTACATTGTGATAGATCATAGTTTTGGGTGAAAAAAAAGATGGGGCTGGTTTAATCAAAAGATAAAATTTGTATAAATATAAAGTAATTTATATGAATTTATATGTCATTATTCATACACAAATAATAGAGGTCCCCACTATTTTGAATATGTGCACTTAGTAATATTCACTTAGCACTGACAAAAAGTAAGTCAACTCAATAATACCAATAAATAATTGCCTAAAACTTTGGTTTTATACTTTTATTTTTATTTTAATAATTTTTTATTTTATTTTGTGTATTTTTTTTAATGAAAAAAATACAGAATATCATCATTTATTGAGAGGAATCCACAGGAATTAGATTCCAGTGGGCGCCTGCATGATTAAACAGCAATGTTATATTTTTTTTGGATCACAATGTTAATTTTAATTTCATTTTTTATTTTTATTGTTATATTAATATTAGTTGAACACAATAATAACAAGAGTTCCTAACCTTGATGTCTCAAATAAAGGTAGAATCAATATATTAGAACTTTAAAAAATAAACAATTATTGCATTATTTAGAAAATAGGGGGTAAATAAATAATTTTTTTCCTACTATTTGAAAAGGATATAAAACCTAACACGTCTTTTGAAAAGAGAAGGAAGCTCAATCCATATCCTCAATAGAAAGGTAAGTTAAATTCTGAGTTTGACAATATCTCAAAAAACTGTAACTTGAGTAGACACTGGACAGTGTTTGGAAAATGTCTATAAAAAGGATAAGAGATACACGATAACATTGACAAACACATCAATACAAAAAAAATACTAATTTCTATCCAATAATATTGGTTGTATAATAGAAATACGTTCAACTAATATCCAATGTATGCTATATATAATATGAGATGCCTGCTAGAGATCTTTCTACGAAAAGTTGCCACCTAAACAAACACTCATTCTCTTGGTATTCTGTAACCCAAATCCAACCCTCAATAAAGTCCAGCTTTTTTAGTTGAGATTTAGATTATTAAGTTGATGAGGGCCATAGGTTTTTGTGTTGGGCTCATATCCTTAAATTTGACATCCTTAAAAAATTTGGTGATTTATCAAAAAAATAAATAAAAGTAGTTGGTGATTCTGGCATACCCTTCAAGGGAAGCTCTCAAATTTTTCCTTTGGTGTGTACCTACCATAAAATACTTACTGATATTTTTTATGGTCATTCAAAAGTTAATGGAAAAGAATAAATCTAAATGTTTCTTTGTATAAAAAGAAAGTACAAAACCTTCCCCTTAGTCAGAACCAGAATCAGAATCTGGCTCTTCATCCACAATATCAGGAAAATCATCTTCATCAGCATGTGAATTGCCACCATCAGATTTAAATGCAGATTCCTGAATCATAGTAGAATCTGATGTTCTTTGCAATAAACTAGTACTCTGTGAAGCTGATTCAGAGCCTTTATTAGCTGAGCTTCCTTGGCCAGATTCCATATGAATACTGCCTTCATTACGAGTCAGTGTGCTGTCCGAAACAACCCTCTCAGATGCGACCGCGGTAGCTACAAGCTCACGAGATTGAACAGCAAGTTCTACAGGTTGGTCTGACTTTGAAATGATGTCATCGTTGACGGTCCTCATTTCAACATCTGCACCGGCGGCAACCTCGTTGCTTTCTCGGACTTTGGTACCAGACGAAAAGTGTTCAGAAAGCACATTGGGGTTGTTGTCTTTACTAGCTTCAGAAGGCTCTTTGGTGTGGTTTGTATCTTTAGGCAATGATACAACCGGCTCGTTGGCATTTACCATCCAATCGGCAGAAAAAAATTCACCATCAGTGTCAATGGTATCTTGTCCTGCTTGTGGGAAACCGAACGGGTTACGGTTGCTCCGGCCAACGTATTCATCTCGGAAATCGTGCTGTGCTTCACTAAAAGAACTGCTATTTGCTAGAGGAAGTGCCCTAGGATGTATAAGCACTTCCAAGGCTAGAAGAGCATGGGCGCAAAACACAGATACTTTTGTTCCAATTTCTAGCTTTCCTGCAAAAGTAACAGGTTCAAGTAAACTGCAAGATTAGAAAAAACAAAACGGATTCTTCGACAGTCACATCGGGAAACCTGAAATGCTAGGTTTTTTATTTTCCATTTTCAACCCAACAATTTACCACTGCCTAGGTTACCACTAAGGATAGCAATATCAATAAGAACAAAAGTTGAAAAAATAGAAGTACCTCTACGGAAAAGGTCAAGACCCTCGGATAAATGTGGAGGCCGCGACCGTGCATAAGAAAGAAAAGATGCCAAAAGAGCACGCAATGCAGCAAGCTGAAAATCTGTTGTGGTTGCATCAAGTTCCGTTTTCTGGAAGACACTTATTTCTTCTTCACATGCTGATCCTTCTTTGAAAGAATCCATAGCTACGACTATCAAAAGATTATCAACTCTTGATCTCCACGATTCAGCTTTTATAGAGCCAACCTGTTAGAAATAAAAAAATTACAAAGAATTTCATGCATGCACAATAATATTTTTATCAACGGTCACTTCGGCATCCTTTCAGCGTTGGGATCACGAATATTCTTCTAATCCCTAAGGGTGTGTTTGTGAGTTGGGTTTTAGAGGGGAGGGGAGGAGAGGGAAAGACTTTGAGGGATTTTGTTGTGTTTGTGAGTTGCATTGATGGGGAGGAGAGGTGTTTGAGGGATTTTTAAAACCATCCAAAACCCTCCAAACTCCTCATTTTCAAGTTCCCCCAATGTGGGGAATTTTAAAACTCACAAACAAGGAGAGGATATCTCCTCCAAGCTCCTCCCTTCCCTCTCCCTATCTTTCCCTTCAAGAATTTCCCTTCCCCTTCCCTCCAAACTCCCAAACAAAGCCTTAAGGGTATGTTTGTGAGTTGGATTTTGGAGGGGAGGGAAGGGAAGGGGAGTGAAAGGCTTTGAGAGATTTAGTTGTATTTGTGAGTTGCATTGATGAGGAGGAGAGGTGTTTGAGGGATTTTTAAAACCCTTCAAAACCCTCCAAACTCCTCATTTTCAAGTTCCCCCAATGAGGGATTTTAAAACTCACAAACAAGGAGATGTTATCTCCTCCAAGCTCCTCCCTTCCCTTCCCCTATCTTTCCCTCCAAGACCTTCCCCTCCCCTCCCATCCAAACTCCCAAACAAAGCCTAAATGTATTCTCTTTTTTCTGTTCATCCAATACCCATAATTTCCAGATAAACTATGGAGGAGGTGTAACAAAGTTGAAAGGTTATGATATTTTTTTGGTAACAAGTGAAAGGTTATGATATAATAATATTTAGTTTTTTTTTCAGAAATAATATGCATACCACGGTAATAAGAGTCTCCAAAGCCTCAAGTACAGCTATCCTTAGAGAAATTGGAGTCAACCGATAGCTCTCGGCAACTTCCCCTCCCAAACCACCACCATCATCATGCTCCTGAGGAGGATCTGTTGTACTTCTACTCTTTCGTTTTCTTTTACTTGGCACTATCAGTGACGTTGTCGAGGCATTTGGATTCGAACCATTCAATGCGCCAGCACTCTTATTCTCAATGGCACCCAAATCGACAAATGCATTGTTTACAACATCATCTGCGAGGGATACAGCCATTCCTGTTCGAGGTGATTAATTAGTAAAAGCCATTATGTATGCTCAGATACTGCTTAACCTATACTAGTAAATGATGTTCACTAAGTAACCATCGGTGGGAGGGAAAGGGGGGAAGTAAATTAAATTATGTACTCCAAAAGAATAAAAAGACAACACAGCAAAGAATATGAAAAAATAATGAATTCCCACTCTCACAACTTATCTGCTAATAAGATAATAACAATTGTAAGCTGAAAGACAACTTGATTGAGAAATTTTCCATACCAACACCCATGGACAAGATCATAGTCTTCGCGACTGAATAGAACTTAATCCTTAATTCAGGCAGCGCACATGTCTTGAAGTACCTTGCAATGAAACGAACAACATAGCCTGAATGTGGTAATAGTTGACTGCAATACAAATACGGGCGGTAAGTAGAGTTCTGAATTCTTGCAAGAAATAAATACAAAAAACACATAAGAGATGTATGAAGGGAGAACATGAAATTCATGTATGTAAACAGGAAAGCGAATAGGTATAAGACACAGCAATAACAGCTATCAGTAATAGGAATTATAGAACAAAATGCCGAATGCATTATTCCATAATGCCAAGGTTCTAAAAATGTTGCATTTAGATTACAAAGCACCCTTTATCTTTATTTTTTTATTTTTGGTTCTATTTTTCCTATTTTTCTTTTGAACGGAGATAGTAAGGATTCATGCAGTAATACCTGCCCACGGCCTTTGTGATAGCATCAAGCAATTCCAGGCTAGACATGTGTAATAGAGGGAGTCCCGAACAAATGTCCTCTTGTTGCTTGGCAGTCATGAATGGCAATGACATTTGTGGCAAAGAGCCATTTATCATCAGAATTCTCTCGACAAGGGACAATAACAGGCGAACAGGAAAATTTACCTAAGAATCAATAGCTTTTTATTATCATTATTCCATGTTAAAAACAACAAATTGTAGGAACATAAATTCAACAAAGGATAAACTAATAAGTACCATGAAAGGATATGAATTTGTAAGCATCGCGCAACAGCCATACATAAGTGTAGATGCATTAGACATCAGAGATATCACAGACCTCCTTATTGCTCGGTTACTAGACTCTTCGGCCAATACATAGCCTCCTAAAGGGGAAGGAGAGTTTTCACCATGTAGAAATAGCATTCTAGTAACCTGATTACGCATGTTTTCTGCAACAAATGGAGAAAAGATGGTGAGCTGCTGCTTGTAACAGTGGTTTTATGAAACAAGTAAAACCAATATCTACCTTCCTCTAGACCTTGAAAGGCAAAATTTAATTGATCATTTATCACAACCAAAAATTTCTTCAGCATCACAGACCAGCTTTCTCCATCTGCTCTCGATTTTGGTAGTAACGCAAGACAATATGCAAGTTTCTGACGTACAGTACCAAGAAGACATCAGAACATGATCAGAATAAGGCAATCTAATGTAGCAAGTGAGGTATTCTAAACTAGAAAAAAGAAAATATAAGGGAAAGTATAAAAACTCGTCAATGAGTGCAGTCACCAGTCAGCATTTAAGTTACGGTGCCAGATATTGATTTTCACACTGCCTACGGTTTTTTAATATAGTAATACATGGGAACAAAATGGAATGGAATTACTTTTATCCTTGCTCGAAAATTGTGTAAGAAAATTACGAAACATGTAATCATCTAATCGATGGAAATGGATCCCCTTAAAATTCTTTCCCTCTCCCCTTGCTTGTCTCCATACAATGGTATTCCATCAAACCTTCCCCCCTGCCCCCCTCCATCTCCTCTTATACTAACAATCAAAACATTCCAAACAAGAGGCTCTTTTGAAATTTAAAAAAGAAATGCAATACCTTTGACATATCAGGACTGCATCCTCCAAACAAAAGTTTTGAAGCAATAGCAGATTCAACCTGAATAAATTCAAAACATGCATCAAGTTGTGAATACTGCAGCAAGGAAGCTCTTCACATTTTTGCCAATGGAATTTCCCTCATAAAAGCAACAAGAAAAATGGGTACAATCACAAAGAAATGTCCCATGCCCATGGCTATTTAATTTTCAGGGAATAGAGGCATATGAAAATCAGTTTCAAAACAAATGCATATGCAGGTGCAAACCGCAATGGCCTTGATTTCTAAAGCTTATGCAAATGTAGTCATACAGGTGCATACCTTGTGTGTTTTTTATTCAATTTTTAGATAATATATATGTCTATCACTTATTAAAGAAAACACATATACTTATGAGGAAAATAAAGGGTGCATTTGTTTCCACTTTTTATGAAAAAAAATACTTTTTAAACTAAAACAATAAATTTTCTCATTCTGGTAAACAAGTATGGAAAGAATCTGCAGAGTGCGGACTTTATTCATGAAACAAATTTTTAGTTATATATACAGGAATTAAGCATGTAGAAATCACCAAAAGGGAAGTAGAAGCCTTACACTATCATAATGACGATTACTAGCAAATGGGAATGAAGTAACTATGGTACATAACACATGAATTGCAACTTCCTGCATTCACCACAATTCAAATAATGAATAAACCCATAAACAAATAAAGCTGATGATTTATATCCAAGAAACATAGCACATATATGAGGACTGACAAAGAAAAAATTAAGGTCTACTATCAAGAACAAGCCAAGAAAGATGAAATATCAAGCACAAGCCAAACAATGAACTCTTTACTTTTCCACTCAATTATTTCACTTTCAATCATTAAGAATACTGCCCAATATTGCTGCCCACTTCAATAGCTTATTCGATACAATAGATTCCACCTACAGACCTACCAACATAAATTATACATATAAAGCTTTAGATATACTGCTATTCTAATGCAATTGTAAGCGCAACTGCACAATGCCAAAAGACTAACGTCAAACCAGGAATTTCTCCCTCAAGAATTATTACAGGAATCTAAATATTTTCTTCCATGTTGTGGGGCTAATAAAATGATGCAAGCATAACAAAAACGTATACCTCCATCCATGGCTTAGGTTAAACTTTCTCATTGTGTATGATGAATGTAGAAGCTGAAAATTCAATATTATTCAAATAAGAACTTACCCATATAGGCTCTGAGTTACAATCACTAAACAGGTTCAAAACAGGCTGAACGACCTGTACGGCACAGGACGACCCATCTTTCTTTAACTTCAGAAATCCACTTAACCTAATTTACACGAGGGAAAACAGCTAAGAGATTGAACCAGTTTCATTTATAATACTGACAAGTGGCAGCTAACATTCCACAATACAAACACTGAGACGAAAGGCATGAATAATCATTTGAGACAGAGAGAAAGAGAGAGAGTGAGGAAAATTCCATGACCTATATAAGTCAGAAATTTAGCAAGCAATTATTTAGGAGTATCAGATTTAAGCAACTTGAACTTGACAGTACGATTTTTCAATAGTTAATAGAACATTTCAAGGTTATCATCATACATTCGTTTAAAAATATTCTCATCTCATGGGCATATGCAGAGTAGAAAATTCCAATGAGGGAATAACATGTAGAAACCACGCATAATGATGCATAGAAGCGCGCACACACACACACACACAAAGATTTCTACGGAGGGATTCAATTAGCACCTAACATGAGTATGCTGCATTTTATGCAAATAGTTGTGCAATGATGAACAGAAGTAGGAGAAGGAATATTTAACCTTGTTAACAAATCAGATATTGAAACACAAGCAGCCATCCTCACTAAAAATGAATCTTCTGGTGTCTGTTTCAAATAAAAATCATGGAGCATGTCACACTTGTGTATCAGTATAACACAACTAAGAAAATTATTTCATAAATTTTAACATTGATCTTAAAAGAAGGAAATTCAACACACAGTATCCACAAGATGAAGAGAGATAAAGATTCTGTCTCACATAAATAATGTTTAACATTATTCAATATCGAAGCATATAGAACAATATGATTTTTCTTCAGCATAGAAAAGGAGACATAATCAACGCTGGAATGCTTTACAGTAAGAACAAGCACTAATGATTGCAAAATGCATCAGCCAATGATAGAATCCTGCGTTAATAACGACTGACATTGCCTTGAATCTAGAACAGCGAATATTTTAAAAGATTTTCATAAACCCCAAATTTTCACAGAACCAGGGTGATATTGCTCAGGCCTAAGTTCATGTACTACCAAGGGAAAAAATCAAGAAAGCTTGCAAGGCAAGACAACGAATCAAATGCAAGGCAAACACAAGTCTGTACCTGTATAAAAGGCAGTAGTTTATGAAACCAAACAGAGTAGGAATTCTGGAAACGATCAGAGCCGCACTCTCCACAAGTAACCCCCAGCAAAGTGATTCCAGCCCAGCATTTATCTGTCTATAAACGCAAAAAATTGCAGCAATGACGATTAAAATTGACTCACTAAACCCAAAGATAAAACAAAGCAAAAAAGTCTTCAAGTAAAAACAAGTCTGCATCAGGGAGAAGTAACCAGCATGAAAAACCGTGTTTAACAATAACATTAGGAAAACTCAATAATAATAACCATAATTTCCATCAAAAACAAAAATTTGGAAACCCAATAAACATGAAATGGAAAGTCCAAATTCTGCTGAATACTCAATAAAGATACAAGCACAAAGCAACGAACATTATCTGCCTATAGAAGAAAAACTTGCAACCATGCCAAATAAAATTAACACAATAAACAAGAGATAATACCTAACAAGGATTCAACCACAAAGCAACGAACTTTACCGTGTCACCATCGAGAAGGCTCAAAACGTGGTCGACCCAAGTGGTAACGGCGGATTTCCAAGCTTCTACTTGTTTTGGGTCAGTGGAATCGGTGAATGACTCGGAGAGGAGACGATGCGTTTTGATCAGAGAGACAACCTCGGAAACTATGGTAGGGTTCGAGAAAGGTTTTTTGTTGTCTGGGAGATAGTCCTTGACGAGTGTGTTGAGCAACCGTGGCTTCAATGCGACGTCGTACATGTCGCCGAAGTGCTCGAATGCCCCCATTATAGAAATAGAGAGAGACAAAAACAAAAAACTTTTAGGGTTTTCGAAACACAGAGAGAAGAAGAGGGTTTTTCGAAACACAGAGAGAAGAAGAAGAAGAAGAAGAAGAAGAAGAAGAAGAAGAAGAAGGAGAGGGTGCGGCGGAAGACGCTTCTGTTGAAGCTTCAATATAGGCTATAGTGGCAAAATAGTGTAAAGCAACATAATTTGAAGAATTAAAATGAAATTATATTAGAAAAAATAAGAGAAAATTATTTTTTTAATATTTATTGAGTTTAATATCAATTCAATATAAAATAATTTTACATATATTAACTAAAAAGTCACACAAATCAATGGATGTGATTAGCTATTAGTGTAAAAATTTTTACATTTTGCATCATAAGTAAATTCATTAAGATTTATATATTCTATTCAAGAGTTTAATTTTGATACATTGACGGTGAAAAATATTATCATCCAATCAAAATACTCTGTTTGTATGACTTTTCAAATAATGAAAGAGAGAAAACACAATCATAACTTACGTGTCAGCACATAATTTAATGACTGTGTAAAATAATTGTACATTGTCAACTTTCTATGCATAAAAATTAAATCTTATATTCAACCATAAATAAAAATTTATCTGTATAAGTACCAAAATTTTTTGATACAAATAATAAATCTTATATATATTTAAACTTTTTCATCTAAAAAATTACTTCATGCCACTATTGTCCCAAATAGTGGATGAATAGGGTTCCCTTTTGGCAATTGCCCTAGAATTAAATTTGACCCTTGATCCAATAACAACACTTTAAGAAAGTGGCAAAATAGAAAATATGATGAATATTAGGGCTAATCATTAACCACAAGGTGGCAACTAGCATAGAGAGAAGAAAAATTGGGAACAAAAAGGGCCATTTGGCTATGACTTTGGGTTTTCGCTCTGTTAATTGTTAAGACTAAGAGAGAAAGAGAAGAGAGAAGAGAAGAGAAAAAACAACACAAACCCAAAGCATCGGAGAAAGGAAAAAAAGATTTAAAAAAAAAAGCAGAGTTTTGTTTTGAGAACTGAACCACGCATACCCATCAAAGATCTTAACTTTCTTTTTGCTTCTGTAAGATCCCTCAATCTCCTTCTTCTTCTTCTCACACTGTTTGGATCTGCAATTTCGCAAATTTCATTCCTTTACGCGAACTCTCTAATGGGTCAATACCAAAAACCAATTTTTTTTTCTTAGCTGCTTCCACGATAAAGTTTCGTTCTTTCTTCGAAATTTTAAGTACCCTTTTGAGGATTTTGAAGTTTTTTGATGGAAAGGTTTGAAATTTGTGCAGCTTTTGAGGGAATATTTGGTGGGGTGGTACGAAAAGTTTCGAGTAGCTTCTCGATTGGGCGTGGCTTTGGTTCCAAGGGGTGATTTCACTCTCTGCTTGAAAACCCTGAAACTTAATCACTGTTTCGGTGAGTTTCTACTTCTTCTTATTCTTCTTCAACTTCTATGTTTAGGTTCCTAAAGGGTTGGGAATTTCTTAAGCATACTATGTTTATGGAGTAATTTAGAGTGAAAAGGTTTTATGTAGTGGAAACTTAGAGAATTGTGTTCAAAGGAACTTTGTTGAAAGGTTTTGGGAGTATATTTTTTTTTTTTATTTGAACGTTACTTTTGAATTTTGTAATAGTCCTAAAGCTGAAAACTGAAGTAGAATGATAATTAGGAAGGAAGTTTTCAGCTGAAACCATGCTAACTTAGTTGAAACTGTTTGAAATTAGTATTCTATTAGAGAAAAAATTGAGTTAGTGAGATACTTGATAGTTGAAACTGTTTGAAATTAGTATTCTATTTAGAGATAAAATTGTGTTAGTCAGAGATACTTAGAAATTAGTTACTAGTTGGTTATTTTCATGATTATACAAGGCTCTCCCAGCTTTCACCCATTTCTATCAACCCTATCTATGTCTTTCTATTGGTACCATGAAATTCATCATATTTCAAAGCAATACTAGGTGTATTCCAAACTCATATGGATGTGCTGAGAAGGCTTTTATGTGTCAAAAGTTGAACTTGAATTCTTGCTCCCACTTAGAACGCCATGTGGATATGCTCCATATCTATTAACAAAGTAACGTATCAGCTAGGACCCATTTTTAACTTACCTTTAGTGAAATGTCACTTTGTTAATGGATAATATGAAACGTATCCATGTGACGCTTCGGATGCATGCAAGAATTTCTCGTTATCCATCCAAATCTGCACAAATCACGTTCTGGTCGTCCAAGCTGAAGTTATTAAGGAAAAGCATTAATTTGAGGTAGTATGAGCAAACTGAAAATCAGGGTGCAACTAGGATTCCCTAGCGTGATTTTCTGGCCTCTGTTATTTAAAAATTTAGTTTACAAAGTATGGGAAAAAATTGAAGAAAACAAAATTCAAAGAATAATATTTTCTGTTGGACTTACATTTCAATTCAAATAATTCTATTGGACTTACATTGAGAACAAATTTTATCAGTTGATCTAGTACTATTATTTTACAGTTCACAACTCTGGCCAAATGTTGTTTTGTTGGAATTCTAGGGCTTTTTAAGAGTTTGTGATACAGTTCAAATTTTGTTTATGTTTGAACTTGGAACACTAGGATTTCTTGAATATCCAGGAAGAATCCTTCAAAGGTTTTAGTTGGTAATGGTTTTAGGCCAAGAGTATTTTTTTCTAGCAGTGGCTAAATTGAGAAGGAATAATCAATAATTTATATGAATCTGTCTGGTTTGCGTGTAAGGAGATATGGTATCATCTACTTCATAGCATGATACAGCTGAATTTTTGAAGAAGTGACTACTGTAAATCTGTGTTTTAGAATTCTGGGGTTTAAACAGAATGTTGTTTTGGTGAATTACTTGCAAAGCTTGTATTTGGGCACTTTTTGCATTATGCATAATGTACATTCATTTGACACTGATGTATGATAAACTTACTGATATATTATGAATTGCAGTTGATAATGCTTCATCAACTCAGGAAAGATTGACACATGGATCCTGAAGGCAAAAAGTTTGGAGGAGGTAAAACTTTGATATATAATTTATTTGCTTTTTGTACAATATGTTTTTGCGGATCACCGATCAGGAAGATTTCAAACTCTGCATTAGACTCTATTTGTCAAACTTGTTATGTAATGTGTGAACCTACATAGCTGAAATCAAGTGTTTCCAGGATCTCAAAATTTGCTATTGTTCTCTAAAATTTCATAAGTGCTTACATCATACAATATATTGCGCCATTTTGTATGGTTTATTTTTTGAGATTTTTAGTTGGACAGAGGTTTTACCCGTGCTATTCTAATTTTTTTACATGTTTTCCTGTGTTTATTGTATTTCATTTACTACTTTCTCCTCAAGGACTTACCGTGTTATTTGAACCTTTAGGACCAAGGGAGTTGACATCAGCTGTTGATCTTATAAGCCATTTCAAGTTACTGCCCCACTATGAGTATTTCTGCAAGAGGCCACTTCCTGTGTCAATCGCGGACACACATTATCTTCACAACGTGGTAGGAGACACAGAAGTAAGAAAAGGAGATGGGATGCAATTGGACCAACTTATTCAGAATACCTCTTTCTCTAGAGATACGAATGCTCGTATACAGCCTTTTGACCTAGATATTCTCAAGGAATCTTTTCAACTCAGGGAAACAGCTCCTGTTGATCTTCCCCCTGTAAGATACTTTCTTTGATTTTATCGTACTTAATTTCCTAATCTTGCCTAAACAGCATGCCATCTTAGTTTCAAGAACAACTTAGTCTGTTAATGTGTTCTTTTAGGCTATTGGTTTACGTTTATGCTTATTCTTTTTTTTTTTTTTCCTTTTCACTAATAGGGGGAGAAAGGGATTCCAACTATCCCAGGAAAATCGAAAAGTGAGCACAAAGACAAGGAGAAGAAGCATAAAAAACACAAAGACAGGGACAAAGATAAGGACAAGGAGCATAAGAAGCACAAACATCGTCATAAAGACCGAAGCAAAGACAAGGACAAGGACAAGGATAAAAAGAAAGATAAAAGCGGACATCGTGATTCCAGTGCTGATCACTCAAAGAAACATCATGAAAAGGCAATGTTCTAAAAGTTCTCCCATGCCATAACATTTCAAAATAACTCAATTAGCTGGCTACAGAAAATTTTCGTTTGTTTTATGCTGCCGATGTTGTTAGTCCTCCATTGTTTATAATTCACATACTGTAATGTTGCTGAAATTTAGCATACTTATAAGTCTTATCTTTCCTCAATATGATCACAGAAAAGGAAGCATGATGGAGATGATGATGTTAATGACGTGCACAAACACAAAAAAAGCAAGGTAATAAAGGGCAAAAGATTTTTCTTCGGATGAACGGATCAGTTGTCAACTGCATTACCCTATCTCTATAAATTTTCTGATCTCTATCCCTTCTTTTTGGATTCACAGCAAGGTCCAATCTTTTATTGAAGTTCTCCTTTTCAATTTCCTTTTTTGTTGCAGCATAAGAGCTCTAAAATTGATGAATTTGGGGCGATCAAAGTCGCAGGCTAAACCGGTTACATACTGTAGTTCACTCTTTCTCAATTGGTCGTTGTCATTTGTTAAAGTCTGGTGGGGTCTTCACTTGACATTAGCAGATTTCTTGAGGTACTTCCTTAATATTCCGACATATCGAATTTTTATCTGCCGTATCGAATTTTTATCTGCCGTTACGGTCCCCGTCCGTTCTGTTCATAAGTGGTTGATAGTGCTTCTTTCATTAATTCCTTCTATTTGTTCTATGATTTGATTCATATATGATATTTTCCTATTCTCTTTTGTGCAGATTAGGTAGTGTTCTGACTAAAATATTATGATGAAGGTGAATTCACCTTATGAAAGGAAAAGGAGGCAGGTAAAATTTGCTGGAGACAAACTTTTTTTTTTCCTTTTTTGTCTTTTTTAAGTTTTTGTATAATAACAACAATCATCTCTATATAATTGCCAGTAATTTGCAAAACTTTTGGTCTTCCTTTTCCCAGTTTTTTGGTGCACTGGATGGATATATCACAACATTATGGATTATTTTGGTTTTTCATATTTTTCTTTTCTTTTTTTATAAATACTTTGTAGTTAATATGTTAATCAATAGTTTTAACTAGAAGTAGCAAGTTCTTGTGCAGGGTGTTGATTATGATAATTGAAATGAGTCATGGTAGATTGTGTAAATAATATTGATTTCTACTACTTCACCATTTTCATGTAATCTAACACATTAGAGTGCCATCATTTTTTTTAATGTGTGGCTTAGGCTCAAGAAAAATCCACTATTAGTGTATAACTAGATTCATTAGTACCAATTAAAAGGTACTTTGATAGATGATGTAGCAAAAGTAGTTGAAAATGTATGTGTGTGAGAGAATTAGGTTAATTCAAAAATATTATTTCAACAATCATTATCTTTTACTTCGTGTCAACATCAATCTCATCATATTTATATTTCGATATGGGTCTCATTCTAAGACTCTAACTTCTCTTATATCCATTGCGAGATCTAGTAGATCAAGATGTTCCATTTATATACGAAATTGAATGTCCGTTGACTTTGGGGAACTAATAAACATGGTGTTTGAATCCCATGAAATTCGAAATATCTTATACACGAGACAAAACACATGTAGAGAAAATGTTAAATTGATCATGATTCTATATGATGGTTCTAAAATATATTTGAAAATGTGTGCTATATGAACATTTATAGTCATAGATTTTGATTTAAAAGGATTACAAATTAATATAAATTTAAAGAATATATGGTTCTTAGAAGTTTCTAGAATGCTTATTCTTAGGATTATACAAGAATTTCTCCTTACTTTGATAAAGAGTGTTAACTTGATTGTTAACATTGAGAAGTGTCAATTTTCTTTCTCTTTTTTTTAATAGTTCAACTCTTCTTTGGTCTTCTTTGGGCCTATAAATGGGTCTTTAGGGTTTTGAATCTCACATTTTTTAACCAATTTTTATTTTTATTACTTTGGTCCATAGATTTTTCAAAGCCTTTTATGTGAACAACTTTTACAAGACTTAGGAAACATCATTAGTTAATTTATGAGCCCATTCCTAAGCCTCATTTTTGCCTATTTATTATGTAAAATTAATACCTATGTACCAATTAATTAATGCTTGAACTAATAAAATAAAAATAAATAAATAAAGAGAGAACAATTCTTATAAACTCTACTTCCAAAAATGGATTCTAGCAAACATCATTGCTTAAAAATCTCAGATCATAAATATTAATCCAAAGCTTAATATATGATTTTACCATTAATTGCACTATATGTTCCTAGTAAGGTACATGAACCTAATCTAATAAGCTTTATTTGTTAATCAAAATGATTATTTGACTTTAGTGATGCCAAAAACGTACTTTGCTTTATTGGTTTTAGGAATGTGATGGTTCCATTAACGGGAGGATTATTATTAATTATATTTATCTTTGAAAAATATAATAATAATAATTACATTTCATAATATGATTTGCAAAGTCTTAAAGCATATAGTAATTGGGAAAGTCCCAAAGCCATAATTAAAAAGCACCGCATGTGATGTTTTATTAGATAGATATAGGCTAGGGTTTAGGGTATCATCATGATTTCATACTAATCCAAATTATAACATTATTTCAATAGTGATTAGTTGCTTATCAAGTAAAGATTTTGTGCCATAAGTGAAATAATTGATAGTTGTGATCTTATCCATGTCTCGATGTAACTTTAAAAAGCATATATATATATATATATATATATATATATATATATATATATATATATATATTTTAAAGTTACATCGAGACTTGGAATATATATAATTTTTTTTAATAGCATATGTACGTATAACATATATTTTGTATTTTATATAACACATGTTGAATAGTAATTGAATATATTTATGTTGTATGAGAAATATTATTGATTGACAAGTGGTGTGGGCAAGAATGCTTTTGCATGTGACCAAAGATGCATAATTTAATTTTGAGCTATAAAATATAATAATATTCGGTTCATTATTTTGCTTTTGGAATATATATAAGTTTTTGCTACTAAATACAATACATACCCTTATTGCCTTTTTTCTTCTCTTTTGGCAAAAAAAAGTATGTATTGTCAATATTATTCATTTATAATAAGTTTGTGTGAAGCCATATTTCTATTATTACCCGTTGTAGCAGTAAATCTAAGCAATTCTTTTATCCTCCTTTTCTTTTTCTTTTGTCAGCCTTTTATGTTCTTTAAATAACGGATATATAATTTTGTCACTATTATTATGTATAGATCTAATTGAAGTTTGGTGGTTTAACACACATTTAGTCATTACATTGACATGTTTGGTTTTGCTTAATTAATTATTAATTATAATTAAATATTTTTATAAATATTCAATGAGTTTGGAGGTATGTCAGAACCTAGAATGAGACAAACGCTCCTGTTCAATCTAAACTTTCATTAAGAAAAATATTAATTAGGATTTCTCTTTCTTATTTTTTTTAAAGTAGGGATAGCTAATATTAATTTTTGTGAGAAATAATAAGTTGTTAAAATAAGTTAATTTGCCCCTAAAAACTAAAGATAAATAATAATATAACGAGTTTATAATAGATCTTATTCACGTAATAATATATCAACTTAAAATTTCATAATGTTAATATAATTATAACTTTTAATTACATAAAAAATAATTGATCTGTGATTACTTATAAGGTTTAACGTAAACTCGATTCTATAATATAATAGCATTACTCAAAAATCAAATTACATGCATGCCTTCAACTTTTATTAGTCTCTAAAGTAGTAATCTAAATCTTATAATATTATTATGATGTATGTGATGCAAGTAATGACAAAATAGTGTGTATCGAATCCATTGGGAATACTTTGTCTTTTAATTTGCTGAAAAACAATAATAGTAATAATAATGCATAATAATATAATCTTTCTAAGTGTAGTAATGTGGTCTTTCCATGTGACAATATAATAATAAAAAAAGAATGATGCTATATATATCTACTTATATATAGGACTTTATTTGACCCAAAAAATAATAAAAAAGAAGAAAAAGGAATAGGACAAATTAGAAATATATGTATCAAGCTATGGGCCAGCTGTTAAGAAAAAGTGTTCTTATTATTATTATTTCTTTTTTTTTTTCAAATTAAAGGCCAGCTATATATATATATATATATATATATATATATATATATATATATTATTAGTGATGAAAAATAAAATATAAATCGAGAATTAAAATAAAAAAGGAACTGTTTTTTGTTGGTTGGTGAATAAAATAATTGACTCGTTATTTAACAAATTAAAATATAAATGCAAGAGGCAATATTTCTGGTTATTATGGATGTGGCTATTTAGTTTTGTAGATGACATATGAATTAGCTAGTATGTGTTAGTGTAAGTGTCCTTGGTTTATACCTTGCAAAACAATAAAGATGATAATACATGTAAATATGTCAAATTAGTATCCAACGTGTGCTATACATAATATAGAATGTGTGCTATACGTTTAGCACGTATTTCATATTATGTATAGCAGTTTGGATACTAATTGGACGTATTTCTGTTGTACGACAAACATTATTGTCTATTGGTAATATTTGTTATACAACATAAATACATTCAACTAATATTCAACATGTGTTATGTATCATATCTAATGCGTGTGATACGAAACAAACATTATATATGATACACATTACATATAATACATAATACATATTAAATACTAGTTAAATGTATAGGTGTCATATATATATATATATATATATACTATTACTGATTTTCCTAATGAGCTCATTATGATTTGAGATTGAAATTCATGTAATTTTAATATAATAATTTTATCAATCATATATATATATATATATATATATATATATATATATATATATATATATATATATATATAATTAATCCAATAATTTGTGATTGTTGAATCATGAAATTGGTTGGAATATTCACTTTGACTACTACTCTAGATCAGAGCCATGCATGAAACACTTAGCCACATTTTCAAGTGCATAACCCTACATTCTACCAACTTTTGCCATAGGATTTGTAGTAGTAAGGACCAGCAATGTTTTTTTTTTTTTTAACTATCTTTTTCTTTCTCTCTTTAATTTCTTTCTTTTTATCTTTATGTCCTCTTTTTTTCTCTCCATTTCTTTTCTTCATCCACTTTTTTAGGTATCCTAGAAAGTTAGATAAATCTTTCAGAGAGGCTCATGCCAAAGATTCCATATATTTCCATGCAACAAAGCATCTCTATCCAGGCCCTACTAATTATATATATAGTTTTCTCTATATCTCTGTAATTAATTAATTAATTAATATCTCAGTTATTTTTGTTTCATTTTTTATAATTACTAGCTCGGTTATATTCATAATTACTAGCTCATAATAATATATATTGACATAAAAAAATAGTAGTGTTAAAAATAAGGCTATTTCTTAATTATAAATAGAATAACATTCACTACTTGCCTATTTTAATTGTTTTTTTTTTTCTTTAAGTGTTTGATTTATTATAAGGTTGAAAAAAAAAAATATATATATATATATATAATACGTTTTGTTGGCTTCACTTGGGTTGAATCTTCCCCTTAACTTTTCTCTTTTTATGAAAAAAAAAAGAGTAGAAAAAGAAAAAAGGTCATTTGGATTTTGGATTTCAGTTGACTTATATGGCTCATAATTATTGCAAAAAATTCATATTGTCAATCATAAATAATGTTGTATATATATATGATGTTACTATATTATTATAGGCTTAATTAACCATGAATTATTGTTAATTAATAAAGTGATGAAAGGATAGTGATATATATATCTCGATTGAGAATTTTAGCATATCCCATCAATTTTGTTCTGTCCTCTCAAAAAGGTTATATTTGATAATGACATCAATTTTCAAGCACTAGCTAACAATAATATATATATATATATACACTGAAATATAATATAATTAGAATAAAAAAAATTCAAATTATATTCAAAGTAAAGAAAGAAAGAATCTTACTGAAAATCTAGAAACTGCGATAAGAAATATTTCCTACAATTTATAATTCTACATACAAATAATTTTTTCACAAGATGAATATTTTACCAAATATATATACTAAATTAATATAAAAATCTTACTCTTAATTACAAATGAATACTTGTAAGTTGGAACCAAAAAAAAATAAGATTAAAAGAACACGAAAATTATAGAAAAGGTGCAAAAATTAAATACTCTTACTAAATTATCGTTTGGTTTACCAGCAGCAATAATGATATGAGTAACTAATTAATTAAATAAAATACAAAACATACATAAAAGTATTTAATTTGACCCTTGATCTACCTTGTTACTTTATAGTTCCAAATTAAATTTTTGGTTGCAAATTGCAATGTTCCGAAGGATGATAGTAACTAGTTTTGTTCAAATGCGATAAGCAATAAGCATTAATTAATTAAACCATATTCTCTTGTTAAATTATATTTAAACGCATGAGAAAAAGGACGAGAATGAGAGTGATTTGAAAAAAAAAAATGAAAGAAAAAATAGTAATTAATAAATTTGGTTACTAAATTTTAAAGTTAAATTATATTTCTCTTAATCTTTCTAATACTAAGAGACATAACGAACATTTCAATTAAGTTAGTAATAACTCTATACTACATCACATACATATTGACATGCATATATTTAAAATGATACAAAATTAATAAAAGTAAAACAAGTTAATCAGCACAATCATTCCAATAAAGGAACAAGATTAAAAAATAAAAATAAAACGTACCCCCAAAATCTAAGTCATCACCAATAAAATAAAAAATAAAACACAATTATGTAGTACACACCTAGCTAGAAATGCAACTTTCCCACCACTAATCTCTATGTCTATTATTTTAGCAATCATGATTTCATGTAACAATGATTTGATATTCCAACTACAAAATGTTTCATCCCTAGCTATTATAAATTATATTATATTAAATATTATTTAATATATTTAATTTTGATACACGGAAAGTGTAAGGATATTTTACATTGTTGATCAATCAAAACGTTCTGTTTATATGACTTTTCAGGTAATAGAAGAGAGAAAATACAATCATGGCTGATATGGCAGCACATGATTAGATGAGTGTGTAAAAAAATAGTATACTGTAAGTGAAAATAAATTAAAGGGATAATCATGGTGAATAGTGATGAATATATACTAATGTCCTCGTAATCATTTTGAATAATTATAAAAGGCTATGTTTTATTATATTTGCACAAGTTCTTTCTTAATAATAATGAGTGCTATCACTTTACTTCGTCGATACTCGTTCTAATTGTATTCATTTTTTATTTGCTTTTTTATATAATGATAATACCATCATAGTCTACGCTGATATCATTACCACATGTGTGTCCTTGTTCATTTTCCTATGAAAATTTTCCAACAAGAAGTTCATAACTTAGTACTTGTTTTTGGCCTACACATAAATATATTAAAATTTAATTGTTTCTTGATATTTTTCATTATTTTACCTATCAATTTAGATGAAATGTGAAACGGTCATCGACTTTGTTGATACGTGAACGTTGACTTTATTGATGTGGACGTTGACTTAATTGACATAGTCATTGACTTTTCGTGTCGGTTGACTTTGCTGACATGATTGTTGACTTTTGTGGACATGTCCGTTGACTTATCAATTGACTAATAGTAGACAAAAAATACACACGGTTTGAAAGTTAATAGACTAAATGTGATAAATCTGAAGATAGTGGACCAAAATCAGAATTTATGTGAAGTTAGTGGACTAAAATGATATTTAAGCATAATAATAATAATAACCATTAAGTTGATGAATTTAAGAATGAACCTAATTTACACTGTGATGATAAACCGAAATGCCTCATGTACAAGTATGAGGAGTCATTGTCAACTACTAATTAATTAGGAAGCAAAAATGGCATTTGTGTATAGAGTATATAATGACCTAATTAATTTAATGAGTCATTATTGTCTATGTCATAAAATAAAACCGTTATTAATTTAATTTAATTTACCTTACAATTAAGATGAGGCATGTATGTATGTATCTACTCAACAACATATCCTTAGCTTCTCTTCAATGCAATGATCATCGACCATCCAAAATGGAAGTAATTAATTAATATATATTAGCTAGGAATTAATCATCATAATTAGTTAGTAATTTTTTACCCTAAAACCACGCAATCTTGCAAATGGGTTAGATTGATTCAACTTTTCAACTCTGACCGTACATATATATATATATATATATATATATAATATAATATATATATATGTCTCCTAATTCTCTATGAAATTAAAACATAAACCAAATTCAATTCTCACCACACACTATACTAGCTTGTGCTACCAACTGGTTGTTTAATTTGACTAGTTGATTGGTGGGGTGATTTAATTAATAATTAATTAATGGAAGCTGACTCAACACACAATTTACTATAATAAAAATAACCAATGCAACTTTTAGGGTTAGATTATGTATAGATTTAATTAGATAATTTGTATTCATTTTCTCAATTTTTCGTGAAATAAATAATAATTATTATGATGAAATAAATTAATAAGAGGAGAGATAATTAATGTTAGAAAATAATATTGTAAACTACATTTAAAATTTTCTAATAAAATTGAGATTTTTTAAATTATTTCTTTAATCCATGTGCTCATTTATCTTATATATAGTATATTTGTTTCTATCGCTAAAATCAATTTTACTCCACACAACTATTTTTACATTTTCATAAAATCATTTTGAAAAATTCAAATATTATATTGGGAAGCTGCGCTACACAATAAGATAACTAAATAGACTAATTGAGTTGAAGGTTAAATGAAAAAATAGAGGAAGTACTTCATTTGTAATTTTTACAAATTAAAACTCCTCTTTTGTATTATATTATAGCTCTCTATATATCTCTATTTATGTAGGTCACGTGATGGGACTTGCTATCCTCACCAAGAAGACGAAAAGGTGAACCAAAAATGACCAAACACCCTGTATTTTGTGGAATATATATATATATGAGAGTGAAGAGAAAAATAATTTGACACTCAAATTCTTTTTTGTCGGATCAAATTAAAACTCAATCAATTTTTGTTGAGTTATCCCTATTTGGTAATAATAACAACCCAATTCACATTTAATAAAACCATACATCATTATTTTAATTTTTTATAATATTTATTATTTTTCAATTATACCTTTTACTAGTAAAAGAAAGAGTAAGTATAATGAAATAATCAAGAGAAGAGATAACTATTAGTAATAAGAATGATATATATTGTAAAGTACACTTAAAAATTTTCTCAAATTTAGACTTTCTCAACTATTTTTTTAATATTTAAGTGCATATTTAAAAGTGGATAATTAAAAAAATAAAACAAATGTAAGCTAAGGTTGCATTCATAATTGATCATCAACTTAAAGTAAGTAGCATTTACTATTAATTAATCATACATTGCATATGAATGAAGTTCAAGACATTTTGCATTAATTATATATGGTTTTATCTTATTAACTTAATTATTAAATTTTAAAGTAAAAAGCTAAGTTGGTGATTGATCAATAGACATGTACTTCACTACCATGGATCGTGTTTTGTGAATGAAGATTCACTTCTGAGCATGGGTTAAGATCATCGATAGTATTCTTCACATGTTTTGTATTTATGCTTTTGATTTGGACTTTTTTCAATTTGGTGGAGCCCATTCATGTAAACTTAACTTTCTATACCCAATAAACTATCCTTTTTAAATGGTTAGTTCACTTGTCCATTTAAGTAAGAGTTGATGATTTGATCTCCGTCTTGTATATGCAGCAACCCATTGATCAGCGACAAACCTTTAAATGAAGCTATTAATCTTCGACCTTCCAAACCAGGAAAAATAATGTGAGAAACCACAAAAAAATTATTCTTTTTAAACATTTTATTTTCTTTGAATTTTAAAGTAATTTCATCTTAATATCAAAATTTTTATTTTCCATCATTAAATATGAATTTATATAAATAATAGATATTATTTTATAAATAATCACAAATTTCTTATAACATAGACAAGAATCTATGTTATTACCAAAAAAAAAAAAAAGACAATAATCTATGTACTATGTGTAGTGATTGATTTTGAGGTTGTATTTAGCTCCACGCAAGCAATATTGAGTACTATTGTACTTTGTGTCATTGTGTGTACTCATTTTTGCTACACTTTGATCTTTTCTTGTTCAAAGATATTGAAGTTAAATTATATATGCACTACTGTTAAATTTTAATAATGTTTGTTGTACATCAAAAATATATTCAATGAGTATTAAATGTGTGTTATATGTTATACGTAATGTGTGCAATAAGTATATATAGTACACATTGAATATTCGATAGATGTATTTTCGATATAGAACAAACATACTAAAATTGTTTTTAAATGTTGTTAACTCATGGTTAAGGAAGTTAATCTCATTGTTGATCAAATTTGTAATTAATGTATAACCAATAAAACTTTATATAGTCTCAATAGTTTTGTAAAGGCTAAAAATGTACGTATATGATGATTACAATAATCATGCATGTTGATACTTGTGATTTGGGATGTCTCTGTTTAATTTGTTAGATCTTTTCATTGAAATTCTGTTAGTTAAGGTGTTAGTTTCAACTTTGATTATATATATGTGATAATTAAATATAACTTAGTCAACAATCAACATCAACAATTATAATAGGTATTCAAGAAATAATCATATATCATTAGTTGAAGGAGATAGATATACCAATGAGATTTTGCAATATAATGTCCATAATTTTTCTTACTAGTAGTTGATTGAGTAACTACTATAACTTGTTAAAGTAATTTGGGTTTTAGTGATAAAATAATTGTTCTAATTAAGGACATTAATAAACCTTTGAAAAACAAAACCAAAATCTTCTCTTCTAAAAAAGCAATGAAAAATTATTTATTTTTTTACACCTTAATAATACCCTAAAATTAGAGGCATTTATGACCTAACCAATTAACCCGACTTGATCCAAGACTCTTCGTGTTGATTTTGATTAGAACCAATCACTCATCAAGTTATTAATGGATGTATTCGAGTTCTAAAAATGACCAAATTAAAAATTTATATTTAGTTTTAATTCATTGAAAAGTAATTTTAATATAAATATTCAATATTATGGATTAAAATATTAATAAAAGTTTTTACTTCAACTCCTCACTAACTAAAAAGTCACAAATCAATAAATATGATTGATTGACAGTATAAAATCAATGTATCAAAATTAAACTCTTAAAAATTCAAATATAAGTTTGGTAGAATCAAGTCCAACTATATATATACACCCCTACTTAAATCACTCATAAGTGAGAATTGAAAAAATGAAAAGTTTGATTCCGACAATAAACAAAATGAAACTCATGAAAAAATGTGATTATACAAGATATAATATAATAGTATTTAATTAGGAAAATTATGAAACACGTTAACATATGGAGATTTGATTTGGTACAAATAAAAAATAAATAAATAAATAAATATGGTAGGAGAAAATCATAGGAACAAGGATACAGAAGAGGACGGTGTATTGGGGAGAGTGAGTGCATGCAATTCAATTCAATTTTGACTTTGACGCACCGTTTTCGGCGACCGACATCCGTATCTATACACATCCCTTCGTATATATATACTCTACCAATCACCTACTACCATTTAATTCTTCTCTTCCATTTTTATATTTTCACTCTTCATTTTTTTTATTTTAATATTATTAACACTGCTGGTTTCCAAAATTCCCATTTCACTATTCATATTATTATTTTTTTAAAAAAATAATAGTAATAGGTAAAAATGCTTCCTTTTAAAACACCTTAGATTATTTTAATTAATTACTCATAGTATTTAGAGTTCGTTCTGAATAATTTATCGTATGAAATCACGTATTTAGAAATGATTGATAATTTTGCAGGCAAATACTTTTCTTTTATAAAACTCGAATTTTAGGCCTTGTTTATTACCAGTATTTTAAAAATATTTATTTAATTACTATTGCATGAACTTTAGGGGAATTTATGATTTACTTGTCATTTACATCAACATGAATAATTATTAATTAATGAAACATTATTACATGATATGATAGTGAAATTCTGAGCCGCAGAGAAACTGCAGCTTTTGCAGCATTCATTACACATTAATCCTCCGTTCCTTCATATTAGTACAAAGCTTTAGATTAATTTAATTTAATTAATGTGGCTTGAACCACAAATTTTAAAAAAATATAAATATATTAATTTATATAATAAATGACATTTAAAAGTGCCCACAATACTATAATATAAACCATCAACACATTACAAAGAAAACAAGTTAAAAAGTATAAAAGATTAAAAGAAAAAACAGAAAAACAATAATTGAGAGTGAGAAATCAATCAATACTCCTAGATCATCATACACTACAACTACGGTCTACGACAAAAATGACAAGTCTTGGGGGTTGGAAATAAATATTTATATTGCAATAATATTTAAAGTACAACATAAATACATCTAATTAATACCCGACATGTGATACACATCATACATAATATGTATTATATGTATAATATGTTACGTATGACACACATTACATATAATATATATCACACGTTAGATATTATTGAATGTATTTCTATTGTACATTAGAATACAACAATGCTGGTCCTACAACAAAAATACGTCCAATTAGTATCCAACATGTACTATTACATAATACATAATGTGTATTATATGTATACCACAAGTACGTAAAACATACATTTGTATTGTACGATAAATATTATTGAATAAAAAGAAAAAACAAAAATAAAATAAAAAGGGTAAGAGGCAGAATCTTAGCTGGATGCAGCATTTACCTAAATATTACTCTCCACAAAAGTCCTTTTTTTCTCTTCAAATCTCTCTCTCACCTTTTCACACACACACACTCACTTTCCCCTTTCTTCTTCTCTGCTCACTCTCACTCTCCAAACGCATCACTACACTAACACAAACACACACAACAACAATAAGAAGAAGAATCATAGACCAAAAAAATAAAGAGAAAGTGTGAAAAATCACAAACCACCAAACACGCCACAACACAATGTGGTGTATTTCCACCACCACCACCACCTTCTTCCTTCTTCTCTTACACCTTTCTTCTTCTTCCTCCTCCACCCATAACCACCGTAGGATCCTTCATCAACCTCTTCTCCCACAAGGAGGAGCAACCTCATCACCACCACCATCACCGTCGCCATCGCCGACCCCATCACCGCCGAACCCAAAGTTCCCATTTTCATCAACACCCACAACAACAACTACAGCACCAAACGCACCGTTTTTCCCAACTTACCCATCACCGCCACCACCGCCTTCTCCCTCCGCCTTCGCTTCTTTTCCGGCCAACATCTCCTCTCTCATCCTTCCTCACCCTCCTTCTCACAAACACTCCTCTGCTAAGCTCGTTGCTCTCACTGTCACTGCTGTTGTTCTCGCCGCCCTTGTCTCCGCCGTCTCCGCCGCCGTATACTGTCGTCGCAGGAGGAGACACAGCTCCAATGACGACAAAACCCTCAGATCCGACAGCAGTATTCGCCTCTTTCCCCGTGAAGCTGCCGGCGGAAACGGCCGGAAAACCAGAAACCCGTCCTCTACCAGCTCTGAGTTTCTCTACCTTGGCACCATTGTCAATTCCCGAGGCATCGATGACCGTGCTAATTCTGGAGGCGCTGGCGGTGCTGGCTACGGCGGCGATTCTGCTCTGAATCCTAGGAAAATGGACTCGCCTGAGCTTCAGCCGCTTCCACCGCTTGCGAGACAGGCTTCGAGGTTGCAGCAAGATTCCGGCACGGCTGCAGCGGCGGATGATGATGAGGAGGAGTTTTACTCACCGAGAGGGTCATCTTTGGGAGCTGGATCGGGTTCCCGGCGAGTGTTCGCCGCAGTTGTCGCCGGAGAGAATCTCACCGGTGGAAGAAGCAGCTCCGGTTCGAGCTCCGGAGACTACTCCTCCTCCACCTCAGCATCGCCGGATCGGTCTCACTCGATCAGCCTCTCTCCGCCAGTGAGTCTGAGCCCTAGAAGATCGCAGCCGAAGTCACCGGAAAATAACCCTCCGCCAGCAGCACCACCGTCACAACAACCCCAAACCCTCGTCAGAGACGGTACATCCTCCTCACTTTCATCTTCAACACTCTCATCGCCGCGTGATTACAACCGATACGCTCAAACGGCGTCGTATTCGACCACCCCAGAACGAGAATGCAAGAACCAGTCACCGTCGCTGTCACCGATTTCTCTGTCGCCGAACAGATTACCGGAGAAAAACCCATCTGGGTCGCCAAAAATAGCAGAAAAGTCTGAAACTTTAACTTCATCACCAGAGAAATCGAAGGTCGGTGGTGGTGGTGAAGCATTATCACCAGCTAGGCTTTCAAATGCTTCAAATGTTAGTGGAAACAGTGCTTTATCTTCATCGACCTTTTCGCTTCCTTCTCCTGATAAAGTGTCTCACATGATGCATCAGAATCATGGGTTGGATCAATCTCCAACTATGTCTGATGTTTCAGATCGGTACAGGCATTCTCATATTTCATCAGTGCCTTTGTCACCGACATTGCTCTCATCACCAGAGAGGGATTTGAACCATGGTAGCGCTAATTCTTCTCATGGTGCTTCTCAGAGGAAGCATTGGGAGATTCCTGACCTTTTGACACCACCCATTGTTGAATCTGCAACAATTGAGAATGTTTTTGGTTCAGCAGCACCTTCTATTGTTGTGCCTCAGAGGAAACAATGGGAGATTCCGGTTATTTCAACACCACCTATTGGTTCATCTGTTGGAGTTTCAGGTTCAGTTTCAGCTCCTCCGCCTCCACCGCCGCCTCCACCTCTGCCGGCTATGGCGCGTCAGAGGAAGCAGTGGGAAGTGCCTGTTGCCTCTCCCACAACGCCTGCTGGTCAAACAATTTCCAGGCCACCGGAATTGATACCTCCTTCTAGGCCTTTTGTGTTGCAGACACCAAATACAATGGTTTCTCCTGTAGAATTGCCGCCACCGGCACCGAGTGCTCCGGGCGGTTTGGGGGTGATCGATGAGAACTCTGAGGAGGCAGCTAAGCCGAAGTTGAAGCCTTTGCATTGGGACAAAGTGAGGGCCAGCTCTGATCGTGAGATGGTGTGGGATCAGTTGAGGTCCAGCTCCTTTAAGTAAGGATTTTCTCAATTCAATTCTCACTATTGCATACTTACTATCTTGTTCTGTTGTTATGTATATGTATATCTTCGATTGCCTTTTCTTTGTGGATATCTATGATTGTTACTACTATGGAATTGGTTCTTAATTTAGTAGTTCATGATTCGTATGTAGCAATTGGTGTTATTGTTTCTTGAAGTAAGCACATGTTGTAATTGATGGTTCATACTAGTATCTTGTTATGATAGATTTTTCGCCTTTTGGATATATGTGACGGTTGCTTCTTTGGAAATGGCACTTAGTAGGACGATTCTTATGTTTTGTGTTGTTATTAATGATCTTGAATTGAGTATATTGATTTGTGTTGGCTACAGGTTGAATGAGGAGATGATTGAAACGTTGTTTGTTGTGAACACGCCGACCCCAAAACCCAAGGATACTACTCCACGCTCGGTACTTGCCCCGCCAAATCAAGAGGATAGGGTGCTGGATCCTAAAAAGTCCCAAAATATTGCAATCTTGCTAAGAGCACTCAATGTGACCATAGAAGAAGTTTGTGAAGCACTGTTAGAAGGTATGTTCCCTTGATTATAGGCTTGAGCCTTGAGGTTATGACTTGAATTTCTAGAGTTTTTTGGTAACAATTGCTATTGATTGGATCTGGACATGTCATTGAACAATGTCTTGTTTTCCTAATATAAACTTTCACGTCTTGAACAATGTCGTCTAGATTTCGTTATAGCCATATAAGTAAAAATATTAAATGAATAGTTGTGATTACTGCTCAATATATACCATTTAAATTTGAATAGTTCTGATTGACATTGTTCTAATTCTATCCACCATCTTCGAATTTGTATTGCATAGACAATAACCAAGTTAATTTTCCGTTCTACAGGTATAACTGATACACTGGGAACAGAACTACTCGAAAGCTTGTTGAAAATGGCGCCAAGCAAGGAGGAAGAACGCAAATTGAAGGAACACAAAGATGACTCGCCAACCAAGCTTGGTCCTGCTGAGAAATTCTTGAAGGCAGTCCTTGATGTACCTTTCGCATTTAAGAGAGTCGAAGCTATGCTTTACATAGCTAATTTTGAATCAGAAGTGGAATATCTTAGAAAATCTTTTCAAACTCTGGAGGTAATCAGTCACTCTTTCCCACTGAGTTACTTTGTTTTTCTTCTATTGTTCCTCTCCCTCTTTTCGGTTTTCCCACTTATACTTGTCGTTCAGTCCTATCGCAGTTTTTGTGCCTTTTCTGATTGATTCTTTTCCTTTTTAGTCTGCCTGTGAAGAGCTACGAAACAGTAGGATGTTCTTGAAGCTTCTAGAGGCTGTGCTTAAAACCGGGAACCGCATGAACGTAGGGACAAACCGTGGTGACGCACATGCCTTCAAGCTCGACACACTTCTCAAGCTGATTGATGTCAAAGGCGCAGATGGGAAAACCACATTACTCCATTTCGTGGTACAAGAAATTATCAGAACCGAAGGCGCTCGCCTCTCGGGCACAACCACAAACGAGGACGCCAAATGCAGGAGGCTCGGCCTACAAGTAGTCTCTAGCCTAAGCACAGAGCTAGCCAACGTGAAGAAATCCGCCGCCATGGATTCGGAAGTACTCAGCAGCGAAGTCTCAAAACTCTCCAAAGGAATCGCGCGCATCACAGAGGTCGTGCAATTAAATGAAACTTCAGGGTCAGACGAAAACAACCGGAAATTCACCGAATCAATGAACAAGTTCATGAGAATGGCAGAGGAGGAGATTCTAAGGATCCAAGCCCAAGAGAGTGTAGCACTGTCCCTTGTGAAGGAAATCACAGAGTACTTCCATGGGAACTTGTCAAAGGAAGAAGCTCATCCCTTCAGAATCTTCATGGTAGTAAGAGACTTCTTAACAGTTCTTGATAGGGTATGCAAAGAAGTTGGTATGGTAAATGAGAGAACTATGGTTAGTTCTGCTCATAGATTCCCTGTTCCAGTTAACCCTATGCTTCCACAACCACTTCCTGGTCTAGCTGGAAAGAGACACTATAGTTCTTCAGATGATGATGATAGTTCTTCATCATCTTAGCCTCTCATGTCAGTCTCATTGTCACATATTTTGGATGAATCTTCTTTTAGAGACAAACAAACCAACCTGGAAGAACAAGGTGATTTTGACTTGGCCTTAGGGGTGAATCGATGTATGGTCTTTGTCCCAAATGAGATTTTTTTGGTTTCTTGTTTAAATTGTATAAATCATTGTAAAAGATTTGAGCTATATATAATAGATTATATATATGTAGAGTAGAAGATTTTCCTTTGGGAAAAATGAACTTGCCTTTTATGTGATTAAGATGATGGGTGGTGTATTATATGGTGGTTATGAGCATCATGTGTACAAAGGTGGATATTCCATTATTAGAGACACTACTTTGTTGCAAATAATGCTTTAATTAGTATCAGATCTAAATCTAACTCCATTTTATAAAAAAGGGTTTACTCTTTAAAGCTGACTTTTAACTAGTCACTTTAGTAAAAGATAGGTACTGATTTGGAGTATTATTTTTTCCTTTTAAACTCTTATTATAAGACTAGCTAGGGAGCATAAATTGCTACACTAAAACAAGACTTGAAGAAATCATTTTATAAAGAAATAATAATAGTCTAAGGGGGGATTGAGTTTTCTAGAATTTAGACAAGACCGACCAAAAATGTTAATAGAAATTAGTGGGATTTTGTAATTTTGTGGCAGTTTTATGATTTTGAAGGCATCTTCTTATTCTCTTCCATGTTATGTGCATTTTCATTGCACGTGATATGCCATAGTTGATATTGTCTATATGACATAACCATGTGGCTACATGGAACCAAAAAAAAAAGAAGAAGAAACACACACACATGTGATCACCACCAAAGCATATATACATTCAATAATGTTTGTCGTACAATAGAAATACGTCTGACTAGCATCCAACGTATGCTATACATAATATGGAATGCGTGCTATATGTATAACACACATACGTATAGCACACATTTTATGTTATGTATAGAACACATTGAATACTTGTTGGACGTATATCTGTTGTACGACCTGTAAATACAATACAATATTGCAAGATATCAATGAAATTATGAGTTATGTTATTTGTATGAATTTTTCTTGTACTTATTCTTTCTTTTGAGTCGAGAGCTCTTCACAAAGGATTAAACCTTTGGCTATATAAGTCTATTCGTACACACCGTTCAAAATCGTACCCTTAACCAGATATTTAAGAAGGAGATATATTATTAACACACATGAACTTTTTTTGTCCATGCTTTTAACTTAGAATTGTGGGTATAGAAAGAATTGGTCATTTCAAACAAATAGAAGCACATAAAACCCATAAAACTCGGTACAATACTATTCCCCATCACCACAAAATCAATCCACAAATGAATAATTTGAATGGCCAAACTCATACTAATTGACACACCTCCGGAATTTTTGTAGCTGATCTTGCTAATATTACAAAGTACAACATTTTACCAATGACTCAATTTTTTTTCCTCTTTCATTTTTATTTTCTTTTGTTCATTACAATTAACTTTTCTATTCTCTTGGAAAATTTGGTAGCATTATCATCATCATCAACAACATATTGTGTTTGTGTGAATTGAAAATTCATTTTGTCATTTGAATTGTACCTCAAGGAAGGAATTTTGCATCACTTTTTAGGTTTTTTTCTTCTACTTGATGGAAATGAATTTGATCAGCATGTGTTATGCACTAGAAAGTGCTTGGTCCAAGCATCCTTCTTAGCTTTTAATTTCTTGATTGGCCACCACCAATTCTTATCTGGTTAGCACCTAAACTCATTATTGAATTTCATTTTGTTATTTTTCTATAGTGTTTGATAGCAGAGATAAAGATGAAGCTGACGAATATAAAGTTGTTTGGTTTAAGATATATACCGACAAATAAATTTTTCTGTCTCGAAACACAACAGTGACAAGATACCGAGACAAAAAAATCTTTCAATAATGTCTTTCTAGATCCCTGTTTGTGTCTTTGTCGTTACTGTGTCTCCCTCTCTGTATCTGAGTCACATTTTGAACATTGTTACGACTAAAAGACTCTCTTAACAATTGTCTTCTACCATTGCATCTAATTCTTGTTAACATGTTGGTTTCTTTTTTGTCAAATGAATTTTGATCACCCTTTTCTTTCCTTGTAGGGATTGTTTTGGATCAAACACAAGAAGTTATGGAACAATTTAGACAGGTTGGTGAGGCACTAGGGAGTTTGAAGGCCTTAATGTTATTTCGTGAGAGTATTCAGATCAATCAGAGACAATGTTGTCTTCTTCTTGATGTGTTCACCTCTGCATATGATTGCATTGCAAATCAGATCAAACAGAATCTGAAATTTGAAGAGAAGAATGTGAAGTGGAAGGTTCTTGAGCAGCCATTGAAAGAGATCCATAGGATTTTCAAAGAAGGTGAAGGATTCATTAGGCTTTGCTTGGAAACCAAAGATTGGTGGGCTAAGGCAATTACATTGTGCCATAACACAGATTCTATTGAGTTCCATATACATAATTTGCTATGTTGTATGCCGTTTGTGATCGAGGCGATTGAATCGGCCGGAGAGGCATCAGGGTCTGATCAGGATGAGATGCAGAAGAGGAAGCTGATAAACAACCATAAGTATAAGAAAGAATGTAGAGACATGAGCATTTTCCAATGGAAGTTTGGGGAGCAATATCTCATCACCCAAGAGTTATGTGCACAGTATGACATGGTTTGGAAGGTGGATAGATGGTTCCTACAAAACAAAGTCTATGAGAAGAAAGTGTCAGGTGTGACAAAATATGAGAGGAAATTGATTGATCTACTTTTGAGGAATTTGGAAAAGTCAAAGTCAAGTGAAGGGAAGCTCTTGCCAAGCTCAATATTGGTTGGTTCTAAGGACTATCAGGTGAGGAGAAGAATGGGGAATGGAAGCCAATACAAGGAGATTGTGTGGTTAGGTGAAAGCTTTGCCATAAGGCACTTTAATGGTGACATTGAAGCTATGGAACATGAGATCAAGGAAGTTTTATCTCTTTCCCATCCAAATGTGATGGATTGCCTTTGTGGTTTCACTGATGAGGAAAAGAAAGAATGTTTTTTGCTTATGGAACTGATGAGCAAAACTTTGAGTACTCATATCAAAGAGATTCATGGGCCGAGGAAGCGAATACCGTTCTTGCTTCATGTCGCGGTGGATCTTATGCTTCAGATTGCAAGAGGGATGGAATATCTGCATTCAAAGAAATTATTTCATGGAGAGCTAAACCCTTCAAACATTCTTGTTAAGCCAAGAGGAAACTCCCCAGAAGGTTACTTGCATGCCAAGGTATCGGGTTTCGGCCTATCATCTATCCAAGATTTAGGCCAGAAAGGGAATACAAATCAGAGTGGAACTTCCCCATTCATATGGTATGCTCCAGAAGTACTTGAAGAGCAAGAACACTCCGGGGTTGCGACACAATGCAAGTATACAGAGAAATCTGATGTATACAGCTTTGGAATGGTTTGCTTTGAGCTCCTAACAGGTAAAGTCCCTTTTGAAGATGGTCATCTTCAAGGGGAGAAAATGAGCAGAAACATAAGGGCAGGAGAGAGGCCACTTTTCTCACCCAATTCACCAAAATTTGTCACCAATTTGACAAAGAAATGTTGGCATACCGACCCGAATCAAAGGCCGAGTTTCTCTTCAATATGCAGAGTTCTTCGCTATATAAAACGGTTTCTTGCTATGAATCCAGGCTATAGCACTCAAGCAGAACCACCAGTTCCACCTGTAGATTATTGTGACATTGAGTCAACAATTTTGAAGAAGTTTCCTTCATGGGGGAGCTCTGAATCGTTGTCGATATCACAAATTCCATTTCAAATGTTTGCTTACCGAGTTATAGAGCGCGAAAAAATGCAGGCATGTTCTAAGGATAATTCTGAGTCTGGAAGTGATGCATCAGTAGGTGGTGCTGATGAACTCACCACCTTAGGTGATGAGCCATTCCCAATAATCGAAAGGAAGTCGTTATCTGGACCGGAAACTCCGATCAGGAAACTTTCAATCCATAGGAAATCTCTAGATTTGAGGCTCATAAAAACACCAGGTTACCTTCAGAACTAGTTTACTATGGTTAATTTTCATGAAGTTGTTAAATACACCAATTAATGATTCTTAAGAAGTGTCTAATAACTTGATCATTTAGTTTCAAAAAATTTCTTTTTCTTTCAACCTAGACATATTTTGTACCACTAGAGGTACACATTCCATATACCTAGCTAGGGGGGGTTCAAAAATGCCTGCTAGGAAGAACCTAATAAAATCACATAAACCACTTTAGCTATAATGTAGACATTTTAGTACTCTACCTGAAAATTTCATATTTGGTGCACTAAGTAGGGTTTATCAGTCTGAATATTGTGAGAGCATTTTCATGTCAGAACAACTAATGCTCTGTGAAATGGCATATAGTGTTACAACTTACAAGGAACTTGGCAAGAAATTGCTTCCAAAAATTGCCATTACTTGATATTGAATGAATACACAGACATAAGAAATTGATGTCTCTACATTGTCTTTTTCACCATTCTGTGCATTGTTTTCCTTTAATTTCGAGGTACAAAGGGATGTGAAGACTAATATTTGAATGTAATATGATTTTCAATGCAGTTACACCAAAAGGACAGTCAGCTAAACCTCCACAAATGTCCCCTTATGGGAGAAGTAAGAGGGGTAGCTCAGATCAATTGGCAACAAGTCCAAGAATAAGAAGAACATCTTCTGGTCATGTCTCAGATTCTGAGCTTTCTTAGATCTCACAGCATACCAATCATCAGATTCTCACAATCAACATAACCCCTTTTTAGTCTTACATCAGACACACCATTGCAGATAGCTTGATCAAATTATAAATTCAAGATTCTTCTTCTCATTTGCAAGGAAGGATTCACATAGTTAAACTTTAATTAGTTTAGATTAAGGTATCTTTTGGAAATGACTAGTTTGTGAATCTGGACAAGAACATCAATAGCCTACTATCACCAACTCCCTTTGTATACACCACATCAAGAGTCTCTCTTTGATTCATCAAAACAAATCCTTCAAAATAGTATAGAAAACTAAAATGAGAGACAAAGTTCTGTGAAAGAGAAAGATGATAAAAGGGAATCAGAACTGTGTGTCATGGAGAAAAACATGCAACTTCTGCATGATGGTGTGCAGTAATATTATATAAATTATAATCATTGTATCAACTACAGTTAGATTTTTCAAGTAAATTCAAAGCATATATGTTATCCTGTACTTCTTTGATAAATTACAATTTTTGATTTGGAAGTTAAAGAAGGTAATTAGTAAAATCCATGGGGTGCACCAAAATCTGCTTTAGTAACATGTCCCTCACTTCCTTAACAGACTGCAGTCTCCATGGGCGCCAAGGTATAGGAGAAAGGAGCTATGCTGCAGGCAACAAATTTGACTTAGTTTGAAGGACAACCTGACCGTCGTGCCCGTCCGGTGCCACGAGCTCATAGATCCCCCTAGATGAGAAGCTCTTGAAGGAAAAGAAGTTTCGGTTCGGCATTGCACATTGGAGGGTGCGATAGGTACATAATCACTAATGTGGATCAGAGTCACATGTGATTCTTTTGAGAGACTTAGAGGCTCAAGCTTTTGATCACCATTGCTTCAATTATTTGTACATGCTTCAAACATTTCTTGTTCAGCTTGTATTTGGTTGAGGTTTCTAAGAGAAAGTGCTCCTCATGTCATATTGTAGAAAACAGCTCTTGACAGATTCAGCTTATATTGCATAGTAAAATCTGCATATAGTTCTCACCCTTCAAAGTGCAATGTCAAATTCAATAAGCTCCTAACAGATATTCCTCTCTATGTGTCATGTCTCTGAACCAATTCCATATCATCAAACTCGGTGACTCCATGTAAGCTTCCCCGTTAATCGAAGAGTAAAGCGCTGATCTGAAAGTTCACTCGGAATAAAGGTCTATGCTCAGTTATTTGAGAATCGTCCTACATCAAAATATTGTTATTTCAAGAACTGAACTGATAAATTCCTCTGTTTATGTCAAACCATCTGCAGTAGTTTCACGATTCCAATCGAGTTAGCAGCAACAAGCATGTTAGACTTCTTTCTCCAGCAGACACTAGAAACAAACTGTCCATTATTATCATCGCTAGTTGAATGGCCAGAGATTGGATCGATCGACTCGAATTTGTGAGAAGTGATTGGCACCGGCAGCGACTTGTGATAGCAGTATACCTGAAAGGAAGGAAACGTTTAAAATGAATTGGAATTCATATCTATCTATCTATCTATCCCACATTTGATAGAAAATGCAATTCATTTTTAACATTAAATGAGGTATAACATAGGACCTATGAACTCCAAGCATTTTCAACTAAGATACCATATTATAAAGACAAGGTTTTATGATAGAATAAAAATCATACCTCATTAGTTTCTGAACCACATGCAATGTATCCATCCGAAACAGATAAACCTACAAAGTTCTGAACAAGAAGATGAACAGTAAACAATTAGAACAAAGAAAAGACGAAAGAGCAAGTTAAAATGTAGTGTATAGAAACCAACCTTTTCATTACTATGACCTTTAAAGGTTGAGACACAAGCATCGGATGACAACCCGGAAGAGCTGGCTTTCTTCAGGTTCCATAGCTTCAGAGAGTTGTCAGTGGAAGCAGAAACAACTGTTTCGGCATCTACAGATTTCACATAGCTAACTGCTTTCCCATGACCGGCTAAAGTGCACCAAGGGACTCTAGTGTGGCGAAGATCATAGCCATAGACCTTGTAATCAGCTGATCCAAAAAACAAAAGATGTGTCGAGTAAGCCGAGAACTGAACACAGCATACATTTGCAGGGTTCCATATGGTTCCTATAGAGTTTCTCTGCAAAAACGACAGAATTCTTGACGATTAGTATGTGCTGTGAAGTGAAAATGTTCATTAGTGTGTTTCATGTCAGGACTATATATGTTCCTTTACATATTATCCTTTTCCCCAATGGAGGGGCAAACAAAGGAAAAAAGAGTGGTTATTGCATGGATACAAATCTAATACTCTTATTTAAGCATACTCGCGATAAAATTGGACTCCACCAACTTTGTTTTAAGATACACTCGCTTGTGTCTGGTATGACCAATTTTATTTTGAGTGTGACTAAATATGAAGTGTCAAATTTGTATCTAAACAATTTTTAACTTGCAAAAGATTGTACTATATGGCTTTGAGAAGCAGAAATACTAATGTATATTGTTTCGGTAGCAGTTTGTTACTAAAACGAATAAAAGAAAGCATGCCTCGCCGATGTTCCACAGTTTGACAGAGCAGTCATCACTTCCACTAGCAAACATTTTCGGGTCAGACAGAGAAAAGTGAACAGACCAAGCTCTCTTTTGGTGCTCCATGTATTGAGATAGTGGCTGACCAGTGCCTGCATCCCACATCTGAATTCATGCATACATATAAAACTAATCAACACTTAAAAGCAATGATAGTTTATTTTTAAGCGTGCAAATGAGCTAATCAATTCACAGCTAAGCTTTATACTCAAAAATTTTGTTTACAATTATGGTTGTAATGCTAACACAGATAAGCTTTATATTGCACACCTGAACCACGCCGTCATAGTCAGTAGAAGCCAGATGATTCTTTATATAACTGTTCCAGCACACACAGCTAAGCTTTGATTTATTAGACATCTCAACTACTGGGTACTGGATATCAACAGAATCACTCAACATAGTACTCAAGTCGAAAACCTTGATCTTCTTTGAAACTCCAGCTGCAGCAATGTAATCCTCATCGCGGTCAAAACTCAAAGCACATATCACATTGGCAGAGCTAAGAAGATCTCTGTTCCGTAATGTGCCGCGCTCTTCAAATTTGCTGTAACGAGCAAACTTGCATAAACCTTCAAAGAAGGATCCTAAACAACCAGCAGAGCTCTGAAATCTCCTCGGCTCCTTATTAACATTCTCTCCATGAGGCGATCTCCATCTACTTTCCAGCACATCTTTGTCATAGCTTGCAACGGCTGAAGCTTCTTTAAGAAGCATTTGGCATCTCATGGAAAAGTATGAACTCTCTAGCTGATTTATGTTACTCATGAACCTTGCTTCATTAGCACTTGACCTTGGAACCGATCTACCACTATCTGAATTGGAAGGTTCTTGAAAATGAAAAGTGCTTCCTGTCAATTCACGATAGTAGGTTTGTTCCAAAGGAAACAGTGAATCTGTCTCAAATGAATAACTTCTTTCTACCTCCTTGATATCTTCATCCAACCAAGTAAGCTCATCTGACAACTTGGTTGCTTGTTTCTTCTTTTCTTCTTGAAGTGAAATCAGAAAATGTAGTAATTGCTGTGTTTCAGCTTCATCATCATCACATACTGCAACTGCGACATCATCTGCAGAATTTGATTCCTCTAGTTCGCGCATAAACTCAGACTCTAAAATCATCCTGTAATACACAATAGGAGACTTACAACACTCTAAAGGAAACAAACTTCCCCTTCAGCATCAATATAAAATGCTTTCAGGATCAGCCATATGATTTAATAAACATTCTGAATGAATTTCCTATTGAATTGAGAAAGTATGGTAAAGTTATTAACTAGCACTATGGAAACTTATATAAACAAATGAAATAATGCTAATTAAACAAGTAAAGCAATCAATAGCTAATTAAAGCAATCTACATGGTATCCTATATTCCTCTCAATATCACTACTATCATCATTCATCAGGAAAATGATAACACCTTCTGAAGGTAAAAGAAATTAGAAGCTAAAATGTGACAGAAAATTAACACCAAATATAACGACGGCTGTATTTTATGCTACCTGGTATTGGGGCGAGAAGAAGGTTCAGGATGCAGAAGCCAAAGACAGAATCCAGCTTCCTTTGGATTTTCTGACAGAAACTTTGGTGGTAAGATTCTATGGCACAAATCCGACATCACAGCTGAATGCAACTCCCATGACTCAATATTGCATAGAAACTGCAGCAAGCATCCACTTAAATGTTAACGAGTTGATCATGAATAGTTTCTTGGTTGAGGATTTTAACAGCTGAAAAGTAACAATAGGTGAGACAAAATTCCTTACCTCAAAGAGAAGAACTCCGAGGCTATAAATATTTGATGACATAGTGCAAACCCCACCACCAAGCTCTTCTGGACTACGGTACCACTTCTCTTCCAACATTAACTGCTTCCCTTCTGCAAAAGTAGGTTGACAACTGGAGCCATTTCGGCACGAACTTACTTTACTCCTTGATTCCACGGACTCGTTTATGTTAGAGGTGAAGTGATGATGCTGCCTAAGAGATCTTGTCTCCTCAAAGGGCTTTTGCTGCTTCATGCTCAAACCCGAGCAAGCACCGGTATCCTGTTCCAGAGGCCTTTTCCTAGTCACATGGCAAGCCATGACTTTATGCAACTCTTGTTGACCAGATGAACCGATGTATTTGATTTTACTTGAAGACAATAAAGTGAAACAAGATGGTCTTAAATCTAGCAAGACAACCCCTTGGGAGTGTGCAAAATCAACCAATTCCATGATCTGCTTAAATACATGTAGGCTTCCTGATTTATCCATTTTACGACCTTCCGGCTTCAGCCAGTCTCTTAAGTTAATCTCATCCTCCTCCTCCTGCTTCATAAGTGCTCCGGAAACACTTATACTTTTCTCCAAATCCTTGCAAAGAATCCCCTTTCCCTTCACAATTTGCTTTTCAATCACTTGAGAAACACTATAAGCAGACGAAGCATTCTGTGTTGTACCACCAACAAGAAGGCCATTGCTTGAGGTGTTAATAGCCTTGTCCACATTGCTTAAATTCGCAGAAACTTTCAGGCCCCCTCGGAGTTCTGAATCATTCCCCTTAAGCCCTTTACTTAATCTAAATGGTACAATTTCTCTGTTCAGGCTATTATACCTAGAATCAATTGGTAATTGATTTCTCTGATTCTGTCTTGGATTATGTGGGAAGCTAACCGAATCTATATTCGGGTTCTTGTAACTTTTAACAGTTAACTCTTCAACAAAGTGATCAGAATCTGTCATGGAACAATAACTAGTACTAGGAGGTCCAGATCCAGCAAAGGAAGTAATGCATCTATTCAAACCATTATCATTATTATTGTTACTACCAATAACACTGTCTTTTGGCAAAATCTCAGGCCATTCCTTCCTAATAGTTGTGCACAATCTAGGTGACCTTGGAATACCTTGGATTCCCTTTGGCTTGAGAAAAGAATCATTGGCTTTCCTCTTGTGTTCTTCAGTTCCTGCCCCACCATTTGCAGTCATGTCTTGTGGTACCCAACACAACAATCAGCAAATCCAAATGCAGTTCCTTCAATCAAATTCCAAAGACATGTAGTAAGAAACAAGAATCCAGATCAAAAACTTTACAATAAAATTCATCACAAACACACACAAAAATTGAACAAAAAGCTAAATAAATAATCTTAACACTTAACACTACTAGACTTGACACAATTGTTAAAGAAACACAAATGGGGTGCCCCAAAAAATTAAAGTTTCCTTTTTTTTCCTCTAAAATTATGTGAACACTACCAAACTTCAACAATTCTTAAAAAAATACAAATGGGGTCCTAAAAAAATTCCTTTTTTTTTCTATAAAATCTATATGGGTAGGGCAAAAACACATACATATGAATGTTACTATATCCTTTTTAAACAATAACAAGGCAAGTTGGTGAATACAAAAGGATGAAAAATCAACCATTTTTGCTCACAATACATGGACAATACACATATTATGCAGAAGCAACAACAAGTTGCCAATGAACAAAGTAACTCCACAGAGAGAAAGAGAGAGAGATAAGAGATATTTTGGCAATGAAAGTTTCAATTTTTTCAAACCAAAAAAACTCAGAAGAAAAAGGACATGGCATAATAAAACTCACCACCACCTAGCTATAACTATGATAGAGCTTGCTTGCTTGTACTGAGGAAGAGAAAAATATCTATGATCATAGGCCACAAATACACTGACAAGTAAACACGTTATGGAAGATACCAATGAATGCTTCAATTCAGAGCAAAGCAAAAAAAAAACAAGGGGTCAAGTTGTTTTTGTCCTCAGATATTTATAAAAATTATTATGGACACGATTTTATCATTTTTTTTCCCTAAAGTTTCAATTTTTATTTCTCCTTTTTTATTTCTCATTGCTTTTTTGGTTCAGACTTCAGAGTACTACTGTCTACGTCTTAGGCAAAAAGTGTAGCCACGATATTTTGTTTTGTTTCATAGTCGCCGCCACATAATATTTATAAATACATAAATAAATATATTTCACTATATATAATTTGTTCAATATGAAAATATAGGTATTGAGGATTTGATTGATATGAAAAATCTTTGAAATTAGAGACAAGTTGTGCATGTAAGATGCTTAGAAGTCACCAATAAATTAATTACAATAGAAAATGTGTTATATATATAAATGAATTATTTATATTATTTCTTCCTTTTTTTAAAGGAAATTTATTACCCATTTTTGTAGCTTTGATTGGATATATTTTAGCTTCATTCATTGAGATAGTTCATACCTTTAAATAGAGTAAAAACTAAATGTAATTTTCATAAATTGAAGTTAGTTTACATCATTATTCACACATATATTATTACATTATTAAACATATTCTAGTTTTATAGTGATTAAATAATTGATAGATACTAAATCAATGCTAACTTCATATCATTATCGAAAAGTATTTTATTCACTATGCTAACACTTTTATCCTTCTTAAATTTATCCAAATTCTCTATATATCATTTGCAGTTGGTTTTCTCTTTCTATTATTACCATTACCCTAATTCCTAATAGTTCATCCAATTATATGGCATGTTAAAGCCAAAGATAATAAAAAATTAAGTAGATTGCTAAAACCAAGAAGGTTGAATTTTAATAGCATAATTTAAAGTCAATCTTGTTGACTATAGCATTCATCATAGTTAATATTAATTTTATCTTATACTACATTAAGAAAATGCATATACATTAAAAAAAACATATAAAAAATTTGATAAAACAAAGAAAGTACAAAGTAGGCATAATTTTAAGAAGGAGAAGAAAGATAAAATGCTAAATTAGAGCATCTAATCATTCTTCATTGTTATATATTCAAAATACATTCATCAAATATCCAACGTGTACTGTATGTTATACGTAATGTGTGCTATAAGTATAACACATTACATATAACATACTTTACATATGACATATTGCACACATTGAATACTGGTCTGATATATTTTCGATGTACAACAAAATAACTTAGTATGTTTAATTCTAAAAGAGAAAATAAAAAAGTATGAAAATGAGAAAATTAGTGGATAGAATTTTGACACGAGACTGAATAGTAGCATTCAACGGTCAATGGTGGCATGTGGGTTGTGACGGCTGCAAGAGTGGCATGATTGCAATTAAATGGAAGTTAAGGGGCAATTTTGAAAGGGTAAAAGGAGAGGTTTGCATTGGTTTTTGGTGGGTCCTACGTTTGCAAGTGCCAATGATGTTTGGTGAGTTTGTGTCGTGGCCCTTTTAATCGCCACATTTTGCACCGATTACCCTCTTAACTTGTTCATCTCACTAAGAAGAAAACAAATCAATTTTAGGTAAAATCAACAATTCATAGTGAAAATTATATGATACCTTTCTAAAAGTAATTATTGTAATGCTTATCATTGAAAGTTTAGGTAAGTTTAATACGACCACTCTATTAGGTCGCATTTATTTGAACAATAATATTTATCGTATAACAGAAAAATGTTTAACTAATATTCAATGTGTTATATATATATATATAATTTAAAATGTGTGTTATACGTATGTATGTTATACATAATTATATATGATTTAATTATTTTCTTTGTAATAATAAAAGATTTGATCTAGTGGAAAATATAATCCATTTACAACTACCAATTATTAAAAGGTATTGAAGAATTTTTGTTTAATTTTATACCGCCAATTTATATGAATTAAATTGTTAAAATTATTACTCTTGAATCCAGAAAACATTTAAAACAAGGAAGTTTGAGTGAAATAATAATAATAATACTTCTAGGAAAAGGAAGACATATTCTCCGTACGAGAAATAATAATGATAATGTATGATGATGCATGGAGCAATATCTATATCTATATAGATAACAATTTGCTAAGAGATGATTGATACAAAATAATTATTGAATAACAATTTTTCGATATATATATATATATATAATTGAATTTTTTTTTTTTCAATTAATATATTACGCAACCTTAAGATATGGATATTACGAAGTTTCGTTTGAGACTTTGGAGACACTTGTTTTGGTTGGTCACATTAACAAAATAAAATAAATATTCCGTTTTAATATCATACACTTATTTCTACTCAATTTATAGTCTCAAATTTAATTGAACTTACTATCATTTTGGCTTTTTGCTATTTATAGCGATTTGGCTATCTAACCAACCACTCATTTAAACTTAACACACTTCATAATTAGTTACAATTTCTGAAGTTATTATATATTATCTATACAATAATTAATAAGGAGATAGATTTTATGAATTAGACCTAAGTCATGTTATCTTATTGTAAACCTAGCCAAACTTATGTGTATTCATGCTAAAAACACTGAAAGGAACACTTTTATGATTGCAAAAGGATTAAAAATTCTAGAAAGAAAAATTAAGATCACAATATCTTTTTTTTTTTTATTCTCAAGATCACAATATCTATTTCTATATAATGTTTTTTTTTTGTATAACCAGGAGGTGTCCATTGCCGGCAGCAATGCTAATCCCCCTCGTCCCGGGAGTTCGCACTAAGCGGTAAAGGGCTGGCCATAAGAAGTTTTTCATTCCCATGAGTTGGGGATTGAACTTCCAACCATATGGTTAAGGGACAATGTGAGCTACCACCATGCCACCCCCTGTGGTTTCTATATAATGTATATACATCAATAAGACTTCAAAATACTACAAGAGATTTCATGTACAACCTACAACTTTTTTTTTTTTGGGTTGATACAACATTTTTCTTTTGGTCATGTTCAACATACAACTTATAATAATGATAATATAAATTTGGGCCTTATGATTTCTTTTCTCTTATTTTTGAGAAAGTGATCTCTTGTCATGAGAGAAGCAACAAAAATACCCTAAATGTAGGTACTTCAATCCCTTATAAAAAGGTCTCACGTTTGGATTAGACAAATTTATAGTTAACTTGGATTAACCAAACCCTAAAGATATTGTCCTCAAACTATTTTTTTCAAAGTGTAAGGAGGATTAAAATTCAGTATATGAAATTCTTTGGGTACATTTTTGTGAACTAGAGCATTTCAGTAACCAAGAATCTACATGTACAACAAAGCATTATACAATACTTATATGACATTTATTTTCACCGTTAAATTATAAAATTTGAATGAAAGAGTAAATTCATACTAAAATTCAATTATATTTATTTTCACCGTTAAATTATAAAATTTGAATGAAAGAGTAAATTCATATTAAAATTCAATTATATGATTAAATATTGTACAAGTATAGTATAGCGTACATGTAACATTTTCATTTCTGTAACTGATCCTCTCATAAAAATTTTCACAACACAATTTTCAATCTCTATTGAACCCATTTTGCACTAATAATACGTCCAATTTTCACATGTCAAACCCTAATGCAACAAACGCAACTGTTGCAACAAATTGAAAACAATAATTTACTTCACATAGGGACATGTTTGGAAAGTGATCTCAATTAATCAGTCACTTGAAAATTCCACTAAGAAAATTGCTTCCTTAATTCATGTAGAAAGCTAGGCAAATACATGTCCTTGCATTGTTTTTTCCACAACACTTATTGACATAGACGATGAATAAAGAAGCTGAAAGCTACATCAACATGTTCACAAGGAAAAACAAATAGGTAAAAAAAACAAGGGAATAAATTTATGGACACTACTTGCTCTAGAGTTTCTAAACTCATCCTTGGAGAGATGACAAAAACAAGAAAAATAAATAGCTTTCTGATCTTATCTACCACCTCTGCATCCCCTTGTCTACAAAAACAAAAAAACCACATAGGTGAAAGTGAACAGATACCATGTGGTTATTGAACCTCAATCTGATATTCTGATCTCAACTCCTAAGACGTCCTTCACCATCTCGTACGTTACAAATGCAATTGCTATGGATGGGACAACCTGCAAAACCAAGAGGCGAAGAACGTCGTGAATTAAGGTTTAGGGTGGATAGTAGTAGCTTTCTAACAAATGGCAAAATTAAGTATACAATACATTTCCCAGAAAAGAAATGTATATTAGATGAAACTGACCTTCACTGAATTGGGCACCAGACCCTTGTACAACGCACCAAATCCCTCATGGCGAACGGTTTTCCTAAATGCATCAACCATTCCAGAGTATTCAAGTGGGACATTGCCCCTCCCATCACCGGCTACAACAGAAGCAGCATGGTTCCAACCCACCATCTGCATTCTTCGGCGAATGACATCAAGGGGATAAGCAACAGTTTGACCAATGGTTCCAGCAACAGCACCACATGCCAGGCGTGTTGTCACACTCAACTCGGAATCTTGAACTAGACCAAATGGTTTGGATTTAATTAACCAATCTTTTAGAGACTCATATACAGCAAAGTTGAGACCCACATAAGGAACCTGGAAGAATATGAGAGCAAGACTTTTAAGAGAATATCAAGTCTAACAGAAGCACCCAAAAAGAAAGCTTCAACGCAAAATTACAGTATACTCTAATGACGGGATAAGGTATACTCTAAAGTTACTTACAACTCCAATGACTGAAGGAAGCCAGCCCTTGTATAAAGCACGTGGACCTTCTTCCCTTAGCACAGTAGACAGAGCATGGAACATTCCTCTATACTGATAAGGGGATTTCTCGGTCTGCAAATAGAAGGCCAAGAACTCTGTCAAATAGGCACAAAGAACAGGATACACTTAACATAATTTGTTCTTCCAATTAATTTTACAGAAATTAGAGGATGCTTTGTCTTTATGCATTTTCAACAACCAAACTCACAAAAAACAAAGCATATGATAAAAGGAAAATAAAAGCGAAAGCAAAAAAAATACCTGTACAGTTATCCTGCCTCGAACCATATCCATTGGGTAAGTTGCAGACATGGCAATTATTCCAGCACATGCTCCAGCTCCAAGACGTAAAAGAGGAGTCAGCTGAGCATCCTCTGCAGAAAGTACAAGGAACTATACTTAGATAACTAGAAGAGTCTTAAAACTAACAAAGTTTTTGACAATCCTCAAAGATGACGAAGTTCATTTCAGCCAGAAAGTAGAGAACCAAAAATGTATTCAAGTGTTAACACAAGTTGTTCACAAGAAAAAATGACTAACATGAACATACCGTTTCCAGTTTGCTGCTGATACATATAAAGTATACCCCTGTCAAAATAGGAAGGGGCGATCAGCAAATCAGAACAAGCGAAAAAATGCAAAGTGACTGCGGTGAAACAATTAAAAAATGTTTGCTGCTTGAGTGAGACCAAAATTAAACAAAACAATGCATTAAAAGCAAACTGTTGAAAGAGGATTCAGAAGCCAATTTGCCATCATTTTATATTGATTGGCATAATATTTTTTGGATAAAAATGACTGGCCTAATATTTCACTAGATAAGTAGATAGCAATGCTAACAAACAGAATTCTGAGCAATGAAAAGATCAGTGCATTGTTTTGTATCTCAAGTACAAACTTACTTAGAAGCTTGCTCATAACTGAAGAACTTCACAGCAGAATTAGGGACAATTCGAGCACAATTAGTACCATTCCCCTTGAACAATCCACGAAAACCTTCAGTTCTCCATATGTATTTTAGTCCTTGGATTGTTCCATTGTATTTGATGCTATGAGGATTCTGCACCTGCATATGACAAGACCGAGAGACACGCCACATGTAGAATCAGGATACACCATAACAAGCATTGATAAAACAAGTTTTAATTTAATTAAACTAACCTGTAGCAAAATCTTCAACCGTTCCAGAGGGGCAACTGCTGTTCGCGATCTGCATTGATAGGGAAAACAAAATTAATCTGGTAAGAGTTAGAGCTCAAACATAATCGGCTCATGCATATTACCCGAACTCCTCACTCCTCAGCACTAGCCAATCCACTTAACGTATATCATAGAGGATCTAGAAACTATTAGCAAGAAATTGTTCCCAGGACAATGAAGCATAAAAAATTAAAAAAAACTGAAACTTGTTGCAAAGCCCCAAAATTGAAGTGGTTCTTCGCAAGTGATTATATGAACAAGAGCACACCTAGCACGTCCCAAATGAACAGCAGCGATTACATTCAACAGATCATATACTCAAAACTACAAAAATGCAAAATCAATCATTTCCTATACAATTACGGAAAAAAAAAATACTAATTGGCCTATGAAATGTAAAAACATAAAAAGAATAAATCGGTATCACATAAGCCAGATGCTTCATTGTTCCCATACAATGAAACATCAAACCAGTTTCATATTCCATCAAAATTAACCCCTTCGAGGAAACCAACGGTAACAAGTTCATCAAATCTCAAACCACAAATAATAAACCAATTAATCATTATTATCAGCATCATATTATATATTCAATTTCTCCTCGACATGTTTCAAAACTATATTTTTTTCAAAAAAATCAAATTAAAACAAAAATAAGAACGAAAAACTTGGAGTGTAAAGTTTCATTTTCGCTCCTTGAAATTGTGTGCTTCAATTTAATCCCTAAAATTATATAAGAACAAAACAAATGATTCAAATTAATAGTTAGAATAATGTTACTTCAAGAGCTAAATTGATTCGACCAAACAAAAGTGAAAAATTGGCAAATTGAAGGAGTGAAATCAAAATCAAATAACTGGAAGTGAGAAACGGAACTGACACTCCTCCAGCGACGCCACCGGCAACGAGAGACTTGCAGATGCTGGCAAGTGCGTATGTCGGAGGAGCCTTCACGACGACACCTTCTCTTGCGAGCTTCGCTTCCTCCGCCAGGTTCACGATCTTCTTCACCGCCAATTCCCCGCTCTTCACATCCTCTGAAGCCATAAAAATCCCTCTCTCTCTCTCTCTCTCTCTCTATATATATATATATAATAAAATCGATAAAACCTAAGTTAATCGAAGCTTTATGCAGCTAGAGAAGAGGGTTTAGCCGGGGAAGGTGGTGGTCGGAGAATAGAGATGTTCGATGCGGCGGCGATTAGGTCAGAGAAGCGATCATTCTGAATTCTCAGTCTCTCTTTCTTTCGATCGAGTCAGAGAGAGTGAGCTCACTTCAACGACGCAGACACAACTGCTGTTAGGAGCGTAAAGTGACGCCGTTTACTTATAAATCTTTTTTCTCTGACTACTATTTTTTTTTTAATTTTTTTTTTAATTGTCCAATTTAAAGTTGTGTGTGTTTTTTTTTAATTGTCCATTTTAAATTTTGAGATGACATTTATTATTTTCTTCCCTTTTTACCCCTATTTAATACTATTCACTAATCTCTTTTACCAAGTAAAGTAATAAAGGGTAATTCAGAAAAATATGTGTACATTTTGTTAATTTTTATACTATACTAATCATTTCCTAAATACCTGCGCGCATTTAAAACTGAACAATTAAAAAAAAACGGAGGGAGTATTTTTTATCAACATTTCACTAAAACCAATAATTAAGCTTTTTTAGAAAAAAAATATGATTAAGAAGGTAAAAAAAATTAAAATTAATCTCTTATTTTTTCTATAAAATATTTTATAGGCTGAGATTATAGGTTCAAATCCGATTGTATCAATATAGAAAAAAAAAGTATATATATATATATATAATGTAGTAAAATTAATTTTAATTTTTTACAGTATAGTATTATATTATATAAAAAGTCAATGGGATTTAATTTCAATATATAGATTAAGATAATCATCTGTTTTCTTTCACTGGATTTAGTTTCTCAAAAGAAGTAACAATATAGAATTTGAATTACCTTTTGACTGATGGAGTATTAAAAAATGATTAATGGGAAAAAAACTTGTATAAAAATTATTAAAATACTTAAGCAGAAAAAATGAAAGCAATATAAAATAATTATTAAATTTCTGAATGGAAGGAGTAGTAATCATGAATGGCAATTGACCATCACATAATGGTGATTAATAATATATTATGTGATTATAGGTATAAATATAATCAACGTAGGACAATGAAGTCATGACTATTTATTTTTCATTTTTTAATTTTTAGAATCTTGATTTTCTATTTGTACTTGCATTTTAATGAAAACTATTTGATTATATAAAACAAAGTTGTGAACTTTTTTAATAATTGATAAAGGAGTACTGTTAAAATACCGTTTAGCAAAACAGAGTTGTTAATCAATGATTATCAAAACATTTGCATCACTTTCAGTTATAACTTAAAAAGCCTTGTACAAGTTTGCTTCCATTAAGGTGGAATTATTGAATGATAAATTACTATTGAGATTATAAAACTATATAATAATGTGTGTCGTACAATAGAAATATGTTCAACTATTATTAAGGTGTGCTATATATAATACAGAATGTGTTATATGTACGTGTAATATACATATAGTACACATTCCATATTATATATAGCACACGTTGAATACTAGTTGGACATATTTCTGTTGTACGACAAAAATTATTGTGAAACTATATAATAATAGAGAAATACTTTGTGTACACTACAAAATCAGCCACCATGCCTTATAATTCAACATTTTGAAATTAGTAATCTTACTTTTAAAGATGTTGGATTAATGTTAAATAATAAAAGTTGGATTACTAATTTTAAAATGTTGAATTATTACATTTGGTGGCTGATTTTATAGTGTACATGTAGCATTACTTATAATAATATTATCTCAATATGAGTACATCTAGGTTGCATTTAATAAGAAATACAAAATAGAAATATGAAGACAAAAATGTATTAATGAGTGTTTGATTATTTAGACATGATAGAAAATTTGCATCTCAGGATAATAAATTTATGTATTTTCTATACTCCTAACAAATTATGTAGAACATGACATAAATTATTATTATTATATTAATCTAAATGTGATATAAAAATTTTATTGTCTTTATAATTTTATCTTGTCTCATCTGTATATTATAACAAATGCAATCGTTAAGTGTGGTTATACTATTAAAATTTATCTTTTATTAATTAAATGTTGAATAAAAATGGCAAGTTGTTAGTGAAATATTAATAATTGTAGCATCATATGGTCCACAAATTAGAATAAGAACAAGAACAATGGAAAAAACAATAGGAAAGTTGGTACTTTTCCTTTTTATTTTTTTGGTTTAAAATTCATTATTTTATTTATTTATTTATTTTGTTACTAATAGTCAACTAAAGTGACTATGAGTAAGTAAATGTATATTTTCCGATTCATTAATAGGTGTCAATTTCCATAAAAATGTATGTATGTGTGGTATTCAAAATTTAGAACATTTCTATCATTTGAAGTGCTTGTTATTTCATTTTGTGAGAAGGATATATATTATTGGATAGGGATATATAAATACACTAACAAATCACGTAGATTAGTACAAGTCGTAGATATTTGGATTGTTTAAGTATCATGTTCCGAGTTCGATTCACAAAACCTTGTGGTCAGTTTTCTACCCACCAAAAGATGATCTCCGCAGTCCGCAGGAACTAAGAATTAGTCGTTCACGGATATCCAAGGAATAAAAAAATATAAATACACTAACTACTAGTTAGGCTAATGGGATTAAGCTATAGATCTCTAAAATAATGTTTAGGATTTTTTTTTTTTGTCAAGAATATTTAGGGTTTAAACTTTAAAATCTAGAATTGGGAATGGAATAGGTTGGATTTAGAGTATCTCCCTTGGACGCACAATGAACTTCATATAGTGAAAAAAGAAGAAAAAAATTGCAATTTTTTTTCAAGATTCCCTTAGTTTTTCTTGGGCTTAATCAAAAGGCTTATTATACCCTATGCTTTAGAGTATTCTACTTTGGTCCAAGTTGGTTAATTGAGCTGGCCCAAATTTGAAGCATATAAGATGTAGCTTTTGGTTGGAGTTATCTAAAAAATCTAATAAAAGAGTTAAACGAAAATGGGACGACGTGTATTCAGAGAGGACTTTGACCAGCCGTCCAATTCTTGAGGTGTATACATAAATCGATGGGAGATTAGTCACAGAAATCACTCGGATGGATATCATGAAGGAATCCAAGAAAAAAATTGAGAACCATAATAAGAAAATAAAACGAAACATATATATGTATTCCTAGGGTATTCACTATAACAGATCAAATAATTAATTCATCAGATGCTATAGAGATCCATTATAGGAGGATTCTATCAACCCAATTTTCTTCTTTAACGATTCCATTATTCAAATTATGGACCTTAATTCTTTGAAGGAGTTATCAAAATAATTAATCTAGTCTAGCTAGATTAATTGTAAAATAAGCAAAATCACATCACAAAGCCATCGTCAATGTTGAATAATTAATACATATATGTATAAAGTACTAAAATATATGTTCATGATGATATGATACACGAAATTGTAAAATCAACATTGAATAAGCATGAATTTTGCTTAAATCAATCATTTAATTCCATTAAATTTTTGTGACGAGTACATTACGACGACGTTTCATTTGTTGCTCTAGTCAATATCTAGTGCCGGTTTCTTTATACTATTATATAAATGAGTCTTGGCAGAGGGTACAACAAAAAACTAGCCAAAACAGTCAACAAAAGGAAATTTGGCCTAAATCATTCAGCCCATTTAAAATGATACACATGGTTAATAATGTTATTTGGGCCAAAAGTGTCAAAATGGGCTTTGTTAACTGTTTTGGCCGGAAAAATATTGTTTCCCAAGTATTTATATATATAAATATATAATAAATATAATGTAGACATTTAAAGTTTAATTTCAACGTCAACCTTAAGTACATACATACATAGGATTCTAATTCTAATACCTACCTTTGTTTGGTGGTTTTTTAGGTCAAGTGTTTTTTTTTTCCCCTTGATATATATATATATATATATACGGAGAAATCCACAAATAGTTTTAAGAAGGGATTGAAAATAACAGAAAAAGGTTTATATATATATATCACTAACTGGTTTATCATTGTAAATTAAATATTATTGTATTATATATATATATATATATATATATATATATATATATACCAATAAATCTGAAATTAAAATTAGATAGATGCATGCACTTATTAATTACTTTAGGGTGCATATGCATAAATATATATATGCTAGTCAATAAATATATATATGATGCAAATTAATTAAATGTATTACCACAAAGTCCTCTGTGCCTCATATATATATATCAATTGAAAGTGATGATGCATAATTGCTACATACAGCATGGTGGTGTCCAGAGAATGAAAGCGATTTATGCATTCAATTTTTGGAATTTTGCATTAGTTAGTAGTGATGGATCAATTGAATTGAACATACAAATTATTAAAATAACCAATAATACTTATCGTACAAGAGAAATACGTTCAATGTGTGCTATATAATAAGACGCAGTGTGTGCTATATGTATATCACACATTACGTCTTATTGTATAGCACACGTTATTGGATACTAGTTGGACGTATTTATGTTGTATGAGAAACATTATTGTTAAAATAACTATATATGTATATTCAAACTTGGTTTTTGTTGTTTTTTCATAATAAATTCTTTGGTAGCTGAATCATTATTAAGACAAAAGAATGTAGATGGATGGTTTAATTAACTTGAAGTACTTGCTAGCTTGTGGATAACAAATAGTGGCAGCATTTTTCACATGATATAATATATGATATAAAAGCTAAGAAGGAGAAGAAGAAGAATGAATTAATTCATATTCGATCACATCATTCCTTCACATGGTTCATGAGGGGGTGTTAGCATTTAGCAAAGTTTTCTTCACATTTCTGATTTATGATCACATGGATTCCCAATGGGTTGTGGGATCCATATATATAAATAAATATTGAATATTTTCTATAGTAAATACCATCATCACTCTTTTGTATAATTCTCATCATATTTATTTATTAATGCATTTGGTTTAATTTCTTTTGTTTTGATTTTTTATTTCCATATTTGATTTGATATAATAAGTGTTTTTTAATTTATTTTTATTTTTGTATCTACTTTTATCCTTTGTTCGTTTTTTCTGACTCTATGATCAGAGTCAGTAAAAAATTAACTTTGACAAGTGTTTGATGCAAAAGTGTCACGGTGATTTGGTGAACAAAATTGTCAATTTTAGTGAACAAGAGTGTCACACAGATACAAATATGTGAGAGTGTATTCAGAGCCAATTTTTAAGTCATTGTGATTCTATCTCATATGACAATGGCTTCATAATTTCCTTGATTCCGACTCTTGAGTCAATGAAAATAAGCACTAATTTAAAAGTACTTTACAATTGTTATATAATAGAGTGTACTTATCAATGACTAATCCTTTAATTTCATGTATCATAAAATTATTGGAAAAGAGTATATATATATATATTGATTAATTGAGTTTTATGGTTGTTTCATTCTAAGATGAAAATTAAACCCTTCAGCTGGGTTCGTTAAGCATTCATAATTTATTAGATCATCGTCAACACCTTAATTAGCAGTAATATTAATTATTTAATTATATTATTAAAGGTACATGGAATATATATAATTGGAATAAATTAAAGATCTCATACTTTTAATTTTGGAATTGAAAATCTTCTCAACTATTCTTGGAATCTGCATACATAATCTTCAAAATTCTCACCTTTTTATTACTGTTATCATTGATTTATTGTTACTATAGTAACACACAATATAATTATATTCCGTGGAGGTTCTATGTCTCGATCCATTTTTAAGATTTGGTGGAACTAATAATTTTTTTTCTTCTAAAGGTTTATCAAATAATTGGAAAAAATGTATGAATAATAATACTATATAATTAATATTTAACATATTTTTATATAACATTTAACGTATATTTCAAGAAATGATAAATACATTACAATTCCTAATAATTATTTTTAACATGTAATTGTCGAAAAAAGTGTTGATAAAATATTGTAAAAAATTATATTAACATTTATTGGCCGTTGAAAATATTTATAAACTATTTTTGACAATTAATGACTGTTGAAAATACTTATAAATTATTTTTAAGTATTGTCGACGGTCACTAATTATTTTCAATATTATTTTTATTATTGACAATATCTTTATTGATACATTTAATGTTTAAATTGTTGAAAATGATTATTTTTCTGGTAGTGAATAAAATATTTTAATTTATATTTAATCATATCATTAATTATATGATTAGATGTTACTGTAATAATACTCTTAATAATTCATCACTAGAGTTTAATTTCTGTGGTCATAGAGTTCATGTATATTATTATATATGTTTTGACAAATTTTCAATTCCTATCAAACTTTTCAACAAGTTAGCTAGCTAGACTTGAGTTTCAAATAGCTAATTAATTTTACAACCATTATAATTATTATTATCTTTGATCCCTGGTTTCAATTTTTTAATATTTTAAATTTGTCCTTTTTCCCTCCTTAATAATATTTGTTTGAAGTTTAAGTATTGGCTATCTTGGAGGAAGATGTTAGTTGCACCACCATTCATGCAAGCAAGTAGTGTGAATTAAGTGGATGAAAATTAAATCATTTTTAAATATAGTCAGTGTACAATTTTTTTATACAGTCATCTAATCATGTGCTGCCACATCAGCTATGATTATGTTTTTTTTCTCGCACTACCGAAAAAGTCATACAAATGAAGTGTTTTGATTGTATGACAATATAAAATACCTTTACATTATCAACGGATCAAAATTAAACTCATCTAAAAATACAAAAAACTAACATGCAAACTAATAATATGTGGGTTTAATAAGTATGCCAATAAATTCTAGCATCCTATAAGCTTATTACAAATAAAAAATCAACACATAAAGTAAGAAAAAAGATGCATAAAAACTTCTGAAAATAATGGTCACACAAATTTTAGCAAAAATAAATAATTATTCTGAGTTCACTAGTTATGCATGCTCATATCTCGTGTTGCCTCAATTGGGTTATATCAAAGAAGAAGAAAAAAATCTTATTATTATTATTATTATTAATTATTAGGTCCGTGTCAATGGTTATACAATGATTGATAGCAAGAACTTCAAAGTTTCAAAAGTAAATAAATAATATATATCATTCAAAAAGTACCTGGTTTATATTAGACGTGTGTGAAAGCATACTCATCATCATTATTGTATACTAGGAAAAAAATAATATTGATTAATTTATTCTTATTGGAAATAACTTTGGTTTTGATTGACATTGTCATATTGTTGCTCTTTTTCTTATTAAGGAAATTAGGGTGGAAGGGTGACACTTCTTACAATATAAGGAGGAGAAAGTCTTTAACAAGATAAATGATTTGTGTAATTACAAAATCAGCCATTATCGGTCACCACATATAATAATTCAAGTTTTTAAAGTTATTAGTCCAACTTTTAATATTATACATTAATCCAACATTTTAAAAGTTGGATTAATAATTTTAAAAAGTTGAACGGTAATTGATGATAACTGATTTTGTGGTGTATATGTAACATTACTCCTTTAACAAATATTTATAAAAGAAATTATGTTATATGCTAGCTTCACTTTGCTAACCCTAAGAATTTCTATTGTTGCACTTATTGTGTGTGGTCTAAAAAAAATTCTAAGAAGGTCAATATAATGAGGAGTGATTTAAACTCAATATTTTATCAATTCATTTCATTCATTTAATTGTAAATACAATAGTTTTGCAAGATGAATGAGATCGTACAGTTATAAAAAAATAGACTAAAAAAGTTGGCTAAAAATCATTTCTCTAAAAGTATATATAAATAGTTAAATTAAGATAGTGCATACATAATAATAATGCTTTTTGGGTTTGGATGTCTAATCACAAAAGAATCAATTAGACTCGTTCACAAAAATAAAAAATAAAAAAATCCATGTTGTATATATTCAAAGATTTTTTGGGATATTAATTAATTAGACATATAGAAAAAAGTCCATCGTGTTTATATTCTAACAATGTTTGTTTCTGATTATTTAGAATCACGGATTAAATAGATAAAAAAAACTTGTTTGTATTCAATATAGCTTTATTTTTTCTTCTGATTAATTAAATTCACAGACTGATTAGACCAATAAATAAAAAAGCTCTCATGTATATATGTATTACATAATTCTTAAATAAGATTTATTTATTTATTTATTTTGCATTATTCAATCAAACCCATGAGCGGAGCATAAAGATTTATAATTTTAATACATTACTCTTTTTCATAGATATAAATTAATGAAATTAAATTAAAATTACCTCTCATTTAGCACATACATAGTGACATTTTTGACTAATCATGCCACAACAACATTTTTACCTTTAATTTGTCTTTGCCATTGTCATTCTTTGCATCAATATCACACTACCTAGCTAGGTATTGTCACTTTTTAATGATTTAATTAGGACCACTCTAAATACCAATTAGTACTACTAGTTAATTTTAAGGGTTTTTTCTTCTTCTAACAAGTGAATTAAGATATTAACAAGAAAGTTTAATTTTATCTTGAAAATATTTTTTTTTACATTTTTTATGCATTGAAATCACTATAATACTTTAATTTTTACTAAAATTTTCTATTTATAGTATCCTTAACAATTGTCTGTAGGGTACTTGTTAACAAAACCCTAAATTTAATAAGTGATCATATATTAAATATTGGACTCAACTTTCTGCATCAAATTAAAGTAGTACCAAAGAGCATTGTATATTATGCACTTCTTAAAGTTCATAATTTATGTTATTAATTCGTCCCAACAACTTTATGCATTAAAAAAATATTAACATTATGCACTTCTATATATAAGTTTGACAATCAGCTGATGAATTCATGTCTCCAAGCATTAAAAAAAAGTAATGTCTCTTTCCTTACACACACAAAAATAAAGAAAAAAATTTTGATTTTTTTTATGATGATAAATAAATACTTATTTTGAAAAATAGTGTCGAAGTTATTATACCCATTCAAACCGTAGGTCTTGAATTAATTAACATACCCTAAAACAAACATTATAATTTATTTTTTTACTTTATACATGTATGTCATTATTTATGTGTTGGACATTGGATCATAAAGCTTTGACGAAAATGAATTGATAAAAGTATTAATTAAAATATATAAAAATTGTATGAAAAAAATATATATTAAAAGAGAAACATAACATAACATGTGTCCTAGAAAAGAAAAACAAACAAACCCATGAGATGCACACACACAATAATATAGTAACAACTTTAGGTCTCTTGTATATTACTAACTATGAGCTGGGAAAAACTTTATGACAAAAATTCAAAAGCAGAATTAAATATTTCTAAATTGTCATCTTATAATAAATCAATAATTATAATAAAGTTAAAATACATTATCTTGATGTTGTTGGTTAGAACATCACCTGTCCATAATTTTTAATTAAGTCTAAACAGTAGTTTCACTATTTTTTATAATTATTTTCAAGACACTTAACAAAAGAATTTTCCAATACAACGTACCTGAACTTTATTTTCTAAAACATTCTTAATTTCATTTTCATTTTTTATTTTTCTTTATTTTTTAAATTTTATGAAAGTATTTTTTTCTTTCTATTTTCAGTATTTTCTTTTACAAATTAAAATTTTAACGATAGAAAAAATAGAAAATAAAAAAATCAAATAACCCCTTACTTTTCTTCTTTCAATTATTTCTTTAGTAGCATGTGATGAGGATCTTGATGTTGATGAAGCTTGAAAATATATTTTTTTTTTTGTACTGGACCAACGGTATCCCCCAGCCCGATAGGCTAAGGACTAATCCGTCGCAGTGTGGAGCTCCATTTAAGGGTTTAACCGCTGGCCAACGGGTTGCTGCATACACAAGGCGGGGATCGAACCCCCGATCCTTGTTTAAGCGGTCAAGTGAGCTAACCACTTGACCAACCCAAGTTGGTTATGAAGCTTGAAAATATGAAGTATATTATAGTAAAGTTTTGAAACCCAATAAATTAAAAGCAATATGTCAAATTAAAGAATCCGTAAAAAAAAAAGTTGTATTGTTAATCTCATAGGGGACATACATAAACAATCAAAATAAGTGCAATTTGTTAATATTTAATTTCTACAAACAATATAAAACAAGATTATATTATCAATCACTAGATATTAATTACTCACTCCATTCCAAAATATTAGTCATTTTAGGGAGAAAAAAAAATTCCACAATGATTGTCGTTTTCAATTTCCAATGTCAATTTAATTTTTTCATACCTATTATACCCCTAGTATCATTTCTCTTTCTTTCTTGAATATTACTCCAAGGGATCACTAATCATCTTTCTTTCTCATTAATGTTTTAGGTAGTTTAGTCATTTTAATATATCATTTTATAAAATTAAGAATATTTATTGAATTTCTTAATCTACGTGTAAAACCTTAAAAGACTAATATTTTGGAATGGAGGGAGTAATTAATTAATAGTAATATATATCATAAAATCATGATGAGTAATAATTAGTTGATAATTAACCAATAATTTTTTTTTCACTTGTATCATCCATTCATCATTAAAGACAATTATGTTCAAATATTTATGGTCTTATAAATATGAGATGTATTTCTTTCTATAATAGATTTAATAATTTTTGTCGAACAACGGAAATACGTTCAACGAGTATTCAATGTGTGCTTCATATAAGATGTAATGTGTGCTATATGTATAGCACACGTACGTATAACACACATTACGTCTTATATATAGCACACGTTAGATACTTGTTTAAAATATTTATGTTGTACGACCAGTATTATTGATAATAAATTTGATCATATCTGTCAGATATGAATTTAATTATATTTTACTTGACCACCAGTCCATTGGGATTACATTATTTTATTTCATCTGTTTATATATAAACTAAACTCGTTTTTTTTTTTAAATGGGGTTCGAAGTATTTTTAGATTGATAAGAAATACTACTATTTGAATTTAAATAAGATAATTAACTTGCCTTAATTAATAAAATTAGCAAGTAATTAATAATTAAGATGGTGAGCATGCATGCGTCTGACAGTAATTAATTAACAGCTAGCATTGCGGCAGTTCACGTGGGACACACCGAGGATCATGGCTAATCACTCTTTTATAGTTCTTCTGTGTGTCATTAATTAAATTAAGGGTTTTTGTTAACAAGTGCTCTTAATGCACTTGTTAAGATAATAAAAGATGAAAGATTCACCTTGAAAACATGTATTTTGATATCTTCTATGTAATGGACCCACCATAACTTCTTTAATTTTTTAAAAATTTATCTTTTTCAGTATTCTTAACAAGTGTCCTTAGGGCACTTGTTAGCAAAACCCTTAAATTAAATAATATTTTATTAAATAACTATAAATTAATTATATACACATTATTAAAAATAAACTCTTAATTATATGTTAATATAAATCATTCTTCTCTCTATTTTATTTAGTTGATATATTATCCTTCTGTATAAACCGTACAAACAGAACTCGACAACAATATCTTACTTGAACTATTGATACACGCAAAAGAATAAAAATTAAAAAATCTACCAAGGAAAGAAGAAAAATTAGAAAATTATATTTATTTGGGTGTGCCACTTTAATTATATGGGCTAGGTATCTTTATTTCTTACATTTTATTAAATCAAGTAATCATATAATTAATATGAAAAGTTTGGTTGAATGGTAAGTATTATAAATATTAGTGAGTGAGTATAATATATATAATTATACAATTTATTTATCTAAATAGTACTATTTATATCAAATTTATAAATTATAGAAATGAATTATTGTCTAAACTAACTATTAAACTTTTTGAGTATTTATTAGTTTATTTCTTAAAATATATATTTTTTATGATACGACTCAAGTGCTATACGTACAAAATTATTAATAGTATAAAATAAGAATGAAAGTATTAAATATATATAATTTCTCAAAAGTGTACTTGGTATATATGGTCCTAGCTATATATACTAGATACCTATAAAGTTTAAGGATAATCTGAATTATTAGACTAATTAATGAAGTACTAGTTACATATAGCTATCTGAATTATATTATTGTCACATAGTAGTACTAGTTCTTATAGCTATATATATAGTTATATAGTGTACATATCATCAATATTTCTAACTATATGATAATATTGTACTAGCTAATAAGAAAACTTCTATACCTAGTCTATAGTAATAATTGATATATATATATATATATATATATATATATATATTTCTATATGACTTATTATATTAAGGATGTGTTTTATAGTTGAAATTAAAAATATAATTAAACCATTACTTGGATATATACAATAATAAACATGTAATATTATTGTAATAAAATGATTAAGTGGCCGGAGATCGAATGGAAAATATATATGTGTGAGATCTTATATAAATTAATAAAATGAAAACATAAAATCATATTATACATATATACATTATGTATAAATTATCATTTTTTATTTTCATTTCATCATTGATGATGATAAATAGTATTATATATATATAAAATATATATTATATTTATATATCTATTTATGTATGTACATGAGATTAATCAAGGAAGTTAGTACCTAAATTTCTTAATTAGAAGTTAAGGATTATAATTTTTATAAAATACATATCTTTTATATATATATATATATATCAAAATTATGTTATTTATAACAAAAATTCGATCTTAATTAGAATTGAATGGAGGAATATTCTATATATACTAAAAGTATACGGTTGGGTTGTAGCCATCACATAGGTTAGTAGACATGTAACTGCTTCTTCTGTTATTCCTATTTATGTAATTTAATATTTAATTATTTATTTATTTGGTGTCATTAATTGACTAATTTTATAAAGAAGAAAAGTCTCACACAAAAGCTCGATTCTTGTGATAATCTATTTTAGGATCTTAGTCATAATTTATTTTATTCTTCAAACTTTTTTCTTTTGTTATCATCGTAATGTTCAAATCACATGGCCAAGGGCACAAAAAATAGCTAGGTCTTCATTTTTAGGCACCAGCAGTTATTACTTGACTATATATATATATAGCATAGTATCATCCTATACACAAAACCTATGTATGTACTACAATATATAGCTTATTAATTAATTAATTAATTTAATTGCAATTAAATATATATATTTGAAGTTTTTAGCAAGTTGCATACGTTATATTAACATTTAATTTCGAAACAACCCCTTTTTCAATAGTTTTCATTTACCGAAATTCATTATGTCACTTTCATGACATGGGAAAAATTTATTAGTTACTATGGGATTTCTTTCTATTAATTAATTTTCTAGAACCATTAAGTACGGAATAATTTGACTGAGCTCTGAGCTCGATGTATTAAAAGTGACACTAAATTAGTCAACAATATAAAAAATTGGATTGAGTAAGTATAAATATTGTCATTGTTTATTCAAAATAAAAATTTAAACATAATATTAGATTAAATCAATATATGAATTTGATTGAGTAATTGTAAATATTGGATTACATTAAAGTTAAATTGAATGCCTGATTTAATGTCAAATTTATTATATATATATATATATATATGAAATATTTTATAATTTGATCCATCAATATAAAAATTATAATTAATAAGTCGAATCGATCACTATGCTGCTGGAAGATGGATCAAATGAATTAATCTATGTTAACGTATGTACTACCACTCTACATAATTAATAGAAAATTATATTTCAGTCTTATTATTATAAAGTCTTGAAAATACATTTTTGTAGTCCAACTTTCCGATTTTAATAATAATGTATATCTAGTGGAATGGATAATGAAAGAAGAAAATTAAAAAATTGTAGAGAGAAAGGAACAATTATCTAAACAGAACAAAGCTGTGTGCTATAGAAAGGAGAGCAAGAAATTGATGAAACTTTATTATTGTTGTCTAGTGGTCCAAATCTTGACAAGAATTGAATAGTAGTCTTATTTCACTTTAGTCTTATTAATTTTTCGACTATTATTATATCTCATTTGTTTGTGATTTCTAATTAAACTAGCACACACTTGCACTAAATATATACATAGAGGACAATTATCAATTTTCTTCTATTATATATTCTTTTAAAAAGATAATAATATTCTAGTTACAAAATTTTCCTCCTAAATCTAACTAATAATTTACTAATAAGATATAAGTGAATTGAAATTAGTGTGTGGAATGCAATTAACTTTTTTCTCTATCTTACGAATACAACATTCATGATCTATTCATGTGCCTAACCGTCCTTAATTAGCAACGTATTTTAATTTAATTATTGTGCAAAAATGGTCTTATAATGCAAAGTTAAGGTATGAATTGAATAAGATCTTATTGCTTTTTCCCTTTTTTCCTCAAAGGGGAATTGTGTGCACAAAAAATCTGAAGTGATGTGTTCCTAACTAGTCATGCTAAATGTATGTATGGGATGAAGAATTTTGTGATGATCCAAGTTAACACGACAAATTAAAATCATCATCCAATTTTTATTTTGATAATATAATATCATCACTAGCCTAAAAAGTGTAATTATTTAGATTTTTATTATTCTTAGACTACTATGGTCAATAAAGATTGATACACCTGGTTCAGCCTTCTATTTATATTAGGTGTGACTTGAGTTTGAGCGAGTCTTGGAGAATTTTCTTTGTTGGATAATCTATAACTACCATAAATTCTCGTTGAGATTTGTGGTATACTTTGACCTTACATGGTGTACCTTTAATCTAATTTTTTGTTTATAACAAAAAAATTATTACTAGACTACCCTTGAGATTAATTCACTAAATAGGTGTCTTGTAAAGTTAATTTTCTTTATGAAGCCTTTTATTTTCGGACACCTTACACGGAAATGGCAGAAATTAAAATGCTTAATTTCTTCATATAATAATAATCTAATAATGACATACTCGTAAAAGTGATGAGACATATACTATGCTAGTAATAACAACAATATTGTATTTGATCCATATAACGAGATTTGACTATGTTTTACGTTAATTTTTAAAATTTAATACAACCCTTATTTTTTTCGGGTTTCGGACCGACTATCTTAAATTTTGCAATAAAACTGAGTATAGTCATAGTTTCATACTATCCTATGCTAGTAACAAGTAAATAAAATGCTATGAATTTATTAGGAGAATAATACATAACTTTTAACAAAGAACATTATCATCAACACTCTCTATCTAATGCTATATATCACTTCTAAAAGATATATGATGTGATATGATAATGGATGTGAGAGTAATGGTCCATATTTCTAGATCTTGACCTCCACTCCTTGGGGAAAAATCCCCCCAATGCCCAAATTATTCCCCATTAAAAATCCAAGGACATAATTGTCAATCCAAAATTATGAATTCTTTTTTCTATGTCATCACCATATTCAATATGGGGAAAATATCTTTATTTCTCATGAAGATTTTATATTATTAGTATATGCGAATATGCTTAAATAATAAGTGGTTAATATAGGTATCACACTAACTTAGAATATATATATTTTTATAATAATAATAAGAATAAAGTTATATGCACAACATGAAATTAGCAACCTTCAATCACTATATTATTATAATCTATATAACTTTTTTAAACTATTAATTCAACTTTTAAAATATTGAATTAATGTATAATGTTAAAAATGGAATTAATAATTTTAAAAGTTTGAAATTATTGCATTTGATGGTTGATAGTTACTAATTTTATGATGTATAAAAAATATTTATCTAATAATAATTGAATAGAATAAGTGACTCTATTTTATACACCAAAATTATTAAGGTATTTAATTGGTTTGATTTTTTTCATTTGGAAATATTTTGTTAATCATGAAATATTTGATTGAATTAATTAGTTTGGTATATATATGAGAGAATCGTGACAGAAGTAAATTTACATGAGATTGAGGAAGAAAAAAAATTTGAACTATCAAATCTTTATTAAATTTTGATACTTACAATCAATTAATATATGATTCTATTGTTCGTATTTGTTTTTTCCTATTAAAAAGAGTTGGTACAAGTGGTAAACGACATGTTATCTTTAAGCAAGATCTTAAATTCGAATCTTGTAAATGGAGATGGATTAGTCATGACAAAACTTCGGATACGTTATGAAACAAAAAAAATTACTTTTCTCTCTCATAAAACTACCATTCTTACTATATATATACATATCTATGATTTAATTTTAACATAATGATATTATAAAGAAATTTGATATAATTAATTATCTAATGGCATTATAAAAAAATTGTACATAATTATCTAATGATATAATTTTATGCCAACTAATATATATATGATTAACTTTCACTCTTATTACAAGAAAAATTAAATCAAATAGTAGCACATATTATATCCAACAAAAAGCTAAATTTAGTTATGATACAACTAATTGCCCACAATCATAATCCCTCAACAAAACTTTGAAGGTGTCCAAATACATTAACTTGTTTACAATAGTCTTTTTTCTTATTCCTCAAACTATCAAATAACATTGACTGAAAATATAAATTTTGTTGAGATGCTACTTCATTTCAGATCAATTCGATTTAAACTAGTTTAATTTTAGGGTTTAAGATTAAATTTGAATTGTTGAATCTATTATTGATTATCAAAATTAAATTATAAAGTTATATCATATTCATATGTTCTGTATCACTTATATTTTAACGTATCATCTATTCTATCTTTTTACTTGAAACTTAATTTTTTTTTCTCAACAGTTGATTTTAATTTTTTAAATTATGTGGGATATAATTAATGATTCAGAACAAATAAATTTTTTAGGTGCAACCCATAATTTTTATGTATAAAACACAGCTTCCAAGGAGAATCTTGAGCTCAAAACAAACATATACACAGAGTAAGTTAGCAACTGCCTATAGCAAAGGTCCCAAAGAAACAGAACCATTTTCTTTTTGTTCTTCTTCTTATCTTTCAGATTCAGTTTCCTCTGTCCCTTCCCCTTCTCACAAAAATACATTCTTGTCTCTTCTTTCTCTCTCTCTCTCTCTCTCTCTTCCCGCTTCAGATCCATCACCACTACTTCTATCTCTCACTCTCTCTGCTTCTTTTTTTCACTATACCAATCCCTCTTCCTTCCTTCCTTCCTTTCTCTCTGAGTTCTTTTCTTTAGGTATGCTTATATCAATCATCACTTCTTCATCTTTCTCTGTTCCTTCTTCTTTTAAATTTTCTGACACACACACACACACACACTCTGTTTTTCTCTTACTCCTAAAACAGAGGAAGCTTGTCCTTGTCCCATGTTTTTTCATTCATGTTCTGTTTCACAAAAGAAAGAAAGAAAGAAAGAAAAAAAGATCATTTTTTTTCATCTGGGTCTTGTTGAAGGAGTCATGGATATTCATGTCCTAGAAAACCCAGATGAATTCTAGTCTCATACATAACATAAACAATTATTTATTCCCTTTACCATTTTTCTATGTACCAAACAAGGGCACATGTTTTCGTTGACTTTTATGTTTCTGTTTTTCTTCCTCTGTTTTGATCAATTTTTTTTTGTAAATTCTTATGTAACCAAGTTAGAATAAAAATGAAGGATTGCGTTGAAACTTTGTTGATTTTTTTTTTTTTTTTTTGATGAGCTTTTTTATGGATACAATTCTGGGTTCTTCAGCTTTTTGATGAATAAACATGCTTTTGTTAGTTCTCTTTGTAAAGGCTAATTTCAAAAATCTCATTTTTATAAAACATTACTTTTTGGTCTTTTCATTGTATCCCTTCAACAAGGACTACTTTTGGATTTCCCTTTGACTCTTTTTTTTCTTTACATTTTATTTTGTGTTCTTAATTACAGTTTGGTTGTCACTCAAAATTACAGTTGTATATTAATTTTTTATGTTCAATCAAACTTTATAGTCTTTTGTGTATATTTGTTTTCTTCTTGATATGAACACTTTATTTGATCTTTGAAGAATTTTCAACACTAGTGCTTGACAGAGTCTCTCTCTCTGTTTTTTTTTTTTTTTTAAATTTTGTGTGGCTTCATCATAACTATAGCCAACTTGCTTGATAATTTTCTTCCTTTCACTTTCTCACTCATTTTCCACTATTGCTGCTAATTTCCTCATTGTTTTATGGTCTTTACTTTTTACATGTTTCCCAATGTCCTTTAGAATCTGCATTTTAATTTGTCATTTTTATTGATCTGGGTCCATAAGCTAGAAAATAAAAAGAGGGAACATTAAGAAACCACAAAAAAATATAATATATAATAATATTTAAAAATATAAGACCATCATTGAATGGTACAGTTTGGCTTTATCCATATTTTTCTTCCTTGAGGCATTTTGTGTGACAAACACTGTTTAGCCTTTTCTTGCATCAATCACCAATTTTTTTTTATCTAAATTAACTATTCCCCCCACTTTCACTTTCCCCCATTTTGAATATTAATGTCATTTAATTTATGAAGGTAACTAATAATAAAAAAAATTGTATTAATTAATTAAGTACTCATTGCACTATTTGTCCCTTTCTCATAATTGAGTGCTCCTTTTTTCTTTTTTTTTTTTGAAGCAAGGACTATATACATATATATATATATATATATATATATATATATATATATATATATTAATTTAAGGATGTTGGAGAGAGTTGAAGAGTTTAGCATGGAAAAAGTGATAGAGGAATTTGAGGAACTGACAAAGGATGCAGAGAAGGTTCAGAGGGAAACACTTAGGAAGATCTTAGAGGACAACTCATCAGCTGAATACCTTCAGAATTTGGGGCTTAATGGTAGGACTGACCCTCAGAGTTTCAGGTCATGTGTCCCACTTGTCACTCACAAGGACTTGGAGCCTTACATCAATAGGATGCTTGATGGTGATTCCTCTTCTATTCTCACTACAAAACCCATCACAACCATGTCCCTAAGGTTGGTTCTCCCTCTCTATGAAATCCTTTTTTTTTTCAACAATATTTTACTTATTCTATGAATGGAATCACTTTTTTATATCAATAATTTCGAGTCTAAGAAATTGATATTATATATGTTGATGTTGCAGCTCTGGCACAACTCAGGGGATGCCAAAGTATGTTCCATGGAATGATGAGCTTTTTGAGACCACAGTGCAGATATACAAAACCTCTTTTGCATTCAGGAACAAGTACTCAAAACTTCACCTTTTTTTTCTCTCTCTGTTATTTATAGTAATTTTAATTTTGATACACTAACAATCTAAAGATATTTTATACTATCATTCAATCAAAACATTTCATTTACATGACTTTTCAGATAGTGAGAGAGAAAAAACACAATCATGACTGACATGACAATATATAATTGGATGACTGTGTAAAAAAGTCGCACACTATCCGTGCATGAAAATTAAATCCAGTTTATATATTACTGTCATTTTTATCCTCCAATCAAACGTGCCCATATTACTATTTTCATCATTGTTTTCTGATTATGCAGAGAATTTCCAATAAAAAATGGGAAGGCCTTAAACTTCATATACAGCAGCAAACAATTCAAAACAAAAGGGGGATTAGCAGCAGGAACAGCAACAACAAATGTGTTCAGAAATGAAGGGTACATAACTGCAATGAAAGCACTAAGATCACCTTGTTGCTGTCCAGAGGAAGTGATTTTCAGCCCAGATTTTCACCAATCACTGTATTGCCACCTCTTATGTGGCCTAATTTTCCATGATGAGGTTCAAATTGTGTCATCAACATTTGCTCACAGTATAGTTCATGCTTTCAGAACATTTGAGCAAATTTGGGAACAACTCTGTTCTGACCTAAGAACAGGGGTTTTATCAGAAACAATAACAGTTGCATCATTAAGGGATTCAATGTCAAAATTGATGAAACCAGATCCTGAATTAGCAAACATGATTAGGAAAAAAATCATGGGGTTGAGCAATTGGTACGGATTGATACCTGAGATTTTCCCAAATGTGAAGTATGTTTATGGGATCATGACAGGGTCAATGGAACCCTATTTGAAGAAATTGAGACATTATGCTGGTGAGTTGCCATTGTTGACTTCTGATTACGGATCATCTGAAGGGTGGATTGCGACAAATGTGAACCCTAATTTGCCACCTGAATTGGCTACTTACACTGTTCTTCCCCAAATTGGGTTCTTTGAATTCATACCTCAGAATAATAAAGGTGAAAAAAGTGATTTTGTTGCTGTGGAAGCTGAACCTGTTGGTTTGACTCAAGTTAAGGTTGGTGAAGAGTATGAGATTGTTGTTACTACTCCAGCAGGTACATTTCATCACAATTTTTTCTTGTTTTTTCTTTTTCGATAATATTTATTGTACGACAAAAATATTATTCAACGTGTGCTATTTATAATGTGTGTTATAGCAATGTATATCATATATATAACACACGTTATGCATGACACACATTATGTAGAGCACACGTTGAATACTAGTTTGATATATTTTTGTTGTACAATAAACATTATTTTTCCTTGCTTTTTGTGTTTTTTTATCTTCTTATGTGTTCTAATTATTTTATATAAAGACAATTTTTTGTTTTTTATATACTAGCATGATATTTTTTTAAAAAATATATTAATTATTTGAGAAATTTTGTTTTGCTTATGTCCATGTATCTTCATTGGTTTGTGCAGTGGTTCAAGATTTTTTTTTAAGGAAAAAATCACTTTTGAGTTTTGACACACTTCAATATAAGTTTTTGAAAAAGAATCAATTCTGCTTTTATTTTGTTATAATACTTAAAGTTAAAATTTTTAGAAGATTTTTTTTTTATCAAAATCCGAAACAAACACATCATGAAAAGGAACTAAGATTTTTTTTTTTCCTTTTCTTCACAAAGGGTCCAAGGTATAGTGGTGTTGAAAATTTGGTTAGTATTATTTTGGAAGATTTAAAAAAAAAAAATAGAAAGAATAAATAGTGGTTAGAGTTTTTGGAAGGGTTTGTTTATTTAGAGGTTTTTGTAATTTCTTAAATTTTTTTCAGAATATTATTATTCTTTGAAAATTTAAATATTATTTGGTCGGCTAGCTAGAGCCTAAATTATGAAGGAGTAAGTATATTATTCATGGGAGATTTCACTTTTCAGACAATGCTTTTTGGCTAAGATGCTTTGGTGATTTTGTTTTTCACTTTTTGCTGTTTCTTTTTATGCTTTGATGATATGACTTGTCTGGGACCAACTGAAAGAAAATTTTGGTCCTTCTGATTCCTAAAGGATCAAAGTACATACCTAATCACATTAATCTTAATATTATTATTATTATATCTACCATTTGCATTTTATGTCTTTTCTTTGGTTGTTAGCAACTAATTTTGGATTCACTAATTTCTTTTTTCAATGGTTTCAATTTCTACATTTCACTCATCACATGATTTCTCATGTTCATTCTTTTCTTCTTCTGAGAATATTTTCACATGACATGTCTATGACAAATTCTTGCCTCATTATGCTATCTATCTTTTCTCATGTTTATGAATGATACATGTTTTCTTGGTGGCAAAATTTTGAAGAATTCTTTTCCACCTTAGTCCTAATAGCTGAAAATTGAAGTATCCAATGTGTGTTAAACAATAATGTTTGTCGTACATTAGAAATACATCCATCAAGTATCCAATGTGTGTTATACGTGCATGTGCTAAACAAATAGCACACGTTGGATACTTGATGGACGTATTTCTAATGTACGACAAACATTATTGAATCTTAAATGAATTCCGCACAATTTGTGCAAAGTAGCATGAAACAATTTGTATTGGATGCATTTTATTACTTCTAAACATTTTAACTTGTAATAATTTATATCTGATCTTAGGTTGATCAGTATTGTATCGTATCGTATTAGAAACTTGTATCAGTATTCGTGCGCTATGGTTTGCAAATATATCACTAGCCTTATCACATGACAAATTTTGCAGGCTTATACAGGTATAGGTTAGGAGATGTGGTGAAGGTTATGGGGTTCCATAACTCGACGCCGCAGCTGAAATTCGTTCGCCGGAGCAGCCTTCTTCTTACGATCAACATCGACAAGAACACAGAGAGGGATTTGCATATAGCTGTGGAGGAAGCATCAAAGTTGTTAGCAGAAGAGAAATTGGAAATTGTTGACTATAGTAGCCATGTTGATGTTTCAACAGAGCCAGGACACTATGTCATATTTTGGGAGATAAGTGGAGAAGCAAGTGAACAAGTTCTTGGTGATTGTTGCAATTGTTTGGACAAGTCCTTTGTTGATGCAGGGTATACAAGCTCAAGGAAAGTCAACTGTATCGGCGCGCTCGAGCTTCGCGTCGTTAGGAAGGGAACATTCCAGAAGATTCTAGAACATTTCATAGGGTTAGGAGGAGCTCTTAGCCAGTTCAAGACTCCAAGATGTGTAGGTCCAAATAACATGAAGGTCTTGCAAATTTTGAATGACAATGTTGTGAACAGATACATTAGCTCTGCTTTCAATTGAATGGAATTTGGGAATAGCAACAATAAAAGAAGAAAAAAGGACTTTTAATTTCATTATAGTTTTTTTTTTCTTTTTCTTGTTTTTTTTCCATCAATTTAATGAGAATATTTGGGTATATATAGCAACAATGAAAGGAAATTAAAAAGTGTTAACCTTTTCTCTACCTCCTTTCAAATTTTTCTGCCATTACTTACTTTTTGATTTGATTCAAAACTCTTATCCAACAATTAACAAATTAAATTATTATGTTGTGATCTATAATATTTTAAGTAATGTTTGACATAATGGATATATATACACATGTTTGGTTGGTATAGTTAAGTCAAAAACCTTCAATAATATTGGATTGTAGGGAATAAGGGTGAAAGTATCACATGAATATGGACCCTATCTACCAAACATATAAATAAATAAATAAAAGGATTAAGAAATAAAAATGGTTTAATATAGGATGCATGTGAGATTGTATGTATTTTGTCACCCCTAAAGAAGGGAAATGAAAGCATCCACATACCAAAATATGAGTTAGTACAAATTTTCATCCAACTTTCATATAACTTCCTTTTTTGCATATTTAATAAGGTCTTTCAAAGTCATGTCTTGATTTTGATATAAGTGGAAATATATCATTTTCTCCCCCCATAGAATGATGCCTTCGGATTTGTCCCTAAATTATGATGATTAAGAGCAAAAAGCAATTAACAAAGAAGATTTTTTCAAAGACACAAATGCATTTTCCAACTAGCTAGTAGTTTATTATATTAATCAAAGATTGGGTGAAGAAAAAGTTGGGGGAGACAAATTTGATTGCTTAGACCAAAGTAATAAAGAAATTTTCTCCTTGAGTGTGTGTTAGCCTTTGATTGTGGCTTGACACTCATTAAGACTTATGATGCACCAATTAGGGTTCTACACATCACTAACACATGGAATTTGATTAAATAAAGTACAAATAAGCTTTTTTTCCATGTCTTTATGATTAGTGTTGCTTTGATGTGATAGAGACTTCTTTTGGTGTGATTAGAGGGGAGAAAATTTAAGACCCTTCCTTTGGTAGAAAGCATATAAGTGGGTCTTATAAGAAAGAAGATATAGTGGTGGGCTTGTTGAGTTGTAAGACACTCTTATTTCAAAAGGGTTAGACTGTCCTTATCAACAAAAGATTATGTTATTTCATAGGGATTAAGGTTTTTATATCTCAAATAATTTGATACTATCAATTAATCAATTTGAAAAGAAAATTATTATATACTTGATCTTTATTTTAAATTTTTAAATCTATATAATAACTAACTGAACTAATTAAGCATATAGTTATAGGTTTGATTCTTGATATGTATTGAAAATATCTTGTATGTGAATTTTTGACTTGAAAAAAATTAGTCATTAATGAATACCTTAAACAAAAAATAATAATTGATAGGAAAAAAAATAATAGGACAAAATTTGACAACCAATAATCAAATTTCCACTCAATTTAATCATACAACTTCATCTATATGATTTCTGAAATAGTAATTATATGAGTCAAGCATTCTCAAGCAAATGAAAATATATTATTTGTGGCATACATGTATTACAAATTTTCCATTAAAAATGCATTAATTTAATCATATATTTCTAAATTGAAAAATTATAAGATAGAGATATGGGGGAGTTGCCAAATGTTTGTTATGTCGGCCAAGGCTAAAAAAGTTAGCAAAGTCACCTTTTAAAAACAAACTTTTTGTCATATAGATGAACATTATGAGCACTACTTTAGTGTTCTCTAGATATTCTTTATGTACTTTTCCTAAGAGATAGAACTGATGAGTTAGTATAGTTGTCATAGCAAATCAATGGATAGGATATCAAAGAAAATCAAATCTTTGATGAGACTCTAAAACCATAAAAATATTAATATAAGCTCTAAATTAAAAAATATGGTAGAAAGTAAAATAATAATATAAACTTGAGTTTACGGTAAACTCTATATGTGATAATATATCAACCTAGAATTTTATAATATTATTATAATTATAACTTTTAATTATATTTTGAATGATTGATATATTTCGACGTGTATGTTTATCATGAATTCAAGTCTATATTAACACTATTCTTATAGGAAACACAAAAGAAAAAAAAAACAGAGGAAAAACATTGCAAATGCACAAACATATGATCCTTTTTCATTTTTCTAATTAAAAGTCAAAGTCAAGTTTCATAAAAAAGAGCAAGTGGATGGAAGTAAAAAAGTTGTAACAAGTATTAAAGTATAAAACCTTCTAATTACCAATCATGATTGGCACAAGTGGTAAGCGGCTTGTTGTCCCTTAAGCAAGGTCTCGGGTTCGAGCCTTGTGGATGGAAAAAATCCTTGCTAGGAGCCTCACCTGTCATTCCCAGGTACGCGACCCAGGGCGACCGATTAGTCGGAGCAAAGCTCCGGACACCGTGGGCAATAAAAAGAAATAAAACCTTCTAATTATTATTCTGGAAAATAATAATAATAATAATGAGAAAACCATTTATCATGCATGATTTATTTTTTCTTCTTAGAATAAAGTGAGATTTGAGATTGTGAGTATGCACAATCAAGGTTCAGTGCATTTTGATTATTATTGTAAATTGTAAATGTGAGTCCTAATTTGACACAACAATATTTATTATTTACTTAATTGTCGCATCCAAATATTAAAATCATAGTGGATCTGTCATTTTCTTAGGACAAACTTGAGCCAATAATTTGTATATATAGTAGTAAACCCCTTTTTTGATGCAGAGATTGATTCCTATATCTATGAATAATTATCCTAATCATATGCACATGTTATGTTAATAAGAATCTCAAATAAAGATTTAAAATTTCCCAATTAAACCATTGTATTTTATTTTTATTTTTTTGTTAGCTAGTGTAACACCATTATATAAAAGTAGCCTAGACCAATGATATTTGATACCACCAAAAAGAAAACAAAAAACAAATTCAAGGTCATTGAGATGAGAAAAGCTTCAAAGGAATTTGAGAAGAAAGAAGAAGAAGAAGAAATAATAGGAATATGGGATTGTGGAAGTCCATTATATGATTCATATGAATTGGTCACACTTTCTCATATGATTGAGAGGCACATGTTGGTGAATCCATCAAAAAATCAAATCTCTCATGATAATCTTGATGGTGAAGTTGTGATGGTGGATTCATCTCACAATGATTCAAAAGGGTCTTCAAAGTTAACTAGCTTGAGTGAATTCTTGGACAAGATCAAGGGTATGAAGAAGAGAAAAGAGGTGACAAGAGATCAAGAGAAGGGAAATAATAATAACAAGCACAAGAAAATGAAAATAGGGTTTTCTAGTTTTTATTCTAGATTGGTTTGTGGTGCAAACAGAGTAAAGTGAAGATCATGATGATGAGAATTTGTGTGTTACTATGTTTATTCTTAATGTATTTTTGCATCATTGGACTTTGAAATTGTTCATAGAGATTCAATTCAAGTATCGGTTAGTGACTAAAGTTTAAAGGAAATTTTACTCTCCAAATTCTTCTATTCTTCTAACACTTTTTTTATGATTAAACATTAATAAGTAATTATGTGACATTTTAAAATCTTTATATATATATATATATATATATTTATATTTATATGTTCTGAATTTATTCCGTTCGTTCTCATATAAATTCAATGTTCTCATTTAAAACTATATATGCAATGGCATGATAATGGTTGTGGAAATGGATGATCAAACCTTATAATTAAATATGGGAATAATTCTTCATATCCTAATAAAGTCACTATTTTCTAATAATGGAAATCTTTATTTGAACATTGGAAGTCACTATTGGAATGGTGGGAAACAATGGACTGTGGTCACCAATTTGGACATACAATGTCAAAAGCAAAAAGTATATATATATATATATATATATGGACGTATCAAGTGAGAGAGATGAGAGTGAGAGGAATAAATATGAACCATTGAATCTTATATAATTTTATTACCCAAAAAGAAAAAAAGTCACAAATTTTAAATTGAATGGAGCTAGAGCAATACATAAACAGTTCAATGCTAATAATACATGCTTAGTCAAGTAAATCATCAATAATACTATTATTTTACAAATATTTAAGTAGTTTTTTTATTTTATTTTGATAGTGTTTTAGAAAACAATAAAGAAAATACACCATAATTGGAACATGGAATATCAAGCCTAACCCGAACTATCATGCCAGAATTTTTGTTTCGACATATCTAGAAATTATTTTACTAATTAAGGTTTGAATCTACAATTTTCATTCTACTTTAATTTCCATCAATTTGTTGGTTGGGTTCAATTTAATTTTTAATTTATATTAACTCTTAGTAATTAAACTATTCAAATCACTTACTCAGACCAAATGACTAAACAATATAATTTAAGTTTTTTTTTTTAAATGTTAAATTTTGAAAGTTTCTTTAGCAAAGCACGCATGTGAAATCTATCTAGCTCATTTTAGTTGTCACAGAATATAATAAAAGCCTATTTGAGAGAAATATATTGCAAGTTAATTGAACTTTGATTAAGAAAAAATTATTATGAGCCTAATAACAGTAGTTGCACTATAGCTACATTAACATATTAATATATTGGTTCACATAAACTTATGAGATCTCACCACAGTACAAATAGATCAGATTATTTTGAATTTTATTTTTATTTTTCAAATATCAAATCCATTATTACGAGTGCCATGATTATTGGGCTTTTTTGTTAACAATTATATTGTTATTGAATGGGCTTTGAAATTGCAAGTTTTCAACACTTGATGGACCATTCTACTTTTACTATCCCATTATTTTTCATTTTAAATAATTAATTGAGAAAATGACCAAAGCTTTATTTGTACAAGATATTAGTCAAATATTATCAAATAAGTAAGGATAACACTTCACAAGGAATGAATTTGGTTTGTTCTCTAATTATAAGTACTTTTTTTGGTGGACTAATTTTAAGTACTTATGAAGAAATGAATAGATTTAAATAATAATAAACTCTTAAAATAAAAATATGATATAAGAAGAAAATGATGAGGGAGAAAGTGAACAATGCATAACCATTTCTTTCCCTTCAAATCAAGCGAATAATAATAATAATAATAATAATAATTGTAGATCATAACATAACCTTCAAAACTATATCCTAAAATGATTCATCATTTGTGATACCATTGTTCTATTCACCTCAAAACTATGCTAAATTAAAAAATGGGTATGTAACCCTAAAATTAAGCCAATTAAAGTATTAATAAATTGAATTATACCAATAATAATGTTGATGCTGGCTTTGACCAAGGCACAGTAATATCTTGTTCAACATAATCTGTGAAGTTCATATAGCCAAGAAGAGCTTGATCTAAGACTTCCCAATAACAAAGCTTTGAACATCTCTTATAATCCCTAATGTCCTTATAAATATCATATACTATAGATCCATCTCTCCATGTTATGCCACAAAAGAACAATGTTGTCCCAAAAAAATTGGGGTGGAAATTCCAAGTGTATATGCCTCCATTTGAGATCTCATGAACACCAAGATCATTGTTTTTGGATTTACAATGAATTGTGAAGGTCAAGTTTTGGCTCAAACCATTTTGTACTTTAATTGTGGTTTTAGGGTAAAATGGGGGAAATTTGAAGTAGCTTGATAATCTCAATGATGATACCTCATTTAGTGATGATATTTTGTTGTTAGGCATGACCTCATCATTTGAAGAAGATTCACAAATTGTGATGAAGAATACTAGGGTTGCTAGTAAGAAGATGATTTGCTTCATTGCAAGTGCAAATTTTAATTGTAAAAACTATAATTGATGATGATAGAATGGAAGAGAAGAAAAAATGTTTGGAGTATATTATTAGGGGGCTTGGTTTTGCAATTGAATGAATGGATATATATATATATATATATATATATATATAGACAGATTATTTGATTTTAGGGTTTGGAATTATATATTAAAGTAATAAAGGAAATATTTTGATTTGGTGTGAAATGGTTTGGATTTATTTGGTTTATAAATTAAATCGATCTTTTATTTGGAATGATTACATGAATAAGGAATTAAATTATTTTATAAATCAATTCTTATGTTGTTTAAAATAAGAAATTATTTTATTTGATTTATGTTTAAGTTTTAAAATCAAGAATTTACTTATTTGATACCGTATATTATTTATTGTGCAAACATATATCACATGTTTTAATATTATATATATTTCTTTGTAACATGTTGTGGATATCATGAGATATATGATATGCACTAAATATGATATACTTTGTACATATTATATTATATATGTTATGTATAATATATTGTCTGTTTTGACTAATTCTTTTGTTATATATATAACAATGGTCTTAAAATAAAATAACATTATCAAATATTCATGCTCATATCGAGTGTCTCAAGATCATCGAATTTAGATAATCTTTACATATAATCATCTTAATATGTAAAGAATGTTGTAAAATAATTTTTGTTGATCATCACAACACCTATATACTATTGTAGCAAAATTGAAGGATTTAGAGACACCCATCCTGAATATTCATTTTTTATGATAATTTATTTATAACATTTTCATCACTTTTATTATTTACCAAGCTAACATGGTAACAATCTTATCGAAGCTTAATTAGGCCAAGTGGGTTGTTTATCTCCATATTTTACTATTTTTCTAGAAGCACTATATCAGTTAAGACTATAATTTTTAAAATTTTGAATTTCATAATTTTTAAAATTTAGAAAAAATTGAAAGCTATAATAGGCTTTAAAAAGTGAGATTTCACTATTTTTCTAGAAACACTATAAAAGTAAATACTATAGTTTTTAAAATATTGAATTTCATAATTTTGAAAACTTAGTAAAATTTAAAGGTTATAGGCTTTAAAAAGTGAGATTTCACTATTTTTCTAGAAACACCATAAAAGTTAAAACTATAGTATTTAAAATATTGAATTTCATAATTTTTAAACCTAATTAGAAATTGAAAGCTATAGGCTTTAAAAAGTGAAATTTCACTATTTTTCTAGAAACACTATAAAAGTAAAGACTATAGTCTTTAAAATATTGAATTTCATAATTTTGAAAATTTAGTAGAAATTGAAGGCTATAGGCTTTTAAAAAGTGAGATTTCACTATTTTTCTAGAAATACTATAAAAGTAAAGACTATAGTCTTTAAAATATTGAATTACATAATTTTTAAACCTAATTAGAAATTAAAGGCTATAGACTTTAAAAAGTGAGATTTCTCTATTTTTCTAGAAACACTATAAAAGTAAAGACTATATTCTTTAAAATATTGAATTTCATAATTTTGAAAACTTTAGTAGAAATTGAAGGCTATAGGCTTTAAAAAGTAAGATTTCACTATTTTTCTAAAAACACTATAAAAGTAAAGACTATAGTGTTTAAAATATTGAATTTCATAATTTTTAAACCTAATTAGAAATTGAAAGCTATAAGCTTTAAAAAGTGAGTTTTATTATTTTTCTAGAAACACTATAAAAGTAAATGCTGTAGTTTTTAAAATTTTGAACTTCATAATTTTTAAAACTTAGTGAAAATTGAAGGCTATAGGCTGTAAAAAGTGAGATTTCACTATTATTCTAGAAACACTATAAAAGTAAAGACTATAGTCTTTAAAATATTAAATTTCATAATTTTGAAAACTTAGTAGAAATTGAAGGCTATAGGCTTTAAAAAGTGAGAATTCACTATTTTTCTAAAAACATTACAAATGTAAAGACTATAGTCTTTAAAATATTAGATTTCATAAATTTTAAAACTTAGTAGAAATTGAAGTCTTTAGGCTTTAAAAAGTGAGATTGTACTATTTTTCTAGAAACACTCTATAGCCTTCAATTTCTACTTTGTCTAAAAAATTATATAATTCAATATTTTAAAGACTATAGTCTTTACTTTTATATTTTTAAAAAAATAGTGAAATCTCACTGTTTAAAGTCTATAGCCTTCAATTTCTACGTTGTTTAAAAAGTTATGTAATTCAATATTTTAAAGACTATAGTCTTTACTTTTTTAGTATTTCTAGAAAAATATTGAAATCTCACTTTTTAAAGTCTTAGCCTTCAATTTCTAGTTAGGTTTAAAAATTATATAATTTAATTTTTTAAAGACTATAGTCTTTACTTTTCTAGTGTTTCTAGAAAATTATTGAAATCTCACTTTTTAAAGTCTTAGCCTTCATTTTCTAGTTATATTAGGTTTAAAAATTATATAATTCAATATTTTGAAGACTATAGTCTTTACTTTTGTAGTTTTTTAGAAAAATAGTAAAATCTCATATGCAACTATTATAAAATCATAGATTTATATTATACTGATATAATAAAATTATGAAAAGTGAGTTGAGGGAGGGATAATATATAGAACATGGAGGAGAAGTTTTTAATACTCATAAAATAGCTAATTTTATTATTTCATGACAAGACAAAATATCAACCAAAGTCAACATGCAAATTAAAGAACATATTATTATTATTATAATAATAATAATAGTAATAATTGATGATTAATTATTATACCACCAAATAATTATGGCTAACTTAGGGTTTTGACCATGGCACAAAAATATCATTTGTACCCCATTGATCTTGTTGATAGCCATAAAGACCTTGTTTTGTGACATCCCACTTACATTGAGTCGAACATCTCACATAGTCCCTTGTGTATTTGAAGAGATCATATGATAATGTTCCATTTATCCAATTAATGGCACAATAGTACAATGTTGTGCCAAAAATGTTACTATGGAATTGAAATTGATATGGGTCTCCACTTGAAATCACATGAGCACCAAGATCATCATCTTTTGACTTGCAATGAATTGTGAGATAATATCCTTCCAAAAGGTTGAGCACTAGAACTGTGGTTAAAGGATTTGGGGCTAGATCATCATCATGAGAGTTTTTCTTAGTCATGGTATTAGATGATGAAGCTTCCAAATGTGTAATGAATAATACAAGTATTGCTACCAAGATAATTATGTGCTTCTTCATTGTAATTGTAATGAATAATATAATATTGTATTAAATTAGGGTTTAGGGGATTTGTTGTTGCAATTGACTAAGTTGATATGTATATATATAGAGAGGATAAGAGAGATTATGTTTAATTTGTTTTGTTTTGCAATTACAAAATATCTTGGTCTTGGGAAATCACAAAATAAAAACAGACACAGAAAGAAATTTAATTTAATTGGATGTAAAAGCTAGCAAAGGAAGAGATTCTATTACTACCTCAATTCCAAAATAATAATCGTTTTAACTTTTTTGGTACATTAAAAAACTAATGTACCTATACACAATTTTTGTCTAGGTACATCAGTTTCCAATAAATCAAAACAGTCAAAACGACCATTATTTTAGAAATGGAGGAAATACCTTTTTTGGTGATGAAGATATTCTATTACTATTACTGTAGTTGGTGCTATTTGGTTTATACTAATTTAATTAGAAAAAAATTAATACATTGAAATTTCACTTTTTGAAATCTATAGTCTTTAATTTTATATTCTTTCTAGAAAAATAGTGAAATCTAACTTTTAAAAGTATATAGTCTTCAATTTCTACTTAGTTTAAAAAATTACGTAATTCAATATTTTAAACATTGTAGCTTTTACTTTTATAGTGTTTTTAGAAATATAGTGAAAGCTCACTTTTTACGGTCAATAGCCTTCATTTTCTATTTAGTTGTGAAAATTATATAATTCAATATTATAAAGACTATAGTCTTTAATTTCTAGCAAAATAGTGAAATCTCACTTCTTATATAACCTGCAATTTCTAATCAGGTTTAAAAATTTTGTAATTCAATATTTCAAAGACAATAGTCATTACTTTTATAGTGTTTTAAAAAAAAATTGTGAAATAATAACGTGTAATTCAATAGTTTAAAGACTATAGTCTTTATAATAAATCTCAAACAAAACTATATATCAAAATTTAGACACCCCTAAAATGAAACCAAAGTATTTGAATTATCAATAATTATACCAATAATAATAACGTCTATGGTTTTGACCATGGAATAAAAATATCTTGCTTATTATGTTCTGTATAGCCAAAAAGAAATTGATCTATATGTGACTTCCCAATAACATAGATATGAAAATCTTGTTTGATCACTTGTGTACTTGTAAATATCATAAACAATTGATCCATTTTTCCATGTTATATATATAATGTTCTTCCAAAAAAGTTTATGTAGAATTCCCATTGGTAAAGGGCTCCATTTGAAATCACATCATTATCTTTGGATTTGCAATGAATTGTGTAGGGTAAAAATTTTGGGTCAAATTAAAATATTTACTATTTGACCTGTGGTTGCAAAAGCCATTTTTGTGAAATACACTTATGAAGAAATGTAGAAAAAAAATGTTTGGAGTGTTATGGTATTATCGAGGGGCTTGCAAATGAAATAAATTAATTCATTTTAGGGTTAGATTAGTTATTTTCTATTATTAAAGACAAATAAAATTCAAGACAAATAAAATAAAATAAATTTATTCAAGGCAAATAAAATTCCATATTATTAAAGACAATAATGATTATAACTAGACAATTCACACACATATTATGTATGATTTAAAAAAAAAAAGTAGACTCAATAAAAAGCATAAGATAAGATAATATATAGAACATGGAGGAGAAATTCTTAATACCCATAACATAGCTAATTTTATTATTTCATGACATGACAAAATATCAAACAAAGTGAAGAAGCAAAGAACATATATATTATTATACCACCAAGTAATATGGCTAGCTTAGGGTCTTGAGTTTTGACCATGGCACAAAAATATCATTTGTACGCAATTGATCTTGTTCATAGCCATAAAGACCTTCTTTTGTGACATCCCAATCACATTGAGACCAACATCTATTATAGTCCCTTGTGTACTTGTAGAGATCAAAGGATATTGTTCCATTTATCCAATTAATGGCACAATAGAACAATGTTGTCCCTAAAATGTTTCTATGGAATTGAAATTGATATGAGTCTCCCTTTGAAATCACATGAGCACCAAGATCATCATCTTTTGACTTGCAATGAATTGTGACATAATATCCATCTAAAAGGTTGAACACTTTAATTGTGGTTAAAGGATTTGGGGCTAGATCATCCTTATGAGAGTTTTTCTTAGCCATGGTATTAGATGATGAAGCTTCCAAATGTGTAATGAATAATACAAGTATTGATACCAAGAAAATTATGTGTTTCTTCATTGTAATTGTAATGAATAATATAATATAATATTGTATTATATTATGGTTTAGGGGACTTGTTCTTGCAATTGACTAAGTTGATATGTATATATATAGAGGGGATAAGAGAGATTAGCTTTAATTTGTTTTATTGTGCAATTAAATTGATTTGATTTATGAATTTAAAACAAAATACCTTGCTCTTGAGAAATCATCACAAAATAAAAACGGACACATAAAGAAATTTAATTTAATTTAATTGGATTTAAAACAATTTAATTGGTGGTCATTATGATTAATTGTTTTGATTTACCCATAATCCATAACGGAGTCATCAATTCCCTTTAATTTTAATTTCTTTTATTAGTATTAACAAAAATTTAGGTCAAGGGAAATTCTTCTCTCAAGATATATCATATCGATCTATAGATTCATCACATGTTTATAAATTGAGTTGAACATACCCTAAAATCCCTTGATGTTTTGTAGAGATAATTAATATGTTATGTTTGGAGTGTATTGGAGGATTTGTTCCTGCAATTAATTGATCGAATAAGTTTTTATTTTTAGATACCAAAAAATAATACCTTTTAGATATTCTCGTAGTAATAGATATACTTTGATTAGTTGAATGCTTATGCTATTGTTGTTTTGACTTCTTATTATTATAAAATACAAGTGTGCATGTGTTTTTTTAGAGTCAACGATTGTTGTAAAACTATATTATATATATATATATAATTAGAGTTAACCAAAAAATATATATAGTTAATTAGAATCATGGACATTTTAATTATGAAGTTATGTGACACCTAGCTGTTGATTTGTCGCAGAAATTTGTGAGATATGTATAACGAATATAATATGCTTATAAGTTCTTATTTGTACGTAACTTACCAAAGAGAACATTATTATATGTATTATTCCGTTTAATAATTATTTATAGACCACGGTTTTAAAAGTAAGACAACTAGAAGAAATTAAAGATATCGTTAATTAGCAATAAATTAATTCTTATCTACCGTACACGCTTATTAGGAGTTGTAGGCATTAAAAAGAAAAATACTTAATAATAATTTCATAAACATAACTAAATTAATTGAAGTCTTAAACAACAAAAGTGGTAAATGATTTGTTGTTTTTTAAGTAAAATTTTGATTTCAAATTCTATAGATGATAAAAAAATATTTATGTTGAGAGTTTTACATGGCATTGTAAGATATTCGATTCATGATAACGAATTAGTCACGGTGAAACTTTAAAAAGCTTTAAAGAAGAAATAAAAATTAAGTCAATTGGAGTACCATGCACCTATACTTAGCTGGCAAATACTTGTTTTATTTGTCTATAATTTATTCTCTGTTTTAAGTTGGTGGTTTTGACTACAATTTTATATTTTTATCAAGATTTTTTTTATTTATCTTAGTACGTGCTGTTTTATTTTTTATAGATATTGTAAAATAGTGGGAAATATATTTTGAAAGAAATTAAAAAATGGCGTAAAGGTACATTTTATGATTTTAAGACAAAAAGTCAAAGTCATGTGTCGGTAAGTAATACAGAAAAGGAAAGGTATTGTAATTAGGGTTGTATAGTTGTATTTTGCGGCAGTACAAGATAAGAAAAGAGAAAAAGAAGAAAAAAAAAAAAATGTGGTTCATATATAATTATATATCGATATTTGTGGTTGTGGGGTCATAGGGTCCATCCATATCTATAAAATTGTCGGAGAAATTTAAAAAAAAAAGCATATATGAAAGTTAATTTGTCAATTATTTATTGTCAAATAATGTAAAAATTTTATACTATATCAATTAAACTCGTTCTTCTTAAAATAAAATGTTTTTATGTTCAAAGAATATAATAAATGTCTTTTATATTAATCTACTCATTATTTTTTTCATTTTTTTTCTTGCAAGAGGTATCTCCTAATTATAGTATGAAAGGAAAACAATAATACTTATCGTACAATAGAAATACGTCTAACGAGTATTCAATGTATGTGTGTTATATATAAGATGTAATGTGTATTATACGTACATGTACTATACATATGACACATATTACGTTTTATGCATAACACATATTGAATGCTCGTACGTATTTCTATTGTACAATAAATATTATTATAAAAGAAAATCTCCTATTTATCACCAATTCAAAAGCTCAATATCTATTGATCAAATAATCTTCAATCACAATTAATTCAATAAAAGTTGATATGGTATTAATAAAAACATCTAATAAACATTAATGTGCCATAAATTTATTGGTTGTGCATTTATTAGTATCATATAGTGATATTGATAGAAGGACCTATGAGAAATAAAATAGGGTGTGAGACTTAGCTTTATTTTCTTCATTTTCATTACGCGCCTTATATCTCTCTTTCACTCCTTTCCACATCAAATCTAAAAGCCATCTTTTACGACAAAATCATATATATATATATACATAGATACATGGAATTAAGCAATTTTAATGTCACATTAACATTCAATATATAGAATAGGAATAGGAGTACCAACAAGGATTGACACAAGTGGTAAGCGGCTTGTTGTCCCTTAAGCAATGTCTCGGGTTCGAGTCTTGTGGATGGAAAAAATCTCTGTTAGGAGCCTCACCTGCCATTCCCAGGTACGCGACCCGGGACGACGGATTAGTCGGGACGAAGCTCTGGACACCGTAGGCAACAAAATAGAAAGGAACAGGAGTATAAGGGTGCTACTAGTCTTAACTTGTCATCACCATTAATTACCAAGAAAATCACATTAGCAAAAACATGGTATATATAATTAATAAAATTTTGGTCCTAAATCCAAACCAAAAGATAAAAAAATGTATACAATTTAAATGTACTATGTATCATAAAGTTATTTAATTATATACTATTTATATAATATAAATCTTATAAACTATGTTAAGACATTAATATATAGTGAATTAATCACAATTTGAAAGCTAACTAAATTTCTCAATGCTTGCAAACGACGTCGCTTCACTTCTTCTTAAGATGCAACATATCTTCCTTAGAGAATAAATCATTGGAGTGTAAGGCATTGACCCTGTATAATTGTGTCATATTTTTGTGCAATCATTCTTTTTTTATTCGTATGGATTTTAAATAATAAACATAATAACTAATCATTATAATAATATGATAATGTATGATTTAATTATAATATAAATTAGTTTAACACCATTGACATATTAAAGTTAGAGTTTAATTATGATGTACTGAGAGTGTAAAAAATTTTACACTGTCAACTAATTACATCCGTTGATTTGTGTAACTTTTTAGTTAGTGGGTGGTTGAGTTAAAAACTTTTACTGATATGTCAATCTATGATTGGATGTCAGTGTAAAATTACTTTACAGAGTGAATTGAAATTAAACCTTAAACTTATTCAAAATTTTATGATATAGTAAATGTGATAAAATAATTCATGATTATAATTTATAAATGTAAAAGCTATGTTATCTGCACAAATTTTTTCCATCTCCATATCGATAAATAATTTATTTATTATTGAATAAAAGATAAACTTTATTCAAATAAAAATCATATTTATTTAAAATTATTAGACATAAAAGTTATTTCTCTAAATATAATTAATAATAATATAATAATAATATTGAAATGTGAATGCTCTCTTGGTTGGATTGCCATTGAATCTTCTGCACTTGCTACAAAACAAACAAAACTGTTGTTCCGTACAACCTTGAACAACAAACCATTCCAACATTACTATTTTTACTGTCTCTGTCTCTTTTTTTTTTCTCTCTCTCCAAAATCTCAACACACACACACTGTAATATCTATAAAGTTTCCATTTTTCAGTAATTCTGGAATGGAAGAATGAATAATGGAAACTGAAAAAAGAAAGAAAAAAAAACAATTTTGCGAAGTTCTAAGATTCCCCAGAAGAAATTTGGTCCCCAACTGATTTTCTCAAATGACCCCTTTTCCCCTGTTTTGGTCTTTTGCTATATAGATTCTAAGAAAATACCAAAAAAAGAAGCATAAAAGAGCTACCTTTATTTCTCTCTCTGTAATTTTCAGCCTCTTCTTCACTTTCAAACCCTTAACTTTGTTGTTGTTGTTTTTGAGATGTCAAAAACTAACCTTTTTCTGTGTTTGGACCACTTCATTTTTTTGTTCTGTATGTAAAATGGTGAAGGTTCTTCTACCTTAAAGTCTTTGTTTGTTTGTTAGGTGATTGTGGTGTTTGGTTAGAAGCCCTTTTGTTTTTTTTTGGTGTTGTGTCCTTAGCAATGGAGGACTCAGCTAAGGTTCGGTTGGTGAGGTGCCCCAAGTGTCAAAACCTTCTTCCTGAGCTTGCTGATTACTCTGTTTATCAATGTGGAGGTTGTGGTGCTGTTCTTAGAGGTACCCCCTTTTTTTTTTCTCAGATTCATTTTACTTTCTTTACATTTACTTCAAGTTGTGGTTTGTTTCTGACTTTTTAGTGCATGTTTGGTTATTAACTTGTTAATTTTCAAGAAAAAAAGGTTCTTTTTGATTTATGCTATGTTGGTTAAGATTTTGATTGTAATTATAGATTGTTTTGAATACAAAGTAAGGTAATTATTCAATTCAAAACTTGTGCCTTTCCATTTTGATGTGTGTTAATAATAAGACTTAAGACATGTTTATGAGGCAAAGTTTTGGATTGAAGTTTGTTATTTCATTATTGTGCCTTTCTGTTTGTTTGGTGTTTGGTCAGTTCATAAATAAAGATTATGAACTTAGCTGCAAAATATAGGAATCATGCGGTTCAGTGAAGTCAGATAGGATCTTTATTTTCAGTTTTTGTTTGCAGCAAAGAATAAAGGTTATGGAAGTTGTAGCTTGTCGGAGACATCGGATGAAGGAGAGATCCGAAGAGATCCTGCTAAATCAGAAAATTCCATGGGGAAAGCTGTGGCTGACTTGAGTGATAATTCAGATTTTGATGTTGATTCCAATGGTGGCTCGTCACGGTATGGTCAGAGGGTTTTGGAGAAAGCAAGAAATGGACATGAGAGATTTCTGAAGCGTTCCAATGATGAGCATGAGAAAGGGCGTTTGGAAAATGAATTTGATGTTGATACAAATAAAGATGAAGGGGGTAGTAAATCAATAGGAAGAGAGCACGAGGAACATGAGAATGGGTCGCGATTCTCCAAGAGAATTTCTAATTGGCAAATCGGGGAGAGAGACGAGATGGAGGTGTTTTGGAGAAAGCCATCTGCTGATATGGAAGGTGTGAGGTTTTCCACTTTGAATTATCCTGATGAAGGAACTTCAAGTAGCTATTCTAGTTTTTCTAATAATTACGGGGAGCAACGGAGGAACGATAAAGGCATGGATGGTTTGAGAAGTGTTCAGCACCTTGAGCAAGATCGTGCTGAGCTTCTAAGAAAGCTGGATGAGTTGACAAACCATCTGAGCCAGTCTGCTGAACTGGCTAGTAATCCGAAAGAACCGGTTCGTCCTGATGGAAGGATGGTTCCACCAGATCCATACGGTGGCTCTGATGCTTGGTTTTCGGATGGATCATCTGAGTTGAACAACAGGACTTCAAGGCAGTTCTTTGGCCCTAACAAACCTGCGGCAGGTCCTCCTTATTTTAATTATCGTCACGATCCATATGCTTATACAAGTGGTAATGATATGGCCATGCACAATTTTCATCCTTCAATGCATAATCCAAATTATGTTCCTGGATATGGCGATCCTTTCACTTCCCAAATGAGGAGAGGTCCAAATCAGCTTTCCCATCCTTTCCCACAACAACCAATGCATCCATACTTTCCGGGACGGTATGTTGATACCGGTCCAGCTTCATATGAACCATATGCACATAATGCAATGCTTCACCCACCTTCTTGCTCTTGCCTTCTTTGCTATGACAACAAACGAAGAGGTCCGGTACCAGCACCACCGGCTGCATTTATTAATGGAACGTTCCCTGATACCCCGAACGATCCTATGTTATACCATCACGGGATTCCAGGGGCATTTGGTCCTCATCTTCATAATTCTAGAACTGCCATTCCCCCAGTGAGTTTACATGGAAATCAATTACATACAAGATTGCCTAATGACTTCAACTCTGAGATGGGTGGGCTTGTTCGAAGCCGTCCTCGAAAAGTATTGCCAGCTAGTGGCGTTCGGTATTGTTATCCTATTGCTGGTGGTTCTCCTTTCATCACATGCTATAACTGTTTTGAGTTGCTGCAACTGCCTAACAAAGCATTGGTTAAGGTGAAAAAGCGCATGCAGAAACTACGGTGTGGGGCGTGTTCTTCAGAAATAAGCTACGCTATCATCAATAAGAAGCTAGTCGTCTCTCCTCATTCAGAAATGAAGGAAACTACCATGAAGGAAAATACCAAGACGATCGGTGATAGGACTAATGAGGTTGTGAATATCAGCGTATCACATTCCCATGGTCGTGTGAACTCGAGTGGAGTTAACTTCTCATCAGATGATTATGCTGGTTATGATTTTCACTCAGTGGATAGAGAGTCTCCAGGGCTGTCTGCAGAACCTAGCTTGAACTCTAACAAGCCACAGGAGACACAAAGTTTCAATTCTTCATCTATCAGTGCCTCTGAAGACGAAAATAGCCCAGAAGTTATAATTGCTCGAGGTGAAGTCAAAAATTCTATGAATCAACCGACTAAAGCCTCTCTATCTCCTCCACCTTCCGGCATGCCTCTTCAAGAGCATTTTGATTATAGTGATAATAACCATGCAGTGAATCGGTTTGGGAAAGGCAACCAAAGTCGGCGCGTAGAACAGGAGAAGGGCAAATTAGACAAGGCTACATCAAGGCAAAATTCTTTGAGAGAGGTGGTGCTTGCAACCGAGATGGATGTCCATGATTATTCTAACTCTGGCACCTCCCAGGATTGTGGTGATTCAAGCCAAGAGCATGATCATCCGAGATCTAACAAAGGGGGTGAATCATTTTTCGCAAGCTTTATGAAGAAAGGTTTCCGAGATTCGTCCCAATCTAACAGAACCGATGATGGTGGTGAAAGTAAAGTTACTGTAAATGGACAGCCGTTATCAGATCGTGTGATTAAGAAGGCTGAAAAGCTAGCCGGATCAATCCGCCCTGGAAATTATTGGTTAGTATGCTTTACACTAAACTGAAATCTTTCATTATGCTGCTATTTAGATTGAATGTTGGCAACTTCGCTGAAAATTATAAATTTTATTGTAGTAATTGATTTGCCTTTATACTGTTGATCCATTAGGTATGATTCTAGGGCTGGATTTTGGGGAGTCATTGGTGGACCTTGTCTTGGAATAATTCCAGTAAGTTATATTTCTATTCTGGCACAGTCTATTGATCATATATGTTGATTAGTCAGATCAAATATAAAATTAATCCATCGGTTTCTCTCGCAGCCGTTCATAGAAGAGTTCAACTATCCTTTGCTGGACAAATGTGCCGGTGGAAACACAGGCGTTTATGTAAACGGTAGGGAACTTCACCAAAGAGATTTGGATTTGCTTTCTGGAAGAGGACTTCCTCGCGATAGCGACAGATCTTATATCGTCGAGATTTCTGGGAGAGTCCTGGATGAAGACACAGGAGAAGAGCTAGACAGCCTCGGAAAACTTGCGCCAACGTAAGTGCTGAGTTTACGATGATTCTGTTCCATTGATCTAATAATCGATCTATCTCTTGAATTTGTATTGATTATTTATCATTTAATATCATGATCCTGTTCACATAGTTTATAAATCTGCAAAAAAAATTCTGATTTTCTGTTACTATTTCAGAGTGGAGAAAGCAAGGCATGGATTTGGCATGAAAGTACCAAGAGCAGCTACAAAATAAAAGCATAGAAAGAAGTATATTATTATTATTATTATTATTATTCTGTTGAAGATTTTAGAAGAAGACTTTTGTTTCATCCTTATGCAGATTTGCAAGCATTATTTGGAATTTCAGATCATGAAAATTAATTGTTTTTTCTTTTTGCAATTGTTGGAAGATTACTTGAATTTCATATATCTGATGCATATCAAAGTGATAGTAACTTTGTGCTGCATTGAGATTCTATAACATGTAAAAATTTCTCATTCTTCTATAGTTATAAAAAGACAAAAGAAATTAGCATCAGAAAATTTTTGAGCTTCATGTGGTGCAAATTTTACAGAAGGGGTAAATTGCAAATTCAGAAAACTCAAGGGTCAATTTTACATATTTCTAAAATTTGGAGGGTAAAATGAATCAAACATATAGTTCAAGGTAAAGTCTTCTGGTTCATTCATAAGCTTAAAATTAGAGTTATTTTCCCTTCAATCATCATTGAGAACATTAAATTCTTATGCTATGTTTGGATTAGATTTTAGAAGATAGTTTATTATGAGTTTCTTTATCAAAACATGCCATGTGAAGCCACATTATTTTCTAGCACTAGTGGTGCAAACCAAACTAGCTATTATTCACTTTAGACACACTATATGTTCTTGGTCTTATAAGCAATTATTATTAAAAATTTTGTGGCAACAACAATTAAAGGGCAAGAAAAATACTCTCTCTGAATTTTTTTTATCCGTCCAATTTTAAACGTGTGTTTCTTTTTTTATTTGTCAATTTAAAATTATATGTAGTTGTTATTAATTTTTTTCAATTATACTCTTAATTAATATAAGAAAGAATAAATTTAGTGAGTAATTAAGAAGATAGATAATAAGTAGTAAGAATAATATTATAAATCATGCTTAATTTTTTTTAAAAATTTTAGACATAATAAAATACATCCTTAATCTGTGTACATAATTAAAACTGGATAGATAAAAAAATAGAAGGAGGGAGTAATATATATAGAAATTGAAAACAAACAAATGAGAATAAGTAAGCTAGTTCTCTCATGGGACCATGAGATTAGATACACCAATGATTGGAGAATGAGGTACACAAAGTAAAAAAGCACAAAGACATGCTTCACTTGTTATGGAATTTTTAGGGTTTTTTTAAGGCACATACCAAAAAGCATTCTTCACTCTGCTTATGCTTTACTCATAAGGCATACCCTTGTTAGAAACAAACATGAAGATTAATCTCCATGCTCCCTTTTTCTTTTGCTTCCTTGATTTTAATGAGTTTTCAAGCTTTAATTTCATCATCATTAATTAAGTCAAATTAGTGGAATTGTTTGGTATGCTAATAAGCATCACATGGATGAGATATCTTTATCATAATGTCAAATATATATTAATGTTAGTACTAGTTTACCCCAATATATATATAATTGACATTCCAAACATATCTATTCGATATATTATATACTATTAGAAATGTGTTACATGTGATAACATGAAAATGATTTAGCCAACCACCCATTATTCTTTACACACTTCACATGAATATTTCTAAAAATATGTATGCTTGGTTTAAGTGAATAGAACTCTCATCTAATATGTACAACATATATATGATTATATTTAAGGATAAATGATAAAAATGTAGGTATTTAAGTGGTATTATATTAAAATTTAAAAATAATAAAATAGATAAATAAATAAGATATATAAAAAAATATTTATATTACAAATATTATGATTCTTTCATGAAGATTTTTTTTCTTTTTCCTTTTGTTTCTGTTTAAAAGAAATTAATGATGAAAGGGATGTATGAGCAGTGGCTTGATGCAGTGCACAGCAGAGCAGAAGCAAATAAATTATTCTATTCCTCGGGAAGGACAACATGTTTTATTCTATTCTTAAAATTTATTGGAAAAGTTTTTAAAATTTATAAAAATATTATACCAATCTCTTCAAAAATTATCCTAATATTTTATAAAAATTACAATGATATCTCCTTAAAAGTTATATTAATTCCTTTTGAATAATCTATTTAGAGGGATCAATATGATTTGGACAAATATATGAAAGTTGAATTGAATTTTACTAAATTTCAATAATATCATTATAATTTGATGTCCTAAAAGAATTATGTATGTTATTATACATTATTGGGATTTAGAATAGCATGTTAATAAAAAAAAAGGTTATAAAGTAAAGTAAGACCCCAAATTAGTTTCTCATTCATATTGCGAGTGATAAGTATAGATGTGGTATTTATTCACTTTATATTAATATAGATGTCTAAATAATATTATATTGGTTTAAAAATAAATGTTATTGTTCATATTTTATTAGAAATGATTGATAGGAGTTAATGTGAAGGAGTACTATTTTAATAAATTGTTCGTTTATAGGTAGAGATCAAGTTTGAATATTAAATAAGTTATTCAATTAAAAATAAATCAATAAATAAACCGAACAAGCCTTTAAATATGTTTAACAACCTTAGGTCTTCCTCACTTGTATATTTATTCAAAAGTAGGTGTCATTTATTATCAAAACATGATATAATCTACTAATTATGAACATATAATCATCCAAATAGAATGTTTATTATTGAAACATGAACTTCTATTTGATGAGAATTTGAAGGTTGACACAGTGTGTGTATGGAATGATTAAATATGAAAATGAAATAAATGAAATGAATTCTAAATTATTTCCATCAAAATTCTCTCAAAACTCATGAGATTTAAAAATACACAATTACCAACTCTATGAGAATTGCAAATCAATTCATTTCATTTCTCTTTGCATTTCAAACAATTGATTTAAAAATTAATTCATTTTTTTTTTATGGTTCCAAACACACTCACATGGAATAGAATGGTGGAGAGGGTCATAAAAAAGTAAATTAAGTAATCAATGGAATTTTCATTGAAATAATGTGGAAATGAATCAAATGATGATTATAACAAGTTCTTATATTGTGAATAGTTATCATTATGTCTATACCTTTTTTCTTCTCTATGTTTGTTTTTCATGAAAAAAGTCACTACTTTTCATGATTAAATAGTCACACTATTTTTAACAAACATATAATTTTCAAACTTCTTGGATACAGTTTTTTAATAAAAAGTAATAAATAAGAAACTACAATTATATTTATGAAAATATAATACATATTTTTTCTGTTCATAATCAGGATGTCCTCTTTGATTATAGGTATTTTGATTAATTATAAGTTCCTATCGTGTAATCATATTCATTGGATTAAAATATAATATATATTTATTTTTTCATATCTTATTAATGTAAAATTTTTAAATATTTTCATTGATTATGATTTCTGACTTCATTAATGGGATTTTTATCTTTCATAATTATCTTAAAAAGGTGAAATGTTTATTTCATTTGAATAAAGGCTTTGATGTTACTCTACAAATAAAGGCAATCTTGGTAGCCAACACCATCAACCTACCCTTTTTATCTTTCTCCATGTAAATTATAGAGCAAGAGTTACCTTATTATATCCTAGTAAATTTTATTTTATTTTTTGTAGCATCTAAACTCTAAAGATACAAGATATAAAATATAATTTGAAAATTCTTCTAAAATACTTCACATCTCATAAATTTCAATCTAGTAAATTTTAAGTACTAACAGTTTAAGCCAAAAAAATAAAATACAATTCTACCATATCATAGTTTAATTTTGACCTAAGAATCTACAACACCATCCAATGCTGAGAATAAAGGAATAAAAAATTAAAAACAGAACAAAGTGTTAAGACAATTAGAACAATTGACACACATTCTTCTCTCTCATAGACACATGACACAACCCATGTTTAGTCTTTATTTTACTTTTTTTTTAATTTAAAATTTTCAATTTTTATATAAATTTATTGCAGTTTTATTTTTTTTTCACCATTTATGGCTTTCACATGATACATGTCATAATACACACTATTTTCACACCAACAAAGAAACAGAGAGACTAACATACAAGAATTATGCAGAAAACAAGTCCCTTTTCTTTATTACAGTCAAATAGATCCACAATTCCCAATAAAAAATTAATTTCTTAGTACCATTTTTTAGTTTTATTATGAAACAAAAAAAGTAGCTGAGTCTGTTTCTGCTTCTTCTTCTTCTCCCATCTTTGGTTCCTCTGTTTTTGGTTACTCTGTTTTTTGGTTACTCTGTTTTTTGTGACTCTGTTTTTCCACAGATGGTGAGGTCTGATCCAAAGAAATTTCAAGTGCAAATGCAAAATCATTTTTGTTTTAAATTTGGTGTAATGTTTCTCTTGATTGGTCTTGCTTTTCGCCTTTTCTTGTGGGATTCATTCAGATTTTCATCAGTTGTAGAGACACCTCCTCCAATGGCAGAGGAAAAAACAGAGTCCCCTGTTTTCTCTGTTCCTCTTGAAGCTTCCAAAACTATTGGTTTACCAGAAAACAACAACCAGAGCCAAATCTCTCAAGATGGTAAGAGATTTTTGTTTTGATTTGTGTCAATTTATATAGTTTATTGGAATTGGAGACATGAATGGACTTAACATTGTTATTTGAAAAACTTTCAAGCTTCAAACATGTTTATGAGCAAAGAGATAAAAGGAAAGAAAAAAAAAAATGACCCATCTTTTTATTTTCTTCTGATCCTAGTTGTTTGAAACAATTTAGAACTTTTGCTTTATTTGATTTTCATTTAAGTTGGAATGTAGCAATTATGTGGGTAATTTTCTCATGTATGAAATATATATAATATTAGAAAATCTTCTTCTTAGCCATTTTTGTTTCTAAATTTTGGAAATTGGAATTCATCTCCATCAAATGTCCAAATAAATATATATAATATTTGATTTTATTTTAGGTTATTTGCATGCAATCTTTAGATCAAATTGCTAATGAGAACTAAGTGTGGATTTAATTTAACCATGTGAAGTGTTTAGAATCTAAAATCATATAAAGCAACTAGTTCATCTAGTTTATGATATTATCTTTTATTTTTTGGGGCATTTCTCAACCTTTGAAACCTAAACAAAGTGAATGGAAGAAACTTCACCGAGTTGCATGGTTGAAACCATTAAACAATTTGTCTTTTTTGCATTAGATGCATTTGCCACCTTCCACTTGTAATGAGCTGAATTTCATGCAAGATTTCTTGCCTCATGTTTTTTGCAACAAAGCTATGTCTTCTTGAACACTATTCCCCCTTTTTTTCCCTTTGTTCTTTTCTTCTTTTAAGCTACCTCTATCTTCAATAAATGTCATTTTTCAAACAACTATATGTACAACAAGAATATTATCCAATAACTATCCAACATGTTCTATATATAATATATAATCTGTGTTATACATGTGTGAAACTAGTTAAACAAAAACAGAAAATAATACAAAAAATATACTATACATGTGTGTCATTACTAAAATACGTAATGTGTATAACTTTTTTATTTGTAATGTGTTCTATATGTTAGATACTAGTTGGATCTATTACTGTTAAACAAACATTTTCCTTTTTCAAATGCACACACTAATTAGAAGAAGAAAGAAAAATGTTGAAGCTCAATTTTACGGTGCATTAAAATTACTCAATCACTTAGCACTTTTTCTTTCTTAATATTATGTTATTCCCATGCATTTATATCTCCTATTTAATAAGTGCAGGGTAAAAAAAAAATCATACTTTTAAAATTTCTTAGAGTAACATATACTTGTAAATAAAATAGTCATAGTCATTGTTACACATTTGGAAAAGCTTTACATAATCTAATTATTAAGACAAATAATTTCATATAAAATTCAAGAAAAATATAAGCAGAATAATTGACAGAAATCATGGTGATTTTTAGATAAATTAAAATGATATTACTTATTAATTCATCTAAAAATAAAGTAACAATTGTGACACAACATTTTAACACACAGTTTCTAAATGTATAGCAATTTTTTCATTAGTGTTTCATTTTTTATGCTAATTGTGAATTTTATATATATAGTTTCAGGAAAATGTGATCTATTTGTGGGAGAATGGATTTCAGACAAATCTGGTCCAGTGTACAATAATGAGAGTTGCCATGTGATTGAGCATCATCAAAACTGCATGAAGAATGGAAGGCCAGATTCTGAGTACCTTTATTGGAGGTGGAACCCTAAAGGGTGTGATTTACCAAAGTTCAATCCAAACAAGTTTCTTCATCTCATGACAAATAAATCAATGGCATTCATTGGTGATTCCATCTCCAGGAACCAAGTTCAGTCACTACTTTGTATTCTCTCACAGGTAATTTCATCACTTCATATATACGATACTACTTGTTGTAAAACAGAAATACGTCCAACTAGTATCCAACGTATGCTATACATAATATGTAATAATGTGTGCTATATGTATAATATACGTACGTATGACACACATTATGTCTAATGTATAGTACACGTTGGATACTAGTTAGACGTATTTCTGTTGTACATTAAATATTACTGTCATATATAGGTAAACCAATTTTTGCAACTTTGAAATTCTTGTTATATAAAAATTCTTATATAGGCATAACTAAGTTGAACAAATTATAACTTTTTATTTGTACAATTTATTAAGAAGACTCAAGAATTTGTAAAATTATTACATTGTCATTATCTGTATTATACAATGTATTTAAGAGAGATCATTATTACTTGAATAAATAAAAAAGAGATTGGTGAATTTACTAAACGTAGAGGAGATCAATTTTATTTAACACTTAAACTAAACTTACAATATATAGTTTATAATATGATCTAGAAATCAATCAATATATTTTGATGAAAGTTAATTACTTAATGGAGTCCAATTTTCTGAATTTAAAGAACCTTAGTTTTTTAATTTATGACCAATTTTCAAGAAATCAGTGTGATATTACCTTTCTTCTTCTTCTTCTTCTTATTATTATTATTATTATAATTATTATTATTAATTTCTCTTTGAATATGCAGAAAAATCCAAGAACATAAAAATGAGGCCATGTGATTGTGTATGATATATGAATGAACTTGTTTCACATCAAATTAGTTGCACATGTTATTTTTACAAAATGAATAATCTAAATTGTTGCTTTCAAATTGTGAATTATGAGCACTAAGTTTCAACAGCTTGCACTTCATGTCATTTTGTTAATAAAGCTTATATATGATAAGTCACACTTGTGGAATACAGCTGGTATTGCTTTATACATTAAATTGTTGGTCCACTTTGCCTTCATTTGGTTGTGTCTATTCTCTAGCAGGTTCATCCATCTTGAATATAATGAAACTTGTTCATGAAACTTTAACAGGATTTTACTAATTAATGTACTTAGGGTAATAGTTAAGCAGTTAAAAAATGAAATTCTAGGTGATGTTTGGTTTCTGTTTTCATTTCTTGTTTTCTCTGTTTTCAAAATTCTCTGAAGGAAATACTGAAAATAGAGAAAACGTGATTTTATTTTCTTCTCTATTTTCAGTATTTTCTTCACAAAATTTTGAAAACAGATAAAACTGAAAATGAAAATGAAAACCAGACCGCACCATGTTTTCATAGGTTGGAACTTACATGGAACTTCTAAAATTTTGTCTTTATAATATCTTTAGTCAATGTCTTTAATTGTTTGATCTATATATTCGACCCCACATAGTGGTGTAAGAGGTGTTGTTATTGTATATTTAGATCCTTTAGCATGAATCAAAGCAAAAATATGGCACAATGACGTTGTTTAATCCATATAGTCGACCCACTCGTGGGACAAAGTTTTGGTATGATATGGTATGGTAATATCTTTAATCAGTGTCTTTTAATACCTTTAAGATACTGGTTAGTAAAATCCTTAAGAAATTATTTGTTACTTTTTCATATAATTCATTCATTGTTATGTATATTGTATCCAATTAGTGTCATAGCTTTGTCCCCACAAATATAACTACCTTATTTATTTGTGGTATTATGTCCTACAAAATTGTGTGGTTTGATCAAAACTTCAATTATTTTTATTCTGCAGGTGGAACCACCTGTTGAGATCTACCATGACAAGGAATACAGATCCAAGATATGGAAATTCCCTTCTCACAACTTCACACTCTCAGTTATATGGACCCCTTTCCTAATCAAAGCATCCATATTTGAGGACATGAATGGAGTTTCCTCTTCAGAGGTTCAGCTATATCTTAACACACTTGATACCCTTTGGACCAACCAATATGAAAGTTTTGACTATGTTATAATTGGTGGTGGGAAATGGTTCCTCAAGACTGCAATATACCATGAAAATGACACTATCACTGGATGCCATTACTGCCCTGGGAAGAACTTAACTGAGCTAGGATATGACTATGCATACCGAAAGGCGATACGCCTTGTTTTCGACTTCTTCGCGAAATCGAGCCACAGATCAATGGTTTTCTTCAGAACCACCACACCAGATCACTTTGAGAATGGTGAGTGGTTCAGTGGAGGTTACTGCAATAGAACAAAGCCATTTAAGGAGGGTCAGGTAGAAATGGTGGATGTTGATTCAACAATGAGGGGTATTGAAATTGAAGAATTTGAGAAGGTTACTAATACTACTACATCAGTATTAGGATCAGAAGAGGGTGTAAAGTTGAGACTTTTAGACACAACTTTCTTGTCACTAATGAGACCAGATGGTCATCCTGGACCATATAGGGAGTTTCAGCCATTTGCAAAGGATAAGAATGCTAAAGTTCAGAATGATTGTCTACATTGGTGTTTGCCGGGACCTATTGATTCTTGGAATGATATAGTGATGGAAATGATACTGAATGCTTGATTTGAAGCTGGTCCTATGATCATGCATACTTAAAAGGATTCTTTGATGCATGGTAGTTGATTCCAAGCAGTTTTTTGTAATTTATTATACCAAATGTTATTAGGATGAGCTTCATTATGTAAATTGATCTGTATAGGGAAATCAAAGCTTTGCAAAGCACAAATGAAAGATGAAGGGATGAGTAATTAATTTGTTTTAGGCCATGACAGTCAAATAAAACCTAATTTGATATTTTTTTTTTCAATTTTCACTCTTGTGTAATCAATTACTAATCATTCTTGTGTAATCATTCTTGTAGTTAATTTTCACCCTTTTTTTCAATTACTAATTTGATATTTTTTTCAATTTTCACCCTTGTGTAATCATTCTTAACCACAAATGACTAGAAGGTACAAATACTCTTTTAGGATACTAGAGACATTCCCTAATATTTATAAGGCTATTTTCAAAATGTTTTACAATATCAATTAATTATATAAACATATATAAGATGATAAAATTGTCTTTGTGGGAATCAGATATCTCTAATGATATAAACATAACAATACAAAATCCCAATGTTTATAGAGAATATATGCCTAAAAAAATCCCAAGATTAGAGGCTTAGTTCATCATAAGTGAAAAACACAAAATATTAGTTCATTTTTACACATTTAAATTTCATAATCCATCTTTTTTGAGATATAACAGTGGATTCAACACTTCCATCGAAGCATATACTAATGAGAATTTTGACATAATAATCTGAAAAAGGCAAACTTCAACAGTAAATTGAAAGGGATAGAAGAAAAGAACATGGAAGATTAGCAATCACATTGCACATTGGCACCTGAAATTATACATTAGAAAAAAAAGACTGCGGATCCCTGAAATGTGAACCATTTTTTTTTTTCTAGACTAGGGTTCATGATTCAAAGTCCAGAACCTCATTCAGAATCTCAGTATTATTAACTAATGAGAGAATCATGTCTTGCAAAACACAATACACAGCTCCAAAATCAAATTTTTAAATGTCATCCATAATACAAACTTCTGCAACATCTTTTTCTCCTACTTGGTAGCAGGTTGTTTTTCATACTTCCTTGGGTCTGGTTTAATGAATGGATCCTGAAAAGCACAATAAACAGAGTAAATTACAACCATTCATCAATAATTTACTGTTTTAAGACATAGCTAGACCTTAAACTTATCTTCCAATGTAAGCAAAACCCTAATTTGTCTTCCAATATGAGAGCTAAGTCAGCTAAGTAATCTAATAATACAGCTAGGGTATCAATCATATCAGCACAAGCTCTTAATCAATCAATAGGAAACAGATGCTTCCTCCAAGATTTGATCATCAAGCTCAATAGAAAAGAAAACCTTAGATTTTACATTGGAGGAATCTCTCCTTTAGGAACAGACATGTCAACTTCCCAAAATCCCCAATATCAAAGTCAAAAAATAAAATGAAATCGAATCATAAAAATAAGACCCAAATCTTTGAGTCCTATTCACCAATCAAATAGAATCAAAATGAAACATTGATCATAGATGACAAAAGATAACACAATAAAAAGCTAGCCATAATTACACACACAAAAATCTCAGAAGCTTCCATTGGAAAAAAAAAGATGAAATTTATAAGAACCCAGATCATAAATCTTCATTATAAACCATTTAAAGTAATCAAAATCGATCCTTTTGAACAAATCTAGAACAATCGAAAATAAGAGCAGATAAAAACAGGGGGAATCAGAAAAAAAAAAAAAAAAAAGGATAGCAAATTTTACATTCTTGACGAAGATGAAGTTGGCGACGGCGACGGTGGCGAATATTCCGCCGAGGATAGTTGCCGGGCCTGTGAGGAGACTCCATTTCCGGTGAATCATTTTCGTCTTCGTTCTTCGTTCGTTCGTTCCTCTGTTTCTCTCTGTTTTCTTCTGTGTTTTGGGTTCCTTCTTTTCACCGATTGAAAAAGGGAAAATACTATTATATCCCTCCATCAACTTGGAGTTTCATATCTTGGCCCAACCCATTTTTTCTTACAAGGCCTAAAGACCATTTTATATTCTTTTTGTCAATTTGGTCCAAGATCCAAAATCGATTTACTCCTTGTCTTGTACTTCTGAAGTGGGAGATACCGTGAGAAACAAAAAAAAAAAAATTTTTTGGTTAGAATTAAGATCCTAGAAGTGATAAGTAATTAGTTATCCCTTAAGTCAAGTCTCATGTTGGGAGTCTCATTTGCCACTCTCATGTGATTCGGGACAACGAATTAGTCAGAGCGAAACTCTAAATACCGTGAGCAATCAATAAAAGAATTGTTGACAAACAAATAATTTGGATGAGTAATTTTTTTATTTAGCTAATAAATGTTATTGTTTAGGATAATTGAAATGGTAAAATTTATTAAGATTTGAAGTATTGTAATGAATCTTTTGCATAAGAATACAAAAATGTTTACCACCTTAACATTATTGTTGGCAAAATACATGAAATGAAACATTAAAACTTACTTCCACTTCTAGTGTGTTTTTCAAAATTTAAACTTGTATATGATCTTTATAATAGCACCAAGATATTTATGGTCCATCCAATATATACAAAAGTTTTGGTGGCTACTTTCTAAGTTCGTTAAAAGAAAGGTCAATTTTGTCATGCAACTTTCTTGTTTACCTACTCTTAAAAAATAAATAAATAGAATATATATGATGATACACTAAGCCATCATCAACATATATAACACAGATAGAACTTTAATTTGGCATAATGATAACCTAGGTTAGGTTAAATGTCACAAATTAAATTAAAGTTTCCAAGTGATTATTGGAAAAATATAAGGTTTTGAATTGAAAATGAGAGTGTTTTCACTATATAAATCATTTTCCTTCACCGGTTGATCTCTTCCATCAGTTAAATGCAAACAAATTAATTTAAAATGATCTTATCCTATTAAGCTATTAGTGCTAGCCAGCCACACATTTTATAACATCAATAACCTTCATAGAAAATAACATGTCAATAACCTTTTTCTTTTTTCTCTCTTTCCTTTTTTCTTTTTAGTGTTTGGATATTCTTTTCATTGGGTCCGTAGACCCTATATCTATGGCCAAATAGCAATATATACCCTTAGGATATGCCATAAATTATTCAATTATATGCCAAAGATTCAATTTCATATATATAAATTTGATTTTGACTTGTACAAAAAGTTCATCCCCCTCTATATAATTCAACAAATTAACTCTTTTTATATAATGAAATAAAGTCCCTTCAAATTATTACAAGAACTCCTATGTAGGTGTGGAGTTATAATCCAAACAAATATGCTATCATCAAAAGTTAGCAATAATAGACTATACTTTATGACATCTTTTCATCACATACATTTTTGTTCAAATCTTTGACCCCTAACCTAATGCACACCAATATTCATTATATAGTAAATGAAGATTAAAAATTAAAAACAATAAGTGAATCTATACAATTGCTTGGTCCTTCCACTTGTTAGCCAACTCAGCAATTTGCTTTGTTGAGGCCCCATTTTTGCCATGAGCCTTGGAAGCTGCCTCCTTAAGTTCCTTCATTCTATAGCGAACCTTCTTCCCTTCTTCACCTTCCATCAACCTCTTCACAACACTAGCAATTTCTTCCCTTCCCACCAACCCATTCTCACCAACTTTTGGTCTCAAAGCCACCTTAACATCTTCACTAACCAAAACAGCATTCATCTTTTGTTCAGCATAGAGTGGCCATGCAACCAATGGCACCCCATTGACCACACCCTCAAGAATAGAGTTCCAACCACAATGTGTCAAGAACCCGCCGGTGGACTCGTGGGCCAGTACTTGGGCCTGTGGAGCCCAAGATGGCACCACGAGTCCCCTTCCTTTAGTCCTCTCCACAAACCCTTCTGGCAAGAAATCAAAAGGGTTAGCTTGGCTGTGGGCAATGAAGTAAGAAGCATTTGCAACCTTGTCATTTGGGCTCCTCACAACCCACAAGAATCTTTGCTCACTCTTCTCAAGTCCATATGCTAATTCATCAATTTGGGCACTAGATAGGGTCCCACCACTCCCAAAACAAACAAATAAGACACTGCCACGTGGCTGCTCATCCAGCCATGTCAGACATTGATCACGATGACCACTGCTCTTACCATTGCTTTGACTGCTTTCCACGTTCACTAGTGGTCCCACTGAGTAAACGGGTGGCCTTCCCGGTTCAACCCTTTGTAATTCCTTAATTGCCCCCGGTTCAAGTTCCAAGAAGCTATTCTCTATGATCCCATCGGCCAACCTGAACCGTTTTGCATGATGAAGGAGATACTTGTAGGCATCATTATTTCGGTCTTGGGCTGGATCCAATAAGTCTTTTCCTTGAACCGGGACGCATCCCGGGATTTGAATTGGATCTGAAAGATCCTTGTACTCGCCTTGGACCGTCTGGTCCAGGTGGGGTATAAAAAAATAAAAGGATAGTAACATGGCAGTGGAAGGGTAATAGACGTAAGAAGGGATGTTGAACTCTTTGGCAACGTCAAAGGCGTCGGTGCCAAAGAGGTCAACGAGGAAGGCGACGACAGAGCGGGAGGAGGTGAGGGAGCGAAGGGTGTGGCGAAGGAAAGCAAGGGAACGAGAGACAGTGAGAGAGATGAGAGGCTCAATCTTGGTCGAGGAAGGGAGATCAGAAAGGGAGATTGGTGGGAGGAAGGTGTGGGATATGGCGGCGGGAAGAGAGCGGAGGACGGTGGTTTGGGCGGTGGAGGGAGGGCCCTCAGTTGGGATGATGAAGGTGACAGAAAGGTTGTCGTGTTGGGTGGTGAGCCTCTTGGCAAATTCAAGCATTGGGATGAGATGTCCCATGCCTGGGCTTGGCATCATGGCCACTAAGGTTTTTTGTTTTTGTGAGATCATGAGTTGTTGTTGGTCTTGCATTGTGGTGAAGAAGTGGAAGATTGGGGTATTATTATGTGTACTACTTTGGGAATTGGGATGAATGAATGAATGAGAGATTTTTTGTTGGAGGCTAGGTATGTAATTAATAGAATGGTGGCTTTTTGTGGCATGGATTGGGGGTTATATAGTAATATATTGTACTTGGTGAATTTAATTGATTATAGTACATATAGCACATATTTTTCATAATAATAATATTATGAGAGTGTACTTATGTTGACTGTTCGTTAGGTTGATAGCTAATATAATGCAGGATGACATAATTACGTACCATTCATTGTTTGTTTTGTTTTCCTTCTAGAAGCTAAGGGAAGGGATTAATTTGCAATTAGTTTTATGGTCTTACTACTAATACTAGCGGATGATGTCAATTTCAACGTAAGGCTTATGTTATCATAAAATTATAATGTTTTCCACAACTAAAATTGTTTATCAATGCTGATCATACAACATAAATACGTTCAATTAGTATCCAACGTGTACTATACATAATATGAATTGTGTGCTATATGTATAACACACATTCTATGTGATGTACAACGCATATTGGATACTATAGTTGAATGTATTTCTATTGTACGGCAAACATTATTGGTTATTTATTTCTAGAATTTGGTTTTTAGTTCAACTCACCACCGGTATCAATCATAAAAATGATAATTAATTTCTTACCAACTTATAGACATACACTTTAATTAGTAAGAAGGTTAGCCCATAGTTTTTAATTTTTTTTGTCAATATACTTAATTAAAAGAGGATCTACTATAATATAATGATAATAAGTAAATTGTATTATGATACCCATATTTTTAATATTCATATCAAATAAAAGTCATAGGGTTCAATTATGTCACACTCAGATTTCAGCAGTAGTTGTGGAAAATTCTACATAAGGTTATGAAAGTTCGACGCGTGCATCATAAACACCAACTCATTATAGAGAAGAAAAAGTGTTTTCAACTATTTGAATATTAAAATGTTAATAAAAATGTTATTGAAAAGAATTAAATATATAATTAGTGGTGATTAAAAATATTTATTAATAATATTTAAGTATTTTTAGTGATCAACAATTAATAAATAGGATAATTTATTAGTATTTTAATGGAGATAATTTTTCTCAATGATAATTTTATTAAAAAAATTTAGTAATAATTTTGATCTCTCTTATTTGTTAAAAATCTGTGATGATGAGAAGGTCTGATCAGATCATTATTCTCGCCGAGATAGTTGGAATCATATATATTCAGAATTATAAGATAAATCATTTGCAATATCAAGGTTTTTTTTGTGTTTTTTTTTAAATAATATATATATAGGTCAAAGACAAGGCCATTTTTAGTGGTAGACGACCACATAATAATTAACATAAATCAAATAAAAATGACTAAATATGACGCAGCCTTTTTGGAAAATAAATAAATAGATGTTGCCAATTACATACGTTGCATGTGCACTCAATTACACATGTAAGAATATCTAAAAATATCATTTAATTTCAAAATTTAGAGTATATAATCTTTCTTTTGTACTTTATCTAAAAAATAGAGAAATATTACATTTTAAAGTATATAGTCTTCAATTTTTAGTATATGTAAAAAAATCATGTAATTTATAAATTTAAAGTCTATAGTATTTTCTTAGAAGTGTATAAAAAAAAAATAGTGAAATCTAACATTTTAAAGTATATAGCCTTCAATTTGTAGTATATGTAAAAAAATCATGTAAATTCATAATTTAAAGTATATAGTCTATATTTTAAAGTGTTTCTAAAAAAATAGAGAAATTTCACATTTTAAAGTATATAGACATCAATTTATACTATAGGTAAAAAATTATGTAATTTTATAATTTAAAGTCTATAGTCTTTGTTTTATAATGTTTTTAGAAAAATTAAAGAAATCTCACATTTTAAAATATATAACCTTCAATTTGCCGTATATGTAAAAAAATCATGTAAATTCATAATTTAAAGTCTATAGTCTTTGTTTTATAGTGTTTCTAGAAAAATAGAGAAATTTCACATTTTAAAGTATATAACTTCAGTTTCTACGATATGTAAAAAATCATATGATTTCATAATTTAAAGTCTATAGTCTTTATTTTATAGTGTTTCTAGAAAAATAGAGAAATCTTACTTTTTAAAGTCTATAGACTTCAATTTGCAATATAAGTAAAAAATATCATGTAAATTCATAATTTAAAGTCTATAGTCTTTGTTTTATAGCATTTCTAGAAAGATAGACAAATCTCACATTTTAAAGTATATAGCCTTCAATTTGTACAATATGTAAAAAATCATGTAAATTTCATAATTTAAAGTCTATAGTCTTTATTTTATGTTTCTAGCAAACTGGATAAATCTACATTTCAAAGTATATAGCCTTCAATTTTTACTATGTGTAAAAAAATCAGGTAATTTCATAATTTATAGTCTATTGTCTTTATTTTATAGTGTTTCTAGAAAAATAGAGAAATCTCATATTTTAAAGTATATAGCCTTCAATTTATATTATATGTAAAAAAAATCATGTAATACCATAATTTAAAGTCTATACTCTTTATTTTATAGAGTTTCAAGAAAAATAAGAGAAATCTCACATTTTAAAGTCTATAACCTTCAATTTGCAGTATATGTAAAAAAATTCATGTAAATTCATAATTTAAAGTCTACAGTCTTTGTTTTATAGTGTTTCTAGAAGAAAAAAAAAAGAAATCTCACATTTTAAAGTATATAGCCTTCAATTTCTACTGTTTGTAACAAAATCATGTAATTTCATAATTTAAAGTCTATAGTCTTTATTTTATAGTGTTTATAGAAAAATTAGAGAAAACTCACATTTTAAAGTCTATAACCTTCAATTTGCAGTATATGTAAAAAAATCAGGTAAATTCATAATTTAGAGTCTATAGTCTTTGTTTTATAGTGTTTCTAGAAAAATAGAGAAATCTCACATTTTAAAATATATAGCCTTCAATTTCTACTATTTGTAACAAAATCATGTAAATTCATAATTTAAAGCCTATAGTCTTTGTTTTATAGTGTTTCTAGAAAAATAGAGAAATCTCATATTTTAATGTATATAATCTTCAATTTTTATAGTATGTAAAAAATCATGTGATTTCATAATTTAAAGTCTATAGTCTTTAGTTTATAGTGTAACTCTATTTATAAGACTTTTGGAAAATGGTTGAGTTAAACTAATGTGTACCAATCAACGAGAGTTGACACAAGCGCAAGCGATTTGTTGTTCCTTAAACAATATCATGAATTTGAGCCTTGTAAATAAATAAAAAAATCCTTATTGAAAGTTTCACCTGTCCTTGTTATACGATATAATGATTATATACATTCATATTTCAATTTAATTTGTAGTGACTAGTGAGTTTGGTTATAAAAAAGTAGGAGAAATCATTTGATAATAGTTATAGTTTCAACTATTTCAGTGGCAAGTTTAGTGAAAGGACTTGGGCATATAAATAATATTAACTAATTTGTTATATCCATCATATATCCAATGAAATTCAAAATTTGGATCCTACTTCATCATCCAATGACACTGCACAAAAATTTCAAAGCTAGATTTATACAAGATTCCAAATATTCAATTTTAGCCTTATGTGTTTGATTGTTTCCTATTGAATGAATCTTGATTCCATTTTGCCCCTACTCAGGGGTTGTGACTATATGATTGAAATTTTGTGGTCCCAATGTTCATCTGAAATCTCTGTCAAATTAACTTTTTAAGGCCATAGTCATACAATTCTGTTTTTTCATTGATGAGATTGATGCATTGATCATGATCTTAGGCACCAATTATGGTATCCTTATCATGAAATTTCCATTTTATTTCACTAATCCTTGATGCCCTTGAACCAAAAGAGAAAAAAGACAGATATGATAGATTTCTAAGTTACAACAATAGTGAGAACAATCAAAAACACTAACTATAGTTACAAAATGCACATTATTATTCACATGAAAACTCTCTTAACTAACATCAAAGGGAAATTTTATGGTTTCAAATTGCAGCCTGAAATCTCAATTGTGATCATAATATTGCAGTTACAATAGCTGCATTTATCTGCAATCGTATTGATCGCAATGCAACTACGTCTGCAACCGCGATCGCGACCACAATTTCTTCGTGTATGGACATTATATATACTTACTATCATCTTCCACCCCTGTTGGTGCTAGTCAGGATCTACAAAACTCACTGGTTCATGCTATTAACTTTGGAAATTGGTGATTTTTTCATGAAGAGAAAAGTTCTGCGGCGTTGGCCGAGAAATCAGGTTCGAAATCAAGTAGAAAATCAAAGTCTGGCATTGGAGAATTGGTGACAGAAGTTGGTGCTGAAAGTATCTCAGTGATATCAGAATCTGATGTTTGAACACTTAGGCCTATTCCATTATTGCTCCCCAATTGGCAGAACATGTTTGTTTCTGAAGAAGTTGGTGATGATGACATGAATATAGGAGAAAATGTTTCCATGAAATGATTCTCAATCATGGTATCTGAGAAAATGTTAATGTTGTTGTCCTCATTCTCAGATCCTATTGATGGAGAAGAGAAGCAAAATGATGGGAAAATGTTCTCTTTTGTGTCCAAGTCCTCAATTTTGACTTCAGGTTCTGATGATGCAAATTTGATCATTGTTAAATCTTCTTCTTGTGGTGGTTGTTCTGTTTTCTCTGTTTCTCCTAGTGGTTGATTCTTCTGATTCTTGTTTTCTCCTAAGGCCATGTTTGGATGTGATTGGAACAATGCCTTGTTTGAATGATAATTGTTACTAGCTTGGATGCATGTGTGTCTTCCTCTGTAGGTTATCTCAAGTATTGTTGGGTCTTCATCTGATTTTTGGACTTGTTTTGTGGCAAGACAACCTTGTAAATTCCTATGTGTGCATCTGTAATATCCTCTGCAATGCAAACCAATTTAATGTCAGCAACACTAAAAAAAGAAAAAAAAAATATAGTATACTTCTTTGGACATTAAATAGGGATAACAAAAGGGACATTTAAAAACAAATATGAGAAAAATTGGATTCTAAAGTAATACTCTCCTAATACATTTTCATTTGTTTTACAGAAAAATAGACATCTCGATATATTAAAAAGTCAATGTATCTAAATATAAATTATATCTAAATACATTTGTTTTTCAATATGGCATCATTTTTCTAAGTAACACATAAAAGTGAATCGGAGTAATATGCACACACATTTCTTATAGTTATATTACATGTCATAGTGTCAAAATTGGCAACAAAAAACATTTCTCATGAAACTTTTTTCCAAACTAGCTGTAAAAGTAAGTAGATACTAATAGTGGTATGTACAAACAGTGAAGAAAAACAAAAGGGGTATATTATTGTAGTCCTCTTTTATTATCTCTACATTTTTCTTTTCTATCTACAGTTGTGAATTTTGGGCTGCATATCCAATGTTATTGCTTTTAAAGCTAACACTTATAATTGGGAACATGAAACTGACAAACCTATAGGACCACCATTATTAAACTTTACAAGTTTGTCTGATTTTTGCAACGTGCAAAATGCAGATTCATCCCTTCTTGCACAACTCATGTGAACCTCAAGAGTAATGACAATAATGTTTGTCGTACAATAGAAATACGTCCAACTAGTATCCAACGTGTGCTATACATAAGACGTAATGTGTGCTATACGTACGCGTGCTATGCATATAGCACACATTACGTCTTATTGTATATCACGCATTGGATAATAGTTGGACGTATTTCTGTTGTACGATAAGCATTATTGGAGTAATGAGCACTGAGAAGAGCATTAAATAAAAAAGGTGCAAAATTGCATTGAATTGAATTGAATTAGATCTAGCTAACGTTTGTCCTTTAGATAAGTTTACCCTTTTTTAGTTTTGAGAAAAGCACATTGTCCTTATTATCTGGCAAATAAAACAACATAACAACAAGGGAACAAGGCATGCCCAAAAACTTATCATATGATTTTATTGTATTTTTTTTCATTTCCCTCATTAGAATATTTCATTGGCTAATTGGACTAATCATATCATGTGTTATTTTATGTGGGCACCTATGTCCCCTGCCTCTAACAGCAAAGATATTCTCATATTAAAAAAAAAAACAAAAGAGGTGATAGCTTCTATCTATCACATTCAAATCAAATACACAAAATATGTACAAAACTTTCCTCATGAAGGTAAAAAATAAAAAATCACAATAGCACTTGCTTGGTGAAAACAGAACAATACTAAAAAAGGTGAATAATTCTTACCTTGGAAATTTAGCTCCAAGAATATCTTTCTGGCCATATTTTCTCCAGCCATACCCATCATCAAGAGAACCATCAATTCCTGTTCCTGAACAAACCTTCACTTGCTTTGTCCATCTTGGCATGGTCTTTCTGCAATCAACAAAATTGAAACAAAAAGAAAAAAGAAAAACTTCAGATCATGAAGAACCTTAAGAAAATTCACCCCTCAAAGTCACAAAAAACAGAACACAAATTTTTGGATAATAAACTCATGTATACACCACTAAACAGTGACTAATTCCTCAGATTTTGTAACTTATGAACATTACCTTTTCTTGAAGACATCTTTGTTCTTAACAACTTCTTGGTCCAAGACCTCACTTTTGGGGCTTACAACATTTGCAAGAGAACAACAATGAGAATCCATGACATTGTTGGCCTTCCAATTCAACATAGTGAGCGCCTTCTCATAGGTTGAAAGTATTTTCTCAATCAACTCTTCATTAGTTTCATCATTGGATGATAATGATGATGATGAAGATGATGAAGATGATGCAAGATGATCAAATAGCTTCTGTGCTAGCTCCTTCCCCTGCATCAATTGATCACCAATGAGACTAACTTGTTCCAACTTCATCTTCTCTTCCATTGTTTTTGAAGACTTTTTCAATATCAGATATAATAATTAAGGCCTTGTTTTTCAGCTTATGCACACAGAAATGATGAGACTGAAGAAGAAGAAGAAGAAAATGCCAAGTTGATTATATAGTAATAATGGCCATTGGATAAAAGGGTATGTGAGGAAGTGGAAGATACATGAATAGTGATGGAAATTTAAGCTGAACTGACAGAAGCATTAATACAAGCAGATAGAGAACAAGGAATTTGAACAGAAATGAATATACTATATAGGGCCAAGTGGTTAAGGCAGTGAAATGCCAAATGGATCAATGAGAATTGTGAGTGAAATTTTTGGGAATGTGGTGAGATATAAGGCAGAGATTTAGGGGAGTGTGTGTGTGAAATAGGAAAGAGAGGGTTAATTGCTTAGCCAAGAAGGTGAGAGGAAGAGGGGGATTAAGGGTAGGAAAGGAGAAGGAAAAAAGGGGTTGATGTGATATGACTGCCCTAAACTAAAACTCTCTCTAAGTGAATTTTTCTACAATTGTGGGGTCCATTTTGTGGTCCTTATAACATAGGTGTGTGTGTGTATTTATATGGAAATTAATGCTTAGATTATATGTATCATTTAACTAGAACATGAAGGCAATTGTTTTGGACTATTTTGAAGGGAAAAAATTGATTTTTAGAACTTTGGGTTTCATAAAACCTATATGTATATAAAATTCTATTCAAAATCTAAAAACAATTATTCTAGGTTTTGAGTATAAATTGATATAAATAACTTGGATAAATAAATTGATTTATCAAAATAATCTAAAGTAAATGCATTTTATATCATTTGAATTATATCAAATAATAAAAATAATGAGTTTTTTATTTTATTTTAAAAATTAAGTCTCATTTTTGTGAATTTGTCACTAGAGTCTCTTAATGAAATTCTTTAAAATAATAAATAAAACAAAACTTCTAGCAATGCATGAGGGAGAGTAGGGAAAAAAGGCTAAAATGAAATTTGGATCCTCTAAAGTAATTAATGATCTCACTTTTTTAGAGAGTAAAGTAAACAAGTTTATTTATAGATCAATAGAGTGAAAATGAGTTATATTTTTTTTAAGTTGATTAATCCAAAAGTAATATCCTCTCACTTTACTTCCTATGATATAAGTATCTCATTTTAGACTATTTTTATGTCCAAAATGAAACTATTATTAGAATTAGAGTTTAATTTCCATCCTCTAATAATGTATTGATACATCAATAAAAGTCTTTAACTTAATCACTACTAATTAAAAAGTCACATAAATCAATGAATATAATTGACTGACTGTAAATGCATCATAATAAAACTCTTAAAATTAATAAGCTTTAATATTGCAATTATATGTTTTTATCTTTTAGTTGTTAAAAAAAAAAAAAAACAACATTGTTGGTTTGAAATATCTAAAAATAAAAAAACTTATATATTAATCTCTAGTGGGAGAGAGAGAGTAGAGAACAAGCCATGATGAGTAATGAATTATTGACTATTTCAAAATAGTATTTTGAAAATATTTGTTATTATCATATATATATATATATATATATATATATATACTCTCAACCCTAACCCGTTAGATGGGTCAAAAAAAGTGAAAAAAGAGAGAGACACACGCTTTAATTTGCTACCTATGAGGAATATAATGGAGTAAGCAACAACTTGGAAGAGGGGCTGAAGATTCTTCGTTGCATCTCAATTCTCATATATATTAATATTATTATCTTATCTTAATAATTCCAATATTGAAATCTTTGACCTTATTCTCTACTTTTTTTTTTTATACAGTTTGATTTCTATCTACTCACAGTTTAAAAGACATATTACATTATTATTTTTAATCATCTAAAAAGTCAATTATATTTATTGATATATGACAATGTACAATTAAATAATTAATACTATAAAATTATTTAATTTACATCATTATTGTGTTAAAATTTCAAATTTAATAAACTTCAACTAAGCTCAAGTTAAAATAGTTTAGTAAAAAAATCATAAATGCTCGAATAGAATTCTCTAAGTAAAAAGGTAATTAATGATAATGACTTATTAATAGTAGAATTATTGCAACCCTAATTAATTAAGGTCTTTAATTTTTTACAAAAATTGAATTTAAAATCTTATTTAATAAAAATGAATAAAGTATATATTTAAACCAACTAGGTAGTACTAGTAGATTATGCAATCTCTATGATTTGTTTTGTACGTTTTGTAATGATTTATTTATGAATAGGACAAGAAGGGCCATGGGTTATTACCTTATGCTTAATTTGTAACCCTTTGGTAAGGTGTTTATAGGGTATTTAATTTATGATGTATAGGAAACAAAAAATAAATCTTACTATTTCGCCTAAGGATCTTGCCGACAAGTTTTAGGAGGATATATATACTCATTCAAATATAATTATATTTTAAAGAAAAAAGTACAATTAGATTTTTATTATCTTAAAAAATCACACATATAATATATATATATATATATAATGTACTAACATTATATTTTTAATAACATAAGAATGTACTAGCTATTAAAGAAATAATAATAATAATGATTGAGATTTGAGAATATTACATCAATAGCTAAATTTTTTCTAACTTGTTGAGACCAATTTGTCAATATGTTATATATATATATAAAGTGAATATATCGGGTATATACTCCGATCCATTTCATGTGCAATATGAAGCCAACTTGCTATTAATAGAATTTGCAATATATATATATATATATATATATATATATATATATTATGTATACATATTGTACTTCAAAATGATTGAATTTCATAACTTCAAAGGTAAACATTGGAGGCTAATAGCTAGTTTTAAAATTATTTTAATTTATGAAGTCAAGAATCAAGATGAAAATTATGACCAAACATAAATGCACATATTGAGTTGTGAATATATTGCTATTTTTTTTTCCGAATGATTAACTAGTTGAGTTTACTAAATGTCATATTTATTCCCTCAAATTAAATACACATATGAGCAATGTTTTACACTACATATATATTAAAAGTGATATTAAATCAGATATATATTTTGTGTATATATATACTTTGTTAAATAAAAGAAATCAAGAAAATAGTGAACATTTAAATATTTATTTTAGGGTTTTCCTTCTATACAAGATATTAATATACCCTTGAGTAATCAGTCATTAATTATAATTTGATTGTTGCATTGATTTCATAGATTTGAAAATTTTAAATTAGTTAGACACATACGTATATATATAACTTATTTATGATCATAAATAATTGAAAGATATCATTATTTTGAATTATATATATATATATATATATATAGAAACAAGAAAACCTCTTTTATTTTATGATTTTATATAATTATTTCAAATAAGAACTAAATATGCTGCAATTGTTGATTTAATCATATAGACACAACAAACTATATGAACAAAAAAGGTTTTGTAGAATTCAAGGAACTTTCCAAAGATTTTCTGTAAATGAAAACTAATAAAATAATTGTCTTCAACGTGCATGTATCCATTATTTAGGATAATTTAATAATATTCACATATAAAATATTCCTTTTACAAGCAAACAAATTCTAATCAACAACAGTAGTAATGTGAGAAAAAGATAGCAGTGCAAATTTTCCATGAAACTACCATGTTATTTTGTGGAAATTAAAGTGATAATATAATATATATATATATATAATATATAAATTAAAGTAACACGTAAATTAATACATATACATATATATCTTCTCTAGTGGCTTTGTGTTATTGTCATTTCTTTATCTATCACAATGAAATCTAGAAAACGTGTGGATTTTGGACCTTGAATTTCTTCATCATCATCATCTTCTTCATCTTTCTTTTTTTTTTGTTTCTTTTATAATATTTTGTTTTTTATACTAGTGTAGTTTTCTCTCTTGTTTATTTGTGTTTAATTAGGATTATTAAATTAATTGATTAATGATGGGTCAAGAAAGTAAAGTAAAAGGAATCTAGAAACTTTAGAAAAATGTGTTGGATTATTGTATTGGATGCAATGGCCCCTACACCATGTGTTGAAAATTTCAAGATATAAAATTGTGTCATTTTCATTTATCTTGTTATTCACTCCCACAATAAAGGTCTCATTGTTAATAATAAGTGGATTAATTCATAATTCATAACTTGGCACTTATTAAGAAAGAAGAAAATTTGTAAGTTGCTCCTAAATATTTTTAGATAAGTAGTTAGTTCCTCAAGAAAAATATATATCAATAGTAGTACTTATGATTAAATTAAGATAAATTGATCTTTTAAAATTTCTAAGAATAAGATAAATTGGCCCCCTATAATATAAATAAGACAGACTAATCCTTCAAAATATTTTAAATAAATTAATTTGTTCTAAATTTATAATTTTGAAAACCTTTAATAATATTTTTTTAGGAAGTGATTTGTCCTAAATTATCAATTTAGATATTTATTAAAAAAAAAAGGAAGTTTCAAAACTTTTAGATGGATCCATGTGTTGAAATTTTAATCCTATGTAATATTTACCCCCTTTTTTTTTAACTATGCCCTAAAAAGTAACAACATTGGTTAACAAAATCATACTTATTATTTGGATCTAGACATTTTTATGAATAAGATATTCCATAAAAAGAATGAAGTTAGAACAAAAACAATATTAGAAAAGGTTTCTATTCACAACACAATAATGTCTTCAAGGCAAGTTTGAATGACATATTATAGTTTCTAAATGAGAAAGCATGTTAATGATTTATGATTGGATTTCTATTATTCCAAACCACTATTTGTGCAAAAGCTATTTTTTTCTCTTTTAGCTTTTGTCCAAACCAAGCCTTGTAGATTCATGATCATCCGCAGTAATGTTATATCAATTAAAACATGAATGAAAATTAAATAATCTTGAAACAACATTTATATGTTATGCTAATAATATATGACACTCATCAATAAAAATAATACAAAAAAGTCATAGTATCAAACCATTCTTACCCTAGAATGATTGGTTCGTTCTATAACACAATATATTTAACCTCACATAGTTGTATTCACCTAACAAAGATACAAGTATCATAAGCAATACATGAATTTATAGCTTAATTCATTATTAGAGTATAAAATTATTAACGGATCTTAACTTAAAACATTTTTAGATGAGATGATTTTTTAACATGATATGAAAGTCTTCTGACTAAACACAAGTTCATTAATCAACTGAATAATTAATTACAAATTGTATGTTTTGAATAAAATGGGTATATGACTAATATTCTATTAGTTAATTTATAAAGTATTAAAATACTTAAATGGCAAGATCATTTGTGATTTGTGTAATTAGTTAGTGATGTATTTATTATTAACTTGTTTAATCAAATGCAATTTAACCAACTCCATGATTCCACATAGTTGTTCTTTTGGTGTAAAGTTTTAATCTAAAAGCTAATATTGAAAGAAGATTGCTCCTATACCACTAAATCAACCTGAAATTTTTAATTTAGAAAATAATAAATATCAAATACAGAATTGAAATTCTAAACTAAGATCTATTAGAGGCATCGCATTGCAGGTTCAAAACATCATTCATATCAGTTCATTCATTACTTTGAAGATTGAACAAAACAGAACAGAACAGAACTCACAGATTCTAATGAATGAACGAATTCACCAAATAAATCAAAGTCCATAATAACAAAACTGACCATCCAGAAGCTAGAAATGAAGCAATAAATAACAAAATCTTAAGGAACATAGATAGATTCATGAATGAATCAACCCATGTACATATGAATACCAATAGCTAACAAGAAGATACAAATGAGAGCAAAGTAGATGAAGGTGTGAACCACTATTGAAACCCCACTAGTCTGAAAATTTCCAAACTCAACCATCTTGTTCCTACCAGGTATTTGAATCAGCAATCCAGGAGTTAACAGAATGAACAGAACCACAGACACAAATACTGGACCCCAATCTGCCATTTTTTTCCCTTCTTCTTAGTTTCTTTTTCTTTCTTCACACTCTGTATATTCCCCTGTTTTTTTATGTCTATGTGTGTGTGTTTTGGTCTATTTCAAATTTGAATGTATTTCAAAATTGAGGGTGTGGTTGGTGGGTGCAATGAGTGCACATGGGGACTTATAAAAAGGGAAAATGGGGTTCAAGTTTAGGCACTAGGGACAAGAAATTGATGACTAGGAATTAATTCAATAATGTTTGTTCGTATAACAAAAATACGTTCAACTAGTATTTAATGGGTGTTATACATAACATGGAATATGTAGACTGTGCTATACGTATAACACATATACGTATAACACATATTCCATATTATGTATAACATACGTAGAATACTAATTTTACGTATTTATGTTTTACTACCATCATTATTGGAATTTAATTATTGTGGCAAGAAAAATAAAAGGTGTAGTTTGCAAAATCAAGTGACTCTGATTCAAGTTTCTTACAACTCACATCCACTCACATAGCACTTTTAATAACAGAATGAAACTAGTAAAAATTAATAGTAGTTTAATCTTATAAAGTGTACAAGAAAAAAAAAAATAGAAAAAGGTCTATGTTTAATGACACAATAACATTGTGCAAATATATTGCATACATTAATAACCTATACAATATCTTTCTCTCATGGGAATATTCCTTCCCTAACTATCTGCATCTAGTTATGATCTCTTTAGCTTGTATCATGATTTTTGTTTTCCAACTAAAAATGACTTTCTACTAAAAAATTAAAAACTGTTTAAAAGAATCTATGAAAAATAATTTTTATTTGAAAAATTAGTTTTTTATTTAAAAAACCAAAAATCTGACATCACAAAGTATTCTACAATCTAGTGTTTGCCACTTAACATATATTTTCTGATTCATCCATGTCATACTTCTATCTAAGTTGTTCTGAGGATAAACCTTATCCACACAACTCAAATTCTCTTTCCAACATCTTCACCAGAATCCAACAGATCAAGAAACTATGAAAATGGATCATTTGATTTTGTTACAGTTCAATTTTAAACTGTCATAGTATAGTATAGTCCATAACTCCTATGGCATCTTGTGTCTCATCTCAGTTCAAAAGCCTTATGGATAATAAGTTAACACCTTTTCATCATCTTAATCCTTATTTTCATTCTGTTCAAATTCCACCAAGAAGCCATTTTTTACAAAGTTCAACTTCTGTTGGAATTTCAGAAGCAAAGGCTTTAAATGCTACTACCCCTTTTGCCCCAACAGCAAAGATTTCTCAATCCTTTCACTTTTTGGATGATTTGTGTGAGATAAGGACTTTGAATTCTGTGAGAGAATTTCATGCACAGATAGTGAAAATGCCACCAAAAAAGGGGAATTTTGCTACAATAATGGATGGAACCATGATGAGATACTACTTGGAGTTTGGTGATTTTGTGTCTGCAACAAAGGTGTTCTTTGTTGGTTTTGCAAGGAATTATCTTCTATGGAACTCTTTCCTTGAGGAGTTTGAAAGTTTTGGAGGTGACCCTTATGAGATTCTTAGGGTTTTCAAGGAACTTCATAAGAAAGGAGTGGAATTTGATAGTATAGCTCTTACTGTTGTTCTGAAGATTTGCTTGGTTTTGATGGATTTGTGTGTTGGATTGGAGATTCATGCTTGTTTGGTCAAGAGGGGTCTCCATTTTGATGTACATTTGAGTTGTGCATTGATCAATTTGTATGAGAAGTGTTGGGGTATAGATAGTGCAAATCAAGTGTTCGATGAAACGCCTCACAGAGAAAGTTTCTTGTGGAACACGATAGTTATGGCAAACTTGAGGAGTGAGAGGTGGTTGAATTCTCTAGAATCGTTCCGCGGCTTGCAGTTATCTTCGGCTAAAGCCACTGGTGGCACCATTGTCAAGGTGCTGCAAGCATGTGGGAAATTAAGAGCCCTCAATGAAGGGATGCAGATTCATGGGTATGTTTTAAGGCTTGGAATGGTTTCGAATACATCAATTTGCAATTCCTTAATCAGCATGTACTCTAGAAATAATAGACTCAAATTAGCTAGAACAGTTTTTGATTCGATGGTGGATCATAACCTGTCGTCTTGGAACTCGATAATTTCGAGTTATGCAGGTTGTGGCTGTTTGGATGATGCCATGGATATCTTCCAAAAAATGGAATCTTCCAGCATTAGACCAGACATTATAACTTGGAATTCTCTCTTGTCGGGCCATCTTGTTCAGGGTTCATATGAAATGGTTCTCGCCAATTTCCAGAGCCTGCAATGCGCAGGCTTAAGGCCGGATTCTTGCTCGATAACTAGTGCACTGCAAGCAGTTATTGAACTGGGTTTCTTTAATTTAGGGAAAGAGATACATGGTTACATATTGAGAAACAAGCTTGAATGTGATTTTTATATATGTACTTCATTGGTAGATATGTATATCAAGAATGATAGCTTAGATAAAGCTCAAAAAGTGTTCCATCATGCAAAGAACAAAAACATTTGTGCTTGGAATTCATTGATATCAGGATACTCTTTCAAGGGCCAGTTTAGTGATGCTGAGGATCTGTTGAACAAAATGGAAGAGGAAGGGATAGAACCTGATTTGGTCACATGGAATGGTTTGATTTCAGGTTATTCAATGTGGGGCCGTAGCGAGGAAGCTATGGATATGATTAATAGGATTAAGAGTTTGGGATTTTCTCCTAATGTGGTTACTTGGACTGCTATGATATCAGGAAGTTCTCAGAATGAGAATTACATGGATGCCTTTCGGTTTTTCAGCCGAATGCAAGCAGAAAATGTGAGGCCTAACTCTACTACCATTTGCAGCTTGCTTCACGCGTGCGCAGGCCCGTCGCTGTTAAAGAAAGGTGAAGAGGTACACTGCTTCAGCATAAGAGTTGGAATTGTGGATGAAATACATATAGCTACAGCCCTCATTGACATGTATAGTAAGGCAGGGGAACTAAAAGTAGCTTCTGAGGTTTTCAGTAGAATTCCGGAGAAGACGCTGCCGTGTTGGAACTGCATGCTGATGGGATATGCCATTCATGGCCGTGGCGAAGAACTGATGATTCTCTTTGACAGAATGTGCAGAAGAGGTATCAGACCTGATGCTATTACCTTCACGGCTCTTCTATCCGGCTGCAAGAATTCGGGTCTGGTCGAAGAGGGGTGGAAATACTTTGACAGTATGAGTATAGATTATGATATTAGTCCAACAATTGAGCACTATTCTTGCATGGTGGACCTGCTTGGAAAATCCGGTTTTCTTGATGAAGCTTTGCATTTCATCAAAACTATGCCGGTTAAGCCGGATGCTAGCATTTGGGGTGCTCTTCTTTCATCCTGCAGAATTCACAAAAATGTCATGCTAGCTGAGATTGCATCAAGGAATCTCTTCAGGTTAGAACCAAACAATTCTGCCAACTATGTGTCAATGATGAATATATACTCGGCTTTAGACCGATGGGAGGACGTGGAGCGCATTAAAGACAAGATGACCGCCGCGGGGCTGAAAGGCCCTCATGTTTGGAGCTGGATACAAGTAAATCAGAATATTCATGTGTTCTCCACTGAATCGAAATCGCATCCAGATGAAGGGAAAATATTTTTTGAGCTATACCAATTGGTTTCTGAGATACAAAAGCTAGGATATGTGCCTGATGTTAGTTGTGTATATCAGAACATTGATGACAAAGATAAGGAGAAGGTTCTTCTTGGTCACACAGAGAAGCTAGCCATGGCGTATGGACTAATGAAAACCGAAGGCGGATCGCCTATCAGGGTAGTTAAGAACACAAGGATTTGTCAGGACTGTCATACGGCAGCGAAGTACATTTCTTTGGCCCGAAATCGCGAGATTTTTATCAAAGATGGTGGTCGGTTCCACCATTTTGTAAATGGAAAATGCTCTTGTAATGATCATTGGTAATAAGAATCATAGTCAAGAACTTGCAGGACTTGAAGAACATGATAAATTCAAGGAATGATTAAATTTTATACAGCATCCTTCTATGATGATAATCAAGAGCTTTAAATTTGAGCCACTTCTGCTAACAAGTCTACACTTTGGTGGATTCACCTTTGACAAGAATAGCATCTATTCCTCAAGTTTGGATTGATGAACAAATGAAAGTTAACTCACACTTGTAGTAAATATATGTATTAAATTTATGTTGGTTACCATTTTTGTATACAATTTATGATGAATATGACTTCTGATAAGATGCAATGACATTGTTAGATCATGTTAAGTGACTGAAATTTGTTGTTGCTTTAGTTGTATCAAGGGCAATTTACACCAATCTCTGTCGAAATTTGCCTCCCTAATCGTCCTCTAAATGTCCGGCCGACACCGACATCTCTTGAGAGGGTGATGATTCTTTATAAACTTAGAGAACAGTGTAATGATTTCATGAACTCAGACGAAGACAATGTAATAATTTTATAAATTTAGAAATCTCTCGAATAAATTTTACAGTTAAAAAAGAATTGGATTGAATTTTATCGTAATTCATGTAAGATTAGTATATTGTATTCTACAATTTTATCATCATTTTCTTTTCCTTGTCACACCCTCTCTGGCATCTTTATCTTAAGCTTAATGTCATCATATAAACTAAAACAAAATGAACTTATTATTCAGAGTCACACTCAATTAAGGTAGTGGTGTATACGTGTACACGATTAACAGTTAAGTTTTCCACCACTAATAAATTAATCACTAATTAATTCAGCTCCTAATAGCCATTGAACCTCAAAGTAATCCCTTTTTGCAAACCAGTTAGCACGCACTAATTGATATGTGATTAAAACAACATAGACATAAAGGTGGAATCCATTAATCTTCATGCATTAAACAATTAAAAAATAGTACAATAATAGTTATATTAGTTAATCTTCCTTTTACGTCAACTTTAATAACTTGAAGGATGCAAAAGGAATTTTCAATACATTTATCTCCTCAAATTAATTTGACAAAATTACACCTAAATCAAAACTCAATCTCCCCAAAACTATTTGATTGTTCAATTCATGTGACATGTAAGAGCACATGACTTTTGATTATTCATAAATAATAAACATTTTCCTCAAGTTAAAATAATTAAAAATTATTAAATTAGTAAAAATCCTAAATAAACATCCACCCAAAATTTACTCCAAAAATCCTTAAATGTATAAAACTATTGCATCCAAAAGCCCTTAATGTTATCCAAACAAATAGATAATAAGTTGAATTTCACCAAATTCTCAAAAGAGATTATCATAACTTGCCCTAACTTTTAGTTGAAAAAGCTTGCTTCACATTTGGACTATAAACCATAGATTGCAATCCATAAAGCAAATATAACTTATGGTCTTAATTTGATTGGCTATTCTAGACAAAGTCCTAAACAAGGAAAAAGTGGAATAGATAACTAATAAAAACTACACTACTTATACCAAAGTAACAAAAGTAGAATCCACTAAACATTGCTAGTAACTACAAAAACATAAAACATGATTTGTGAAAAGACTCCATAAACTGTCCTTTTTTTTTTTCAATAATGTTGATCGTATAACAGAAATACGTACAACTAATATTCAACATGTGCTATACATGACATGGAATGTGTGTGTTATACATATAGCACACATTCCATGTTATGTATAGAACACGTTGAATACTAATTTGACGTATTTCTACTGTACAACCAGCATTATTGTTTTTTTTTTTTTTACCAACAGAAAATATTTACAAATAACTTTAGTAACACAGCATCACCATCCACAAAACCCATGAAGAAGAATACAGCAGAGAAAAAGCAGCTTCTCCCACTATAACCATCCCCTTATGTTCATGAAGCTCATAGTATTATCTCTCATCTTGCAAAAACTGAAGAGGAGAAAAAGTTCAGGAGGGGATGGTGAAGGGGAATCGATATCCGCGATATAGAAGAGAAAAAACATCCAAAACTTCTTTGGAACCATGGAAGGAAAAAACTCCAACCGATCTTCCACACCGGAACTAGGATCAGAAAGGCCACGGATTCGTCTAATCGTGTATGAAACCCCAACTTTGTTCTATATCCTAGGAGTACTTAATGGTTAATTGGATCAGTTCGGCCCTGCACGGCCATTCTCTCTGAGACGTCGGCCAAAGAGCTTAGGTTGCACCGGATCAAAGCCTCGACGAAGTAACAAGTCTCATCCCTGGTGTTCCCTTCAGGCACGTCTACCACGAATGATTCAATCACCATTGTACCGGGTCTTCCATCGATAACCTCAGGATGAACTGTGATTATGGAAGAATAGTTCTGCATAATCCACACAACATTATTGAGTTAACATGATATAGGCATACATAGTAAAGAAATTGAGGATGAGACCATAGAACTATGAACACGAATTACAAACCAACAATTATAAGTTAATTAACCAACTAAGGTTATAAATACAACACAAAATTACAAACCTTTCAACACATTCCCTAGATACATGATAGCAAAGGCAGGTCAAAAACAATATTTTCTTCCCTTTTTTTCGGAAAGAAAAGTCAGACATAACTATAGAAACAAAGAAGCAGGACCCCAAAAGTTTATACCAAATGAACAACAAAAGCATGCAAATCATGAATTTGGTCCATGTCCAACATTTCTTAACATCCTAACAATTAGACTATTATACAAAAGTCAAAACAAATTCTAGATTTAAAAAAAAAGGTTATGAAGCTTAAAAATTGATAATACCGTACAGAAATACGTCCAACAAGTATCCAACGTGTGCTATGCATGTTGTGTGCTATGCATGTTATAGACACGTTGAATACTTGTTTGGCGTATTTCTGTTGTGCGACAAACATCATTGTAAATTGATGAGAGTATATAAAAATTTTGTGTGTGCTCCATGAATATATGGTTATGATTATGAGAATGGGTTTAAGAGAAACACAATAAACAAATGAACAAAGAAGAAGAAAGTGTGAAAGTATTGATTACCCTAAGCCTATGGTCACCACCAACAATCTTGATTCCAAGGATGTGTTCCTCATCATCAAGTTGTTCCAACCTCTCAGTACTGGTTGTGGCTGGAAGGCCAGATTTAACATTCACTTCTCTAACACTACCAATGCCAAGGTCCCCTTGCATGATACACCTGCTAACAAATGGTTTGTACTTCTGAGGTTGGTCAAATCTTCTAACCAGAGACCACACCTGAAACAGAAAGAAAGAAAGAAATTAATCAGATCAATCAATAATCAATTTTGTCTTCTAAACTCTTCAACCACACAATTAACAAAGTAAAGAAAACATGATATCACATAAGAAGCTTATTTCTTCAATCTCTATTTTGAGTGTCCAACAAAGACAATTTTATGACAGTTAAGAATATTTTTTGTTAACTGAAAAAATTAAAAAAGTAATATATATGCATCCAAATCCAGCCTTAAAAACTTGAGAAATTGGATGTAAAACCCAATTTTGAATGAAATCCCCTGACAAAAACCGATTTCAATTTTCACAGCCACAAACCAATAAAAAAACCCAACTTTTACTGAACCCAAAGAAAAAAGATGCAAAAACCACCATAGCTCACATACCCAGATGAGTAAATAGCATTTAAAAACCAAAACAAGAGACCCCAGAAACAGAAGACACATCTCAGATCTTCAGAATCGAAAAAGAGAAAGAAAAAAGAAAAGGGGGTATTACTGACAAGATGAACAGGGGCTCTTATGTGTTTAACAAGAGCAGAAGTGCACTGATTCTCTCTAGGCTCATGCCTATGGTGCCTCCTTATGTACTGTGCCTCAATGGCACCATATGCTCCTTCACCACCACCACCACCACCACCACCGTTCATCATCATCATCATCAAGAATAGAATCTCTCTGTTTGAAATATGAACTCTGTTTCGATGCTCTGTTTTTTCTTCTTTTCTATATGTGTGAATCACTTTGCTGTGGTTGTTGTTCTCTCTTCTCTTGTTTTGCCTATAAGATATGGCAGAGGCAACAAGTGGGGTGGGATAAGCTTTGGTTCCAGAGAGAGAGAGAGAGAGAAAGTTGGTGTAAAAAAGTGACAACCTTAGCTTAGCTTAGGAGTCTAACAAAAATTCATGAATCCACCGACAATGTTCTTATTTTATTGTTTTTTTTTTAAATTTCTCTTTGTTATTATCTACTATAATAATAACACTCTTGCATCAAATTCACATTTAATTTTGTTTTTTTATTATCCATAACAATCTTGCATCAATTTCAAATTGAGAAATGTTTTGTATATAATGAAAATTATATAATATTTATATAATAATTATATTTGTTATTGAAATATATTATAATAAATATAATTATTATATAAGTATTGTATAATTTTTATTTTAATGTATTATTAGTGTTTCAAATTTAATAATATACTTTTAAAAAGAAAATTAAATATTCTAGATTTTATGAAATTTATTGATACTATTATACTGACCTCTATTTAAAATTATATTGATTTTCTAAAAAAAATAGACTGAACATTATGTTGAGAAGAAATTAATGTTACATAAATAAATAAACAAAAGTCGAATTAAACTTCACTTAATATTGTTGAAATATTTGTGAGGGTATAGTTTAGGATTATATTTTAATTATATTATTATTAAATCATTATATTTAGTAATAAGACAAGTAAAAAATTTATTAATAATAATAGCAAATGCTTTTATGAAATTGGTCAATAAGATATCTAGAATACTCTACTATTTAATCCACATATTCTTGCTTCTTCTTCTTTTTTCTTTTTACTATAAAATATCTTCATAAGTTTAGCTCAATTGAACTGTCTTTTGACATTGCATTATGAAGAACACATGAAGGGCACTAGATCAAGTCAAATAAAAAGAAATTTTCCAAACTTAAAATCATCATTGAAGGGGGCAAAAATGAAAGGTGAAAGGGTTAATCTTTGTTTGATTCTTATCTAGTTTATTTACAAAACCACTTTTCTCTTTAAATTTTACTTTTTGTAGGTTAATATGTAATATTTACTTTCTTACATATAAATTCATTGAAATTTTTAACAAAAAATACCTAAACTAAACTACCTTTTAATTACCTTCTGTAATTAAAAAAAATTGAAAACATTATTCTTAAGCCCCTAGATAAGCTTTCTCTATGGGCCATTATAATTGGCCCTTTAAATAATGAAAAGACACTAGAGATCATCATTGACATTGTGTGTGAATCTATTCTATTTTATTATAATGCATATAAATATTTAATCAATTTTAATTTAATAATGAAGTTGTTATGCATTGGAATACACATGATGGAGTTCTTATTTTATTGTGAGTGTAAATAATAAATTAATGAAAATGGGAAAGGAAATGTAACTGCAACTCAAAGTGCCACAAAAGTATTCTACAGTCTATTTAGGGAAAGCATAAAGCACTGAGTTAAAAAGAGTTAAAGTGGATATTTTAAAGTCAAATCATGAAGTGGGAAAAGAATGAATAATTGATGCATTAATATTTATTTAACAATATAAATATATTTAACTATATTCAACACATGCTATATGTGTTATATAAAATATGTGGCATGCATGAGAAATATTATGTATAACATACATTACATATAATACATAACACACATTGGTTACTAGTTAGATGTACTTAAATATTATACAACAAGCATTACTGATAATAAGATGTACTTAATAATCTTCAAATAAATTTAACATAAGTTAAGTCTTTTTTTAACTTAAAATATGAATATTGCACATATTTATAAATCCAATGACATTCTAGAATACTTTATAATGTTGGATCAAACGCCTAGCACTTAGCTAGAAGCTATAACTATTAGTAAGTGTGCAACTTTATTTTCTTATTGTTCAGAATCGCATTTAGCGTGAGGGGCCGACCTATCACCAGCGCCATAGGTTTGGCGGTTAATTTTATCAAATCTTAAGGGTGATGCTGACCAAATAAAGCTAACAATTTCCTCTAAGTTAAGGAATTCGAACACATGACCTCACTCTTATACCACTTGTTGGATCAAGCTTCTATCACTTAGCTAAAAACTATAGCTATTAGTAAGGGCACACTTTTATTTTTTTCATTGCTCATAATCACATCTAGCTTGAGGGGCTACCCTTATTATCGGCATCAGTCGGACGGTTAAGTTCATCGAATCTTAAGAGTGATGCTGACCAAATAAAGCTAACATAGAACACTTTATAAACTTTTGGATAATAAATCTATAATTCTCTAAATATATCTAAATTCCTCTAGAAGATTCTAAGATTTCCACCAATTTCCATATAATTCTACGATCTTTCAATATGGTACAGAGATTTCCATAAATTTTCTCCAACAAACAAGACTATATATGACAATATGCTTTATTAAAGGCATTAATTAACTGTCAATATAATGAGATTTCTGACACACTAATAACACTGAAAATTAAATATACATTTTGAACAAATTTGATTTATTTAATATTTTAAAATTAAGATGGAGGTGCCACTTTCGGAAAGTAAGTAAACTAATTTGATAAACAAAAAGATATTAGCATCTTATAGAATAATGCATGTAAAAATTCCTAATTTTTCAGATTTTAATTACTTCAATATTGTTATATAATCAATAACCATAGTTTAGTTATTGATTTCATTCATTTTAAAAAATAAGTTAATTGGACACGTAATTCTTCAACAAAAGTCCTTAAAATTATGTTAAAGACTGTCAAAATTGGCTTTTTATATATATCCAAACTATCATCTTAATGTACACATAATAAAAGTCCGTCATTTTTACTTTACCAAAAAATATAATATATGATATTGTCGTTTTGTTATTTATCTAGACAAGTGTTTTTATTTGAAAGCGAAAATATAGTAGTTTTATACAATTAATTGCTGACAGAAACTTGTCATTTAAAAAGAAAAATTTAAACCAATTGTCCATTATATTTAATACTATATGTTAAAAATAATTATTATAAAAAATAAAAATATCATGACACATGATCAGATTTTGACATATTGGGGTGTCCACTGTATTATCCACTAGATGTTGCAATAAATATATACTTTATATGAAAGCAAGTTAATTAATTCTAAATTAAAAAATGCTACATGTACATCACTTGAATCAGTCACCATCAGTCACCACAAAAAAACCTATCTAAATAAATAAAAAAAACTCAATCGAATAAATAAAAAAAACTCAAAGAAATAACTTAATGATAATTAAAAATTCACTAAATAATCAAATAAATTCATTATAAGTACGATAATAATGAGAAAATAGCACAAAAATATATTATTTTTCCCTTAAAAATAGTATTTTTATCATTAAATTATCATTAAAATAACACACATTGATTTTAAAAATAGGCAAAATACATTATTTTTGTCAATTTGTAGTTGTTATTAAATTAATAATTTCTTTATTATTTGATTGAGTTTTTTTTATTATTTAATTAGATTTTTTATTTATTTTGATTGAGTTTTTTGTGGTGGCTGATTGTAATGGTATACATATAGTATTACCGTTCTAAATTCATAGACAACCCATTTTAAGAAAGGGCTAGAACAAAAATATATATATATATATATACTTAAATTATTTTTTTATTATTATTAATTGTAACCATCAATAATATATATTTTAAGATAAAAAATTTTACAGAATAAATCTTTGACTACAGGATCATTTTTATATATATTATCAACAAATTATCGTATCTAATCAAATATTTAGAGTTATCGAACTAGCTTATCATTATTATTATTATTAAGATTTAAATTTTATTCACTGACATTGTATCATTTTTTACACGGTCATCTAATCATAATTATCATGTCAATTATATATAATTGTGTTTTCTCTCTTTTACTACTTAAAAAATCATATAAATAAAACGTTTTAATTAAACAACAATATAAAATACCTTTAACCTCTCTGTTCATTCATGTTATTGTAATATTAAGAATGGTGTTGTCATCGTCCATTTAAGGAACTATAAATATAATTTAAAGGCATATTATATTTATGGTGAAGGAATATCCAAAGCATCTTTTTCTTCAATGAAACATATACCTCAAAAATAAAGTGTGGGTCAGATGTAACCTTCATTTCATCCATTTACAATGGCCTTTCAATGTTCAAACAAAACGACAAAACTCCATCTCATACATGAATCCAAAACTTTTTTATTTAATTTTGAAATTCATTTTAGGTTGAAATAGTAAGGTTCTATCTTTATATTCTTATGCTAACATACATAGGCTAATTTATTTAGTCAATAATAATGTTCAACTCAAACAGCATCAATTTGTTTCTAAAATGAAAGGGCACAAATTAATCCCATTCCATGAAATGCTAAGTTTCGACCTACCAACCAAAAAAATGCAAAGTTTGGATTGAGTAGAGATTGGAGAACCACATGGATCTATCTTGCATGTGGAATTCACAGGACCACGTACTCACCCATAATCACTCCTAATCATTTATCCACTTGCCTCATCAATTTCTTTTTAATTTTATTAAAACTTATCTATTTTCTAAAATATAAATTTTAAAATATAATGTAATGTATATAGCTTATAGAGTAAATACCTCATTTGGTCCCTCAAGATTAATGTGAGGGACAAAATAGTCCCTCAATATATGAAAATGACAATGTGGTCATCCCTCAAGATTTATCGTGATGGATAAAATAGTCTCTCAAGATATGAAAGTGACACACATGGTCCTTCAAGATTGAAATTTTAGGACAATGTGGTTCCTCAAATTGTAAATTTTGGACAAGTTGAGAATTATGTTGTCTTAAAATTTCAATCATGAAGAATCACGTTGTCACTTTCATATCTTGAGGAACTATTTAGTCCATCATATCAAATCTTGAAGGACCATATTGTCATTTTTCTTATCTTGAAGGACTATTTTGTCCTTCATATTAACTTTGAGGGACCAAAATAGGTATTCTCTAACTTATAATTTGGGCATAATTAAGCTTTATTTTTTCTCTCTTTGTTTTATTTAATGATACATTCATTCAATTTTCTAGAATCCACCGACTGAAGTACTAAAATTGTTTGTTTTATTCTTCCAACATATATTTTAATTTGCCAAAATGAAATGAGCATTTTTTTTGCTAATTGAATCATCACTTTGAGGACAATCTATGGTCCAAATTAATTAAAAACCAAGCTATTGGAACAAGTGGACAGAAAAAGACAAATTCGGCTATAAATAAATATATATGAAATTGGTATATATATAATCACTTTAATTAATATCGTACCTAATTGTACTGCTTAATTTTATAAATAAATAAACCATGTTGGATGTAAAAGTTCACTAGTAGGCTTAGATCTGATTCCAATTATAGAATCAAAGTCGATCTTATCACATGCTACAGCAAATATGAACTATAAGTTATTAGCTAGTGCATTAATTAAAAATTTCAAATCCATCATTAATAATATATAGTTTTTGCTAGTTGAAATGATTTAACCTTTTCTTTTTAAGAAATGGTGGAGTTCATGTGTTATACATAAAATCAATCATTTTTTTTCGATCTCTACAATTATAGATGTGTGTCATTTTCGTTCTCTTGTTGAAATTTAATTAATATTTGATTTATTAGTCTTTGACTTTGTAATCATCATATAAATCACGTAAATTTCAACTAATGGACAAATCTTAACAAATAACTTTTTTACTAATAATATCCACTTTTTATTTTTTATTAATATATGTCCATTTAAAAATTATATACAATATCATTTTTTTCCTTTTGATACATACCCTTATAAAAAAGAAAAAATTATTTTACAAAATTAAATAGAGAGATAATCTTAATAAGGATAATCATGTAACAGACTCCTCGATTAAAATCAAATTAAAAAATTAACCAAGTTCTAGATATATAGTGTAGTTATTTGATTAATTATAGTTATTTTTAGTCCCACACCACTTACTTATTCCCGAGATGCTTTTTAAATAAGTGCAATATTGTGCAAATTGCTTTAACTTTTATTTGTTAACATAGAATCATTCTCATTGATCAAGAGTCACGTGAAGCTACCATATATATATATATATATATATATATATATATATATATATATATATATATACATATAAAAGTGCAAAGGCCACCATATATATATAAAAGGGTGATATATTATATAATAAAATGAATAATTTTAGACCATCATATTTTATGTAAATAGTCATATAATTTTTTAAAGGATTATTATATTATATCTTGAAACATTTTAATTATAATTATTATTTTTATATAGTTATACAATGCAAATTTACTTATTTTATTCTCATTAAAATTTAGTATTCTCACTGCATATATTATTTAATATTCTTTTATATATTGGAACCAATTGGATTACTTTTCATATGGGATTAGGTCCTATAATGTGTGGTTACTAGCTGGTTTTTAGGGTTATGCTAAAGCTAGAGGACCATATTGTCTTTATCAAAATCTAGGGTAAGATATTATTATATATATATTTGAGCCATGTTCAATGTTCCGAATCCTATATTTTTTCCCCTACCTCCTAAGAAAGCATTATATTTTTTATTTTAATTATTTTTCTTTTCAATCCCACAATGTTAAAGTGATAAAGTTTGTGACATTTGAGGCAATATTTTAAGTTAGTCACTAGAGGTAGTAGGTATAAATAATGGTGGGTCCAAAAACCTAATGTGAGCTCTTTAAAAGGACGGCTAAGAATTTGCACTATTTCCCCCAACAAAGATGGAGACTCAAGATTATTGGATTTGACATAAAGAGAATTTGGTTATCGGTTTTGTAATATGCTTGTTAATTATATTAAAATTTAGCATATATTTAGATTATATTTAATTAGACAAAATAATAATGCAAGTTTTCGTATGGTTATATATCACAAACCTCAACTTTCAACTGCATAAATTAATTGATTTGCCACCATTTCAAACCTTATAAGTTGCTCAATGCTGTGCTAATTATATGTGGCAATTAAAATTTATCTTTAAAAAATCAGTTATTATTATAGATGGTAAATAGATAACAGTAATTAAATACTCTGAATAACTACACTTGACCATTTAATTATATGATGATGATTCTAATATCATGTTACAAAAATATTTTTAAAAAAATAAGTTGATAGATAAAAATATATAAATAATTTAATTTTATATTTAACAGTATAGAATCATCTTAATTATAATACATCTAGACATGTCTTGCACAACGAGGATTCTCGCAGGAATACTGTCCCAATAATGCCGCACGGGATAGGAAATTTTTTTCCGTGGGGGGTGGGGATGGGGGCAAATTAAAGTCCCTTTGTAGTCAATTTGGGGATGGAGGCTAGGATTACTTCCCTAACCCCATGGGGACCCCATAATATGTGATTGCTAAAATACCCTTTTATATATATATATATATATATATCATATATTAATGTTTTATATTAATTGTCTCTTTTAATCATTTTATATTTAAATAAAATTTAAAATAAATTAAAATAACAAAACAAAAGCCTCTAATGTCTTACTAGTCACTCACCACAAACCCTAATTTCAGTAATTCATCTCACTCATCCTCACTCACCCCTACCTTAGAAACCCTCTCACTCACTCACTTACTTAGCGGCCCTCACTCAGTCATCAGCTACCATTACTACTCATCTCCACTCACTTACTCACTCACTCTGTCACTTAGTCATCACTCACCCACCCTCGCTCACTTTGTCACTCAGCCAGCCCTTATTCACTCGTGCACCATCACTCACTGAACTCAAATTCGATTTGCACTCATGCTCAGCCACTCAGCTCGTTGCTGACCTCGTCTTGCCTCACTCGCAACCAGTTATTCTCAGCCTCCTATCATCTCGTCACCTCGCCTCCTCACTTGTGCTCAGGCTTAGCTGCTCTCAATCTCTCGTTTCGGACTCGTGCTCGCCTCGCCGTCGTCTCCTCACCTCACTATCGCCTCGGTTCATCGACGCAATCCTTGGTAAGGGCCGGGATTCCCCATGGAGACCTGCAGGGAACGGGGACAGGGTAAAGAAAATCCCCGCAGCGGGGAGCAAGGCAGGAACATAGGTTGATGTATAGTCACGGGGCGGGGAGCGGGGAATTACTCTCTCTGCCCTATCATGTGCGAGTGACATGCCTAATTATACATCAAGCCTTTCTAATTCTATTTTTACATGACCTAATTATATTAATTAAATTAAGTAAAAAGCAACATAAAAGGATTAGTCCAGGTGTGATTATGTTGGTGACATGAAATAGAAAGGTAACGAGATTAGTAGACATTTCAAAACTATGTTTAATTTGTTCCCCTCATCAATTAATGATAGTGATGGAAAGATCCATCACAAGCATAATTAATATATGTTACTTGTTGTCAATTGTTAATCTCTATACTAATTACCCCCACTATATTGGAAGATAAGTACGTACTATATTATCCAATTAAACACTTTCAAGTGTTCAAAAGTAGTAGACTTAATTATTAAGATAAACCTATTATATTGCTATATATATTCTTTTGATGGAAAAAATTAAATTAAATAAGTAAAAAGAAGAAGAAAAAAAATTGAAGGCATTTTCATGTACTATATACTATATGTTACCTGGTTGAATGCAATTGGACAAGTCTAGTTCCTTTGTTTGCGACAAAATAATTGTATAGTACTATGTCCTTTACAACTTTATGTCACTACCCTAAAAATTTAGTGAAATGTTATTTGGACAAAATATTTTCAGTTTTTGTATTGATAAATATTTTATTTATATTACTATAAATGAGATTAAAAAAAAAATCTGTTTTTTATTTCCATTTAGAGGCACTATTTCATGTCTTTTTTTAAAAGCCAATGTCATTTTCCCTAGCTAGATTGTTCGAGACAAACCTTTTTTATTACTTTAACATATATAATAATTAAATAAATCAAATCAGCAAATATTCATCTTATTAGTAAATAAATAAGACATATTAGTTATCTTTTAAGATTTACTGAATTAAAATTATGAGATAGTTTTTGTTTGAAAAATGAATGTGAACATACTAATTAATAATAAGTTTTATTTATGTTTTAAATTTAGATTGAAATTCAATTTTTATATTAAAAAATATTTTCTTTGAGATAAACGTGTGGCAAAAAAGTGCTTCAAGTTAATTTGTCCTTTTTTTTTTCTTTTGGGACCCTTCAAACCTAAAATTGTAGATCCCTTCATGTGAGGGAATATTAATTTTACTCGACGTACAAGACAATGCACCAACCAACAAGCTAGAAAAATAAAAATGAGAAAAAAGCCAATTTTGTTTTATTTGCAAAATCTTAATAATTTAATAGTATAATAATGGCTTTTGAGCGGGTCAAACGGTACTCACGAACTTTTTTATGACCAATTAAGAAAATTTACTAATTAAACAAACAAACAAACAAACATAATTTTCACTTTTGGAATTTTCTTAGGATGTGTTTGGTTCAAGGTAAAAATATAATGAGGTGGAAAGTTCCATTAATGCATTCTAACACTCATTTTGTTTGTTTGTTTTCCCTTTTTTTCAAAAGCATTTTCAGATTTAAAATTGCTTTTGGCTTAAAGTAGCATTCTTCTCTTGCTTTTGGAATTGGTTCAGTGTAATATCTGTTTCTCATTTCAACTATTCAAAAATAAAAACGTATGAACTATAAAATTATCTTATCAAAAAATTATATGAGTTTAATTTTAATGCACTGACAATATTTTATACGGTTATCCAATCAAAATATTTTGTCGGTATAACTTTTCAGATAATAAGAAAGAAAAAACACAATCTTTATTAACATTATAACACATGATTAAATGACCGTCGTGTAAAAAAATTATAACTGAAATTAATGTTTTAAAAAGCATGTGAATATATATAGTCATAACATAAACAGAAAAGTTTAAAAATAAATTAAAATTAATTAGATTTTCATTATATTTGTCTATATCTTAAAACAACAAGAGAACAGGAAAAGAAATTAAGAAAAAGATATGAGTGCTTGCAGCCAAACTCAGATCATGCATGTGATGATAGGGTACAAGAAATTAATTAAATTTCAAATCCTATACAGTGATTTGTCAAATAATCAATCAATCTTTTGGATTAGCATCAAAAGTAGTTGTTTCATCCTAGGCAAAATGAAATTTAAGTTAATTAGTGGAGCGAACCAATAAAAAAGCTGCTTTTCACCATAGACCAATTAAATGATAAAGATTGTGAATACCAATAATCTTCTTCATTAAAATTTTGAAAAATAATTTTTGAACTTTACTTTTTTTATCGGTGAGTAAACACTACTCCCTCCGTACACAAATAATTATCTTTCTAGAAAATCCTCTTGTTCAATATACAACACTTTAGAATTTTAAGAAAACATTTATTATTCTTTTTCCAATTTTATCCTCACATGCATTCTCTCTCATATCTCTTATGATAATTATTACACAACAAACTAAAAGGACAATTTAGTCATTATATATCATTTTTACATATGAAGTTGTGTGCTTTAATTATATTCTTAATGATCTTGAAAAGTCTAAAACATCATTTATTGATGGACGGAGGGAGTATTTCATCTATTACTCCCACCATTTTTTAATTGTCCACCAGTTTTAAATGTTCACTGAAATTTAGGTAATGATTGATATATTATTAAAGTTAATAAAAAATATATATATATATGTTTTACTAAATTATCCTTTACTTTTTTGTTATTATCTCTCATCAATTATTAGAGATAATGAGTATTAAATAAAAGTAAAAGAGAAAAAAATTAATAAAGTTTATCTTAAAATCTGAAATGAACAATTAAAAAAAACATATAATTCTAAATAGAACAATTAAAAAAAATACGCAACTCTAAATAGAACAGTTAAAAAAAACGGAAAAAGTACTTAAGTAGAGTTTACGTTTTATTTAATGATAAATAAAATATTTATCAATAAAAAATCAAACAAATCACATAATCCTTCAAATTTGAGTCCAATTGGAACGGCAGAACAAAATAAAACTTTATGGTAAAAACTAATCAAAATTTTTTTATGGAGATTGACACAAGTGGTAAGCGACTTGTCTCTTCTTAAACAAGATTTTAAGTTCGAGTCTTACCTTATGGATTAAAAAATTAATTGTTGGGATTCTTACTTACCATTTCCATATATGCGACCCAAAATGACGAATTGACGAATTAATCGGAGTAAAACTCCGAATAACACAGACATAAAAAGAAAAAAAAGAACTCATCAAAATCCTTATCCTAACTACAACATGTTGTTGTTGGACCACACATATTATCTTTTTGTATTGTGCTTTAGCTACACACAAAAATTTAACCAATATGTATATATATGTAACTTGGCTCTTGAAGACATTGAACACGTAACAAAAGGGGTCACATCAAATATAACAATCTTCAAATGTGTGTTGATATGTGATAGGCTCATTTTGCAAAATCTGCAGTCAATTATGTGAAAGCCTAGCTACTTCACGATGACATGAAAATTTTGGCTCTTCTTTTGAACTATTCTATTTATTATATGTGGGGTGCAAAACTTGGCTATCATTAGGGTAATTCTTATGGAATCAAATTATGTTATGTGAATCAATTTTATGTCAATTCATACTAGGTAAAGTCCAAATTTCATTTAAGTAAGGTTGATATCAATAAAAGATAAGATATGACTTAGTTGATATATAGAAATCTAAAAAGAAATAGTCAAATGATATTTATTTTAAACTAAATATTTATAATGGTTCTCCAAAATAATGTCACATGATAAATTAGTTGCTCAATTAGAATTTGAAGATTTGATCACATTATTTTTAGAAAGGGATAATTAAATTGGTTTCTCCATATATATTCGTAGAACGAGTATTTAAACTGTGCGAAAGGGTGAATCTATCATGCATTTTCTTAAATTGTGAATAACTAATATTGAATTTTTAAATTTTAAAAGTTTAATTATTTTTTATATATTTTTGAAGAATTAAAATGAGTTTTTAATTTTAATATGAACTTTATTTCCTTCCACCAAAACTACCTTAGAGGGTGCATAATTATTTCAGACTCATCAAGCTTTTCTCATGGATCGGATATTTATGCTATGTATGTTCCTAGTAGAGAAATATTGTTAGTCACTATCAAAACAATAGGGAGTCAACATAAAAAGCTATTAGCAACTAAGTATTTGACTAAAATATTATACTTACTATAAAGTTTATCTATATATATATATAGAGGATCTTTAGAATAGCACGGGTTTGAACTTTGATCATTGATTTAATAGAAGGAAAATAATTAATTTTTATATAAAAAATTATTGTATATATCCGTTCCCTATCATCTTCAACCACACACACACATATATATATATCTAAAATTAAAATTTCTCTCTTTTTGTCCTTCAATTTTACATCGAAATTCAAGAGTCAAACTACCCCATATAACAGAAGAAATTAAATTTCTTCCTCCCTAAAGAGTATGGAAAATTGACCCTATTTCTAGCATTAATGTTCAAAATTGGGTGGTTATTAGGTTGGATATAATTGGACCTCTTGTATGTGGTCCTAATAAATTTTCATAAAACCAACAATAAAATACACCCGTGAAAATAAAATATAAAGACAAAATCCTAAAGGTAAAAAAATAAACTGAAATAATTTCTTATTTTAATAAAAAATGTCACTCTCATGATCCTTATTATACATTTCTATCTTTACATGAATTTAGTTTTTTCTAAAATTAATATTATAAGCAAATTAAAGCTAAGTGTATTGATTAACTTTCCTACACTTATTGTCTAGTAATAATACTTATTGTACAACAGAAATACATCAAACTAGTATTCAACGTATGTTATATATGTTATGCGTAATGTGTGCTATACATAAGAAATATTACGTATGACACATTGCATACGTTGGATACTAATTTGATATATTTCTGTTGTACAATCAACATTAGCGTTTATTGTCCTACCATTAGGCACCTACATATATACACATATATATGATCTTATGTAAAGTGGATAAGGTATAAGCAAAAAAGGCAAAAACCAATATAACCATTCATTATTGTGATTTTAAAAGGAGCAAAACAAAAGGAAGATATATATATATATATAATGGAATGTAATTAAGTTAAGGGTGTAGAAAAGAAAGTGAAAAAGACCAAAGAGCCAAAGAAAAAAAAAAAAGCAACATCATCCAAACCCTTTTCTTTAATTTCTCACCACAACTTTCACCCCTTTACTATATATGGAAGATTTCTTCTATACATATATATTGTAAAATATCAAAAGGTTGGGTTATGATATGGTCCAAGAATCTTTAATTTTCTCATATACCAATTCAAGTAGTTCTTATATGGAAATGTTTTCCCACTTGGTATGTTATGTATATGCTTCATTGAGAATAGCATAGGATGTGGTTTTGCTATTTGGAGAAAGGCATCAACTTCACTTTCTAGCATAAGCAAATTTGATTATATTCTCTACATACTCTTATAGAAATTGCTTTTTGCTAAGGATAATATTAAACATCTTCAACCTTATCTATTTGTTTATTGAATGCTTTGGACTGTTAAGTTTGACTTTGAAGATTGGGTGAGTTTTCATGATTGAAAATTAAAAAAAAAAAACTAAATTTTTTATTATATGTACACTAGGGTTGTGTTTGATGAGGTTATGAACGAGACATAATAATTTAATATGATAAAAATACAGGAACAAGACATATATAAAAATATAGTCTATGATTATATTTTAATTAATATTAAAATAATGATTTTTGTTTTGTCCTGATTAATTTAATGATTAATATTAAAAAGTATAGACCCTTCCTTCAAGGATATATGTTTTTTCATAACACTCTACAAGAGGCCCAAAATTGTAGGCCCAATTCATTATTGATCATACTACTCAAATTATTTTCCATGTAATGACCCATCAAAAAGTCCAATCTTAAAAAAGAAGTAAGAAAAACAAAAGACCTAAAAGAAACCAAAAACTACTTCACCAAAAAAAAAAAAAAAAAGAAACCAAAAACTAATAAAAAATAAAATAAGGAAGAAATAGTTTGAGAATAAGAGAATCTGAAATTAAAATCATTCGGTTCAAAGTATTGTTATATGTTGAAAAAATAATCAAAACAATAAATATATTATGTACTATATATATAATATAATGTGCACATTGTATATTATATTACGTGTTATATATAATATATTTAATATATATTATGTACGACATATATCACATATTGTAAGAAAAATGATATTACAACATATGATCTATATTATGCACAATATGTAATATATGTTGTGTATATATGTAGTATATAGTGTGCATATTACATGTTATATATTATGCACAGCTTATTAACTCTGACTGATTTATTTTTTACCATGGACTTGGAATTTCCCTTCGGTTCAATATATATATACTTTTAATGTTTCGGTGCAATTATATAAGACCAACAATTTCTGGCAGTTGCAGCATATGAAGTTATGAACCAACAACAATTGGCATTATCATTGCCAACGTTGTGATTCTTGTTTTTCCATTCTTTTGAGTTCTGAGCCATCTATTTGCATGGCGAAATTGCCCTTATGGAGTTTTTTTAAGTTCTAAATAATGAGGCATTTAATTCACATCCATATTTGGTATTTATGAGCTTGAATAAGTTGTTTTCCACTTTTATATATTTTGACACATTATTGTTGGTAATTTTGAAAGCTACTTATCGCTGAGGAAAAAATGCTTATATATATATATATATAATAAGGAAAACTACAACTCATTTTTAAAAGGTTAACAAACACGCCTTAATGCTAGTCCTAGCAAATTAAAGAGGGTCTTCTATTTTGCTAAATTGAACCTCATCTTGCTTCACCAAAAACCTATAAAAATAAGATAAATTAGGAGATCAACATTCGAATAATGAGTTTAAAAGTGTATTTTAACACGTCTAAACAGATTGACAAATATGACATGAAAATTAACACACGTGACACAATGAGAAATAAAATACGATCTTATTAATTAAATTGTATTTTCAATCTGTTAGATATCGCCTCCTTTTCATCTCCTTCTTTTTTTTCTTTATTTTTTTTCAAATATTTTTTAAATAATTTTAAGAATTGAAATTGGCAACCCCTAATTGATATCCACATTAGTAGTAGAGTGTGAGGGAAAAAAAAAGGATCCTATAAGGAAGGGTCAGGCCACTTCTAAAATTAGAGTGATTTATATATTATGTTGTTACATCTGAATCTTGGGGTGACCATTAATTGTGCTAACTATTTAAGAGTGTGAAGTTCACATACATATATATAATATGATGCAATAATGCAAGATTCCCTCACATTGATACACCTTATATATTTGGTAGAAAAGTTTTACTTTTCATCTCTATATATAATAATAATAGTATTTGTGTGTGTGTGTTTATATACCCACCATTGTTGGAGCTTGATCATCATACTATTGTGTTTCTCACAACATGATCTTCTTTGGAAAAGAGCCTCTAATTTATGCTTTCTTGCCTTTTCCTTCCTCTTGCTCTAGGTATATATATATACACATATTTCCATATTTTTTTGTTTGATTTAATTATTTTATAAGCATATATATATATATATATATATATATATATATATATATATATGAGTGTTTTCTCTCCATTGGTGTGGTTTATTTAGCCCTTTTGGTTCAGTCATTTGAATTGTATGATTAGTTAGGGTGTTATTGAGGAATGCTATGTGTACAATTAAAATTGTACGTACAATACTTGTACCATAATCATATTCACTGTTGGATTGCATTAGTGAGTAAATCTATATTACAATCTAATAATAACTATAATTATTGTATAATTTTCATTGTACACGTAACATTTATATTTCTCTTTCATGTTGGGTTTTTCCTATTCATAAGTATTGATATCCTTTTTGTTTTGGGGTGATGAGTAATTTGCTCATAAATATGCATGTGATGAAAACTGCTTGTCATTGCTTTTTTCTTCTTTAAGTGAAAGTGATTTCTTTTCAATTGAATTTTCTAAAAAAGAAGCAATTCTTTTTCTTTATTATTTTTTTCTTTCTATTGATTATTCTAAAGCAAAAACAAATTATGCGGCTCAAGAAATGAGTGGTTGCAAATTGGTCATAGAATTCAGGATCTAATTCCACCTGGAACATTACTATATATATATATATATATATAAATATATATATATATATATATATATATATGCATAATATAATTAAGTCATATTCAGACTAGTATTGATATTGATAAACAGCTATCCTTTGAATTTTTCTTTCTTCTTCTTCTTTCTTAATTATATGAGTAGTGATACTTGTTTACAACTTTCAATAATTATCAATTGTCTAAAAATAGATAGGAAACATAAATTAGGGTTTTTTTTATAAATTTTATAAATAAAAAATATCATGAATTTTAAAATGATTTTTATAAATTAGGGATTTTTGTTCTGACTGATTATTGAGTCTAAGTGTCAATTACTTGTATTAATTAATGACTTTTGTTAATTTTTGTTGATTAAACATTTTCCTAACTACCAGAGAAGAGTTGTGGGCGTTGGTTACAATACATAACAAATACGCCAAACTTAGAGAAAAAATAAAATAAAATAAAATATTTATTTTCTTCCAATATATAGGTTAGAGTGTGATCCTACTTTATGGTCCTTTAATCAATGTTTAATCACCGCATCTAAATCCTTCCTTAGCTATCTTTGAAAGAATAAAATTAAGGAATGTTAATATCTGTTACATATAGGAATCAACACCAACATTTCATTTTCATACAAAGCTATATAAGACAAAGCTATACATAATAGTTATATATATAAATATGCAAATTCAATTACACAATTTAATTTAATTTTAATTTTTATTCGTTGACAATATAAGATTATTTTATGTTATCATCAGATTAAATACTACCTATATCATATATGTACCTTTTCAAGCTGTGACGATACGTATGAGTTAATCGTATTTATTGATATAACATTACATGATCGGATATGATTGAGTATATTTTATATTTATATTTTTATTATTATATTTAATGTTTTATTATTATTGTTATTATTTTTATTATTTATTTTTCATTAATCTTTGCATGGAATGGTTCAACACTCATTGTTTATTTTTAATTGAAAAAATATAATAGAATTTGGTTAGTTAGATGATGTCTCTAGACTCTATAGTTATTATGTATGTCTTGTTCTTGCCCCTTGTCCCAAGAAATGGTAATAATCGTCAATATTTTCTCTCCAAACACAATAGTCTCTCGAACATATCTATGTCTTGGATTTGACAGTGACAAAAACCAAATTAGTATCAATGTTTTTTTTTTTGTCTCGTAAATTAAATTGATATATATATTCATACAATATAAATATATCTAATTAGTACTATTCAATGTGAACTGATCTATATAATGCATAATGTGTGCTATATATATATATATAGTACACATACATATAACACATATTTCGTATTATATATAACACACATTGAATATTAGTGTTGAACATATTTTTATTATACGATAAATATTATCGTATATATATTATGATGTACAGTAAAGTATTATTTAGTTGCTTGAATTGCTTGGTAAACCATTTAATTACGAAATGTTAAGCATCGATCTTTAAGCAAGTCCTCGTTTATAACAAGAGTTGTTCACTAGTCCTATAACATTTTCTTACACGAAAAAAAAGAATGCAAAAATTATATATATAAAGTTTACTATACTTTAGTTTCCAGAATGATATAACACTCTTTTATTTCATAAATTTCATTAGGTTAATTAAGTTAATATTATTATGTTATAAACTAGCTATAACTATTAATAAGAGGACGTTTTATTTTCTTAAGTTTTTTTTAAAGTTGATTTTGGTAAGGTGACAAGACACAAATATATAATTAGTAGAGATAGAGATATAAAAATATTTAAAAAAAATATCACATTTAATTAGTTTAAATACAAAATTTTGTCTTATCCTAAAAAAAATTATATTATTTTTCCTCTTAATTTTCAAGAGTATAAAAAATTAACAATTTCGCATAGTAAATAAAGTTTATCAAGTTCTAACATATACAAGAAGCAAAATGTTACATGTATAATAAAAATTGTACAGTATTTATATAATAATACTCTCCACTGTTTTAGATTATAACAATTTGAATAGAAAAATAAAATCATATTATAATTTAACTGTGGATATAAAAATGAACTTATGAGCGTTGTACAACTTTTTATTGCATTTAGTATTCTTTGTGAAACAAAGCCAACAATTTCACTCTATAACGACCATGTTGTGATTTTTATAAATTCTAGATCCAAATGTTATACTAGTTTCAATAACCAAAACACAGAAAAAGAATCAAAGCCTTATCAATTTTTTTAAGGCCTTATTATTATTATATATGATCATGACCTGTTTGTTAATTTGTTTGTGCAGATCATCAAGTGCATCAGTGAAGAATCATCATCATCATCATCTTGATTCTTGACTTGTAATAGAACTTTGCATTGCAAATCATCATCATCATCATCATAATGGCCTATACTGCCTTTGGAATTCCAGCATCATCATCAATTGACATTTTCACAAAGGATCATCAAAAGGGTCTTAGAAGATCACAATCCAGCAATGAACTATGCAACACCAACAAGAACAAGAAGCAATATTCAACAATGAGAAGGTGTTACTCTGAGAATCATATATGTTACTCAATCCAAGCCACATCAGTGAAACCAAAGCTTAAGACAAGCAAATCAATGGGGATTTTTCCAATCCAAATACCAGGTTCTATTCTTCCAAGCTCACTTAGCTCATTTTTATTTGATCAAGAAACAAGCAAGGACATGAATACCACTATTATTGAGGATGGTGAAAATAATGGTGTCAATAACAATGAAGAAGAGATTAAGAATAGGGCTAATTGGGTTGAGAGGTTGATGGAAATCAAGAGGCATTGGAGGAGCAAAATGCCTGAAGAGATTTTGGATCACAATAACTTGAATCATGATGATGATGATGAATGTGATTGTGATGAAGATGATGATGATGACAATGGTTGTGTTTTGTGTTATGATGATGAAGAAGAAGAACAAGAAGTGACATATGATAGTGACTCATTCTCAAAATTTCTTGTTCCACTTTCATGGTCTGATACAAAACTATACTCTAAGTTGGCTTTTTTGAGTAATATAGCATATATAATACCACAAATCAAGGTAAGCAAACACATGGTTTGATATTTTTTTTTTCTTCTCCTTGTAGCTTTCTTCATGTTATTGTTTTGAATACGACATCATCTGATTCATGCAGTCGACTCTGTCTAGTGGGATGAAACTTAGTAACATGTGCCAATCATTTGCAGGGAAAGGACTTGAGGAGATACTATGGCCTTAGATTTGTAACATCCTCATTGGAGAAGAAAGCTGAAGTGGCTAACATTAAAGCAAAACTTGATCAAGACTCATCTCATGTACCTATAAATGCCTCAATAGCTTCTCAAGATGGATCAGAGAGAGTTGATACTAATGAGGAAAGGCATCAAATCAAGGTTGCTTATGATATTGCCGCCTCGGCCGCCTCCTATGTCCAATCAAGAGCTAAGGATCTTTTGTCCCTTGCTTCCAAGTCACAACAATTGGATGACAATGAGGATTTTGATGGAACAGAGAAATTACCAGAAAAGATTGTTGACAGAACATCACAGGTTTACAAATCTGAGGTTGCAGCTTATGTCGCGGCATCAACAATGACTGCTGTGGTGGCAGCAGGGGAGAAGGAAAAACAGGAAGCGGCGAAGGACCTTCAGTCGCTTCGATCCTCGCCTTGTGAATGGTTTGTTTGTGATGATTCTGCAACATACACTAGATGCTTTGTCATTCAGGTAAACACTACAATAATCACTTCCAATTGTGTGTATTTGTGTCTTTTTAACATATTCATGAAGTTTAACAAACTTGTTTTTATATGGTAGGGATCAGATTCTCTAGCATCTTGGCAAGCAAATCTTTTATTTGAGCCCACCAAATTTGAGGTAAGAATCACTCTTATATCAGAAAAATTGTTGTTGTCTTGTGGAATTTTTTTCAGAACATATTTGTCATGATCATTTGACATGTTTTTTGACTCTTAGTGTTACTTTGATTTTGTGTTTGTAGAACTGATTCTGAAGTAAAGTGACCATATTTGATAATTCCTTTAAAAGTGATTCTTACAAAAAAAAAATGAAATTTTTGCTTCTCCCAAACAATACTAAAAGCCTCAAAAATCAATTATTGAGGTTCCAAATGGAAACTAGAACATGCTATCAATTGGATAAGTTGTTCATATTGCTCCATTTTATTCAACAACTATCCTTCTTTCCTTTGTTGACATCCATATAGGATATATGGGATGAAAATCCATAATTGATGCCAAATAATGGTGCCGTGATGTCAAAATAATGATCCCTGATACCAAATTATTATGGATGTCCACCTCATACATTCTATATGGATGTTAACCCATCTTTACCCGTTATCCTTATTTCAAATGTTAACATTGTAAGAGAAGTGACACAAGTACTGAATCTATTCTCTTAGCAGGGAAAAGATGCAGTTGTTCACAGAGGAATGTATGAAGCTGCTAAGGGAATATATGAACAATTCATGCCAGAAATAATGGACCATTTGAACAGACATGGAGATCGTGCTAAGTTTCAATTCACTGGCCATTCCCTTGGTGGTAGCCTCTCTCTTTTGGTCCATTTGATGCTACTTACTAGGAGTGTTGTGACCCCTTCAAATCTTAGGCCAGTTGTGACTTTTGGTTCACCATTTGTGTTTTGTGGAGGACAAAAACTGCTTGATGAGTTAGGCATTGATGAGAGTCACATTCATTGTGTCATGATGCATAGAGATATTGTTCCTAGGGCCTTCTCTTGCAATTATCCTAACCATGTTGCTGTAGTCTTGAAGCGATTAAATGGCTCGTTTCGGTCGCATCAGTGTCTGCTGAAAAATGTAAGCATCACCATTCTATCAAATATCTTTAGGATAATGTTAATACATACTCGAGTTTATTCTGAACCCTATGTGCATTATATGAATCGAGAATTTGAGACCAGCGTAAAACTACTCTTTTTTTTTTTTTATAAAACTCATGACAAACCAACATTCATACATCTTTTGGCTAGCAATTCATATTGCATATTTTATATTTATGTTGCTTTCTAATAGGCCTTGGTTATGGAACATGGACTTACGGGGAAAAACCAGAAACTCATATTAAACATACTAAATTCATGTTTAGTAACAATTTAATTTTAAAAAAAATCACTTTGTTTTCAATAATTGTCTAAGAGAGCTTTTGAGTATAAGTTGTTTTGAACTCAAAATAAGCTTATCCAAACACGCCTTAAGCACGAATTGTAAAGCACAAGTTTTAGATTTTCTTAACAACTTACATTCTTTTTCTTTCTGCAGAAGCTATTGTATTCACCACTTGGTAAAATGTTGATTCTCCAACCAGATGAAAAAGCATCTCCTCCACATCCTTTACTCCCACCAGGAAGTGCTTTCTATGCATTGGACAATACAAAATGTGGATACTCTCAGAGTGTTCTTAAAGCATTCCTCAACCAACCACACCCCTTAGAAACACTAAGCAATCCAACAGCATACGGCTCGGATGGCGCGATTTTAAGGGACCATGATTCAAGCAACTATCTAAAAGCTGTTAATGTTGTTCTAAGACAACATTCAAAGATTGTTATTGTTCATAAACAGAGGAAGCAGAGGATCAATGAGTTGTGGCCATTGCTGACTTCACCATCTCCACATTCTTGGAGCCATGAAGAACAGAACTTGGAGAAGTGTAGCATTAGAACAAGGGAGATAATATCAAGGGTCTAATAAAATAAAAGCCTCTTGTATCAAAGTTCATATATATGTTTCCTACAGATTATGATCAAATTGAATCATGAGTTTTTTTCACTAGGATTAGAAAAGAAAGAAGAAAAAAGAATCATTTTATTATTCACATTGCACAGTGCTAAACATTTGTGTTTGTATCCATTACTAAAAAACTCTTTGACTATAATTGTGAATACAATGCCAATAGTTCCATTGTTCCAACAGAAAATATAAATACAAAATTTCCTTCTTCTGAATTCTTCTTAATACTTGATAGCATGTAAACCTTTTCTAGCAACTCTGATGCAATAATGCTCCTTCTAAATTGCATAAGGGGCAGAGCAAATATTCTTTATTATTGAATTAACTAACTAGACTTTTGGGGAATATAGAAGGATGATCATGAAGAATTTGTGGCATATATATATAATGATCTTAGAAAGTAAGATTTGATGCAACAGTAAGATTGTTGTCTTATAACCTGGAGGTCACGTGTTCAAGTCTAGGAAACAATCTCTCCGCAAAATAGTGATAAGACTTCATACATTTACAATCCCTAAACCTCACTTGATGAAAGATTCTGGGCCATCTTTTATATGTAATAATGATCATAAAGTTTTGCAATGAGAGTTGTCATAATAAATATTAATCTATTCAAGTTTAATTCAGAATCAAAATTGGATTTCTGTATAAAATGAACTAAATTAAAGCTAGTGGTACTAAGCAGTTGTAGAATACAAAAAATACAATGGTATGAACAAGACCTAATCCCACTGTACAAATATGTTTGAGTAGGATTACCTTTTGTTCATAGTTCAGATATACACATGGTTAAGAATCTAACCCGAAATTAGATGATTAAGCAACTCAATTAACTACCAACTATATTAGATCCATTTGGTCTGAAGGATTTCTTCTCTAAAAATAGAATAGATTAAATGACATAAATTTAATTGTAAAAAGGTACAAATAAGCTTATTGAAAATGAATCATACAACTTCATTTAATCTAGCAAATCCGAAACACAATCACCTTAACACATTTCTAATGAGATAGGGTTTGTGAAGAGAAGGAAAAAGACCTAAACATCTAGGATGAATGAAGGTGGGTTGGACCCTTTACAATAAGACTTCATTATCTGTGATCCATAGCAATGGCTTCAAGTTACAACAAGGCCCATTCAGGAAAAAAGAGACTAATCCATTTATTTTTCTTATTTTATTTATTTATTGAAAAAGTTTTTTATTTTTTATTTCTCTCCTGTTTTCTCATTTTCCATTGTCTATCTTCCAAAGATTCCTACTACAATTATTATCATCACCTCCCTTTACATTAGGCTCATCCTACCAATAAAATTCTTCATTACAAAACCAAAAATAAAATAAAATAAAAAACAACAAAATAACAAAAACCCCTTAAATGCACCATACATAAACATAACATTAACACACACACATATATTCACACTCACTCTCTCTCTCTCTCTCTTTTTCTATACGCCGAACCCATTTCTCTCTTAGCTTAACCTCTTCTTCCATCTTTTTATACAATCCCTAATATTTTCTTTTCATTTCATTTCATATATTTTTCTTCGTAGCACCACAAAATAGCACAAAACGAACCACCACACAGACCCTCGTTTTCTGACCCTTTCGATATCTTGCACCAAGTTCCGTTTTTGATCGCAACCCAACTCATCTTTTGCCTTGGATTTGATTCTCCAACATCCCCTTCTGCGCATTCATGTGTTCATCCCCCACACTTCAACTGTGGCGAGATTCACCTTCATCCATTAGGGTTTTGATCATCTAAACTTTTTTCCTCTTATCAGAAAGAAAAAGTTAACTTTGTTTTTTTTTAATTAATTTTTTTTCTGGATATTTTTGATTCATTGGGGTTTCTTGCAAAATCTGGGTTTTTGAATTTTTGGGGGCAACTTTTGAGGATTTGTTTGGTGTAGTAGTTGGGGGGTTGGTTCTATGTGTTTATCTTGTTTTTGGAAAATACCCATAATTGGTTAAGTGGAAATTTTTACCATCTTTTTTTTTTTTGAACTGCAGAGGGGAATAGAAGTGCTTATCTTGGTTTGGTTTGTTTGTGCCCTTGAAGTGTTTGAGGGAAAGCAAGTGAGATAATAGCTGGTGCTGGATACTTTTATTGTGTTTCTTTTGTTTGTTTTTTTGGAACATTGGTTTTGAGGAAGTTTATCTGGAGGAAGAAGAAGTTGTGGTGGTTGGTGGTGGTGGAGGCGGTTGTTGCTTTTGTATTGGGGGTTGGTTGGTAGGTTTTTTTTACTGGTGGGGAGTTGTTAGGGAAAGAATAGGCTTGCATGGGAGAACATGAGGGGTGGGCACAGCCACCAAGTGGGCTATTGCCAAATGGCTTGTTGCCCAATGAGGCTGCCTCGGTGATAAGGTCACTTGACTCGGAGCGGTGGCTGAAGGCTGAGGAGAGGACTGCAGAGCTCATTGCCTGCATTCAGCCGAATCCACCCTCCGAGGAGCGAAGGAATGCCGTTGCGGATTATGTGCAGCGGTTGATCATGAAATGCTTCCCATGCCAGGTTGGTGATCTTATGTGGAGACTGTTTTGGATTGATTCTTGCTTTACGAACTTCTTGCTTTAGTAAGACAGATATGCTGCATTATTTTAAGTAAGTCAAACATGCTGAAATAGTGTAGTTATTGTAGATTGCTATGACCAATCTTGATGTAGGTGGTCGTTATCTAATCTTGAAAAGAAAAAATAGGTGAATGATACAGAATGCTCTGGCATAAATGTTCAGTAGCAAAACACTTGGGGTTTTGTATCCATTGGATGAGAATGCGTGGTTCAGATAGTGGCACTTTTTATCATTGCACAGGAATGTGTTTTTGAGATAATGGATTGTTTGAGCTGTTTTTTCAAAAGTTACACTCTTTACCTCATTGGAAAACATGTTTAAGGAAAAGTTTCTTTTCTTATTTTGAAATCTTCCACAATCCACATGTGTGTAATTTATAAAATACGTTTGTTCTAAAAGATAAGCTCAAACAAACAGACCGACAGTATGCTGTAGTAATTTTGAGTTTGAAACTCTATTCTGTAACAAGTATGCTATGATTTAATAATCATCTAATAATTACTGAAGCTTATTTTGGCCTACTATGATATTGTTAATTTACAATGTAAGCTCATATTAACTTTTTATGCTGTTAACAAAACTTCAACTCAGTGATGTTAAGTAAGAAATGCTACTTTGTGGCAAAGAGGTGCACATACATTATGTTTGTCGTGCTGAAATTTAATTTGGTTTTGGTTGTGAAATTGTATTCTCACAAGCAGTGAACAACTCTGACCATCCCTTTTTAATGTGGAGGTTGATGGGTATCATGGCTTTGTTTGTATCATTTATAAGAGCACCAACAATATTCATGATGTTAACTTGTACTTTTTACTCCCACATTATTGCCTAAATCATTGTTTGCAATACAGGTGTTTACCTTTGGATCAGTACCGCTCAAAACATATTTGCCTGATGGAGATATTGACTTAACAGCATTCAGTAAGAATCAAAATCTGAAGGACAATTGGGCACATCAGGTTCGGGACATGCTTGAGAATGAGGAGAAGAATGAAAATGCAGAGTTTCATGTCAAGGAGGTTCAGTACATTCAGGCTGAAGTAGGTTCTCTACTATCAAAGCTTCTTCAAATACTTGCAATCTTTAATAACTAATTTGCTAGTATTAGTTACTTTTCAATCTGATTGGTGCTATACTTAAGTTTAGATTCTCATGAGATTGCCAGACAAAGTTAAGGTCATAGGATGTAGTATTAGCATCTTACATTGTTTTTCTTCATATTTGCAGGTGAAGCTCATAAAGTGTCTTGTTGAGAACATAGTAGTAGACATTTCATTTAATCAGCTTGGAGGGTTGTGTACCCTTTGTTTTCTTGAGGAGGTAATTTAGTTCATCCTGTCAAGAAGCCTCAGGGTGTTTCATTCTCGTTTGAAACTATGAACCTTGATACTTTCTTTTCTTGGGCTGACAAGAATTTGGTGTTGCTTCTGTAGGTTGATAATTTGATTAACCAAAATCATCTATTCAAGCGTAGCATTATACTTATAAAAGCTTGGTGTTACTATGAGAGTCGTATACTTGGTGCCCACCATGGACTTATCTCAACTTATGCATTGGAAACCTTGGTTCTTTACATATTTCATGTTTTCAACAATAACTTTGCTGGACCACTTGAGGTATCACAAATTTCATAGCTTTTTGTTATTTTAACATTTAGAGGGTGGGCCTTGGCGCAACGGTAAGGTTGCTGCCTTGTGACCTGGAGGTTCGAATCCTGGAAATATCCTCTTCACAAAGTCGGGGTAAGGCTGTGTACATCTACCCTGTCCAGACCCCACTGATGGGAGTCTCGTGCACTGGGCCACCCTTTTTTCTGTTATTTTAAACATTTAATGGTTATTGATTTTGACAGGGTCTTATGGTTTTTTCTTTTTAATTAATGTAGGTATTGTATCGATTTCTGGAGTTTTTTAGCAAGTTTGACTGGGATAATTTCTGCATAAGCCTATGGGGTCCAGTTCCCATTAGCGCTCTCCCAGATGTGACAGGTGGTTACATTGTGCTTGAAGATTCATTTGTTAATAGTTATTTGCTTCCATCTTGCTTATTGATTGATTTATTTCTCCTTCCCTCTTCTTTTTCCACAGCTGAACCTCCTCGGAAAGATGGTGGAGATTTACTGCTCAGCAAGTTATTTCTTGAGGCTTGCAGTGCAGTTTATGCTGTTTTCCCTAGTGGTCAAGAGAATCCTGGTCAATCCTTCGCTTTGAAGCATTTCAATGTTATTGATCCTTTGCGTGTGAACAATAACCTTGGCCGCAGTGTCAGCAAAGGTGTGTTTGCTCATTTTATGCCCTTGTGCTACTTTTTGTCAGATTATGATTTGAACTTAGTTGGTATTGTATGGTTCTGTCCCGATAGCTGGTTTTCAACAATACCAAGTATTGCCAAAATGATGGAAGTATGGCAAATTTTTAGCATTCTGCTGAAGTGGAACTTGTATTATGTTAGCATTTGTTTCCATGAATTATTTAATCTATCTGTTTTGCTTTGGTTATGGCTAATATTTGCATATATGATGAATGTGAACCAGGTAATTTCTTTAGGATACGCAGTGCCTTTGCTTTTGGCGCTAAAAGGCTGGCTAGATTACTTGAATGTCCGGAGGAGGAATTGTTTTTCGAAGTCAATCAGTTCTTTCTGAACACTTGGGACAGACATGGAAGTGGGCAACGACCTGATGTTCCAAGCAATGACTTATGGCGTTTAAGGTTATCCAGTCCTGACCAATCACAGAGGCCCGAGAATCTCCGGCAAAATAGCCACAAAATTGATAATGCCTCCAATCGTGAATTCCGCGTAGAAGGGGAACATATTTCACGGGCTGGTCTATCTCAACATAGTAAATTATCCCCTGAAAACTCATTTAAAAGTATTGACATTCCTACAGTGTCACGTACTCAGAGTCAAAAGAGTTATGGAAGCCAAAATAACACGAGGACCTCTGATCAAATCAGACGGGATACTAATTCTAATCATGGTGCCCATGCTGATAAAGTTCAGAGAAATGTTAAAGCTGATAACCCTGCAGTGGATCTTCAAGGAAGGTTTCTATTTGCCAGAACGCGCTCTAGCCCTGAGCTGACTGACTCACATGGTGAAGTTTCTTTCCAAGGGAGGCGTCCAAGAGCTCCGGAAAGTCTCCTGAATTCCTTTGCAAAGCTGGAGATTAGTCATAGGAAGAATGTTGAACCAGACACATCTGCAAGTTATAGTGTTAGAATTGATGAATCATCTGCTAGGAATGTCCAGTCTCGTCAAATTCATGATAGTGCTGCTGATTCCAACAGCGGTCTTAATAATTATCATGATGAATCAGGCTCAGCTGTTGTGAGTGAAGAGTTTGCACCTGTTGCAGGATCAGGTGGAATGCATCTGATGCATCAAGAGGAGCAAGACCTATTGAATATGATGGCATCTTCTACAGCTCAAGGTTTCAGTGGCCAGGGTCATGTTCCGGTGAATTTAGCTCCAGGTCAACTACCATTCCCATTCTCGCCTTCCATTCTTGCATCAATGGGATATGCTCATAGAAATATGGGTAACATTCCCTTCATTGAGCCTCCTTGGGGTACTAGTATGCAATTTCCTCAAGGTTTAGTACCTTCACCATTGACACCATATTTTCCTGGCATGGGATTTTCCTCGAATCCTCAAGATTTAGTTGAAACTGGCAATGAGAATTTCAGTCCTGTTGAAATGAACGTAGCAGAAGTTGATAATGATTTCTGGCATGAGCAGGAAAGGGGTTCTGCAAGTGGGGTTGAAGTTGATAATGGTAATTTTGAAATGCTTCAGGATGATAAACAACAGTCAACTTCAGGTACTTATAACTTTGCACCGTCATCTCGAGCAGGAAGCTCAAGTAGTTCTGCTAGAATTCCACAGAAGTTTACTAAAGAAAACCGAGGCTCAACAAGAGAAGAGCATATTGATAATCTTTACTATCAAGATGGCCGAAGAAATGAGGTTTATTTCGATGATAGAATACCAAATTCTCAGCTGCCTAGTGGACCACACTCAAGCTCCATCAGGAGTAAGACCCCTTCCGAAAGCTCTTGGGAAGGATCCTCAGCCAAATCCTCAAAATCAACTAGGGAAAGGAGGGGGAGGAAAAATGCTCCATCAGTGCCATCTGCAGGTTACGGTAAGGGTAAGAATGCCTCAGAAATTTCATCTAATAGAATAGAAGATGAGAACAGGGAGTGGACTCATTTATCAACTATGCCGTCTGATACGTCTGAAAGAATCACTTCTCCTCCAGCTGTTACTTCGTTGCATGTTCCGAGGCATCAAATATCTGGTTATGAGGCTGCTCAGACAAGTGGACCAGATTCTCCAGTACCTATGGCTCCTGTGCTATTAGGCCCTGGTTCTCGCCAAAGAGCATCTGATAATTCTGGCCTCGTTCCGATCGCTTTCTATCCTACAGGGCCACCAGTACCCTTTGTTACAATGCTCCCTTTATATAATTTCCATCCTGAGTCTTCTGACACATCAACAAGCAATTTGAACGGAGAAGAAGGAACCGATAACAATGATTCTAGTCAGAACTTTGATTCATCTGAGGGGTACGACCAACCTGAACTTCCAAGCACATCCAATTCTATGCCAAGGGTGGTGGCTGAGTCATCAGATCACAAGCCTGATATTCTTAACAGCGACTTTGTTAGCCATTGGCAAAATTTGCAATATGGACGATTTTGTCAAAATTCGCGGCATCCTCCTTCAATTGGATATCCTTCACCTGTTATGGTGCCTCCTGTTTATTTGCAGGGTCGATATCCTTGGGATGGTCCAGGAAGACCTGTTTCAACTAACATGAACCTTATCACTCAGCTTATGAACTATGGTCCACGACTAGTTCCCGTTGCTCCTCTCCAGTCAGTTTCTAATAGACCTACTAATATATACCAACGTTTTGTGGATGACATGCCTCGATATCGAAGTGGGACTGGAACCTACCTGCCAAATCCGGTATGATACATTTAATTATTTACACGAAACAAAGTTCTTTGTTCTATACTTTATTTAATGAACTTAATATTTTTTTCTGCTGTTTCTTTTCTTCTTACAACAAAAGCTCATGCGTAAATAATCTAGTATTGCTTCTTCAATCTATGTTTACTGCTGTTTTATTTATAGTAATGTAGGTTTTCTTATTTAATTATTTCAGAAGGTATCTGTTCGAGATCGACATTCCACAAATACTAGAAGAGGAAATTACGGCTATGATAGAAGTGACCACCATAGTGATAGAGAAGGGAACTGGAATATGAACTCAAAGTTGCGAGGAGCTGGGCGTGGCCACAACCGCAACCAAACTGAGAAGTCCAGCCCAAAGCCAGATCGGTTGTCAACTAGTGAGAGCCGTGCTGATAGGCCATGGTCTTCACACAGACATGACTCATTCATTTCTCACCAAAATGGTCCAGTCCACTCGAATTCCTCACAGAACAGTCCTGCCAATGTAGCTTATGGAATGTACCCTATACCAGGCATGAACCCTGGCGGGATCTCATCAAATGGACCGACAATTCCATCTGTTGTAATGTTGTATCCTTATGATCATAATGCAGGCTATGGTTCGGCAGCGGAACAGCTCGAATTTGGGTCGCTGGGGCCAATGGGTTTCCCTGGTGTCAACGAAGTTCCTCAGCCGAATGAGGGGAGTCGATCTGGTGGAGCATTTGAAGAGCAAAGGTTTCATGGGGGCTCTACTCAACGATCCTCACCCGATCAACCCTCTTCACCCCATGTCTCAAGGTAGATCTCCCTTTCTGTCTCTAAGATAACTACCATTTTTGGACACATTGTTTGTGGTAGTCACATTATGGTTTGGATGATTAGTCTCCCAGTATCTAATCTCAATCAAATTTGCTGCAAAAGAAGTCTCAACTATGCTTTTTCATGAAGCATATTGTTTATTCTAAAGTTTGTTATTGTTACTAATTATTATTATCATAATTACTACTCACTTGGACTGCTTATTAGGTAGTGTTTATTTTCGGTGACTCTGGAGTCAGAGTCAGTGTCACAGGAGTCACATTGACTCCGAACACATCCTAACATATGTGTGCCTTCCTTCTAGCACACAGTGGCTCCCTTCCAATACATAGTGACTCCAAAATTGGAGTGAACAAAAAATTGACAAATTTGTTCACTGGGTCATTGTGACTCTGTTCACTGACTCTGAAATCTCGCACCAAACACTTAACAGAGTCAATTCCCTGACTCTGATTCTAGAGTCAAAAAAACAAACGCAACCTTAATGTCTTAATTTAATAATTTCTTTCAAAATTTTTCAGAGGACCTTGACTCCTGTGCAAGATCAGTGGCCAGGTATCATCGAAAGAGGAGGATTTTTCATCCTTTTTGTCCATGTCAAGGGCATGAGAGGGCATTGTAACTGTTGGAGGAAAAAATGCTCTTCATTTCAAGACATGATCGATCTTGTTCCCTCAACCCAACACTATATCCATCCATATATATAGTGAAGGTCCCTTTCCTTGGTTTGTGCCCTTGATTACTACTTTGCAATTTGCATGTACACTTAGAGAGAGAGAGAGGTTGATTAACCAAAACTTTGGTTACATTTTGGGGATCCTTGTTGAAGACTACGATTGGTGATAAGGAGAGGGAGAGAAGGATGCAACACCCCCTCAAGAGGATTGATTGAAGACTCGGAAGAGATTCAGATTGTGTTATTGAAGGATTTAGAAGAATACAAATTGTAACCCCAATCAAAGTAGCTACAAGAAAAACAGAGATTTAGAAGTTTTATATCTTTTTTTGGTTACCTTTTGTTTACAGAGTTGTCAGATTCTGTTCTACAAATGGTTGTAGGGTACTTCTTGTTTGATAATATCATGCAGAACATTATCATCTTTGTTGAACCTTTTTTGAACAATTCCACACTTAAGCAATAAAAAAATTTGTTAGAAAAATAATAGATGTGTCTTGTGTTAATTTTCCACATTTAATTAAAAACATGAAAAATAAAAAGGGGTTTTTTCTTATTGATATTTGATACTCAACTTTATTAGCATAATAGAAAACATTCTCCTGGGCTGGTCCTATTGGCCTTAAAGTCTACAAAAATAAAATAATGTTTTTTTAACGGTCCAAAGGTAGACTGGGAATAGTGTGCAATATCAATAAACCACAAGGGTACCAAGTACAAATATTCATTCCTCATTTCCCCATTCCTCATTTACAATTTTTTGTTGTATTATAAAAAAAAAAATTATAAGCTTTAAAATATTGAATCACATTGAATTTTTCACATGAAGTAGAAATTGAATGCTATATGCTTTAAAATGTGAGATTTCACAATTTTCTTAGGTTGTATTATGAAAAAAATACTATCGCCTTTAAATTATTGAATTACATATAATTTTCACATAAAGTATTATATGATTTCACAATGTGAGATTTCACAATTTTTTTTAATATTATTAAATAAAGACTATATCATTTAAAATATTGAATCATATGAATTTTTCACATATAGTAGAAATTGAAGGCTATATACTTTATAATGTGAGATTTCAAACATTTTTAGGTTGTATTACAAAATGAAGACTATAGCATTTAAAGTATTGAATCACGTGAATTTTTCACATATACTAGAAATTGAAGGCTATATAATTTAAAATGTGAGATTTCACAATTTTTTTTGTTTTATTATAAAATGAAGACTAGTCTTTAAAATATTGAATCACGTGAATTTTTCACATATAGTAGAAATTAAAGGCTATATACTTTAAAATGTGAGATTTCAGAAATTTTTTGGTCCTATTATAAAAAGAAGACTATAGCCTTTAAAAAATAGATCCACATGAATTTTCATATATATTAGAAATTGAAGGCTATATACTTTAAAATGTGAAATTTCACAATTTTTTTGATTTTTTTTATAAAAGGAAGACTATAGCCTTTAAAATATTGATATACTTTAAAATGTGAGATTTCACAAATTTTTTGATCTTTTTATAAAATGAAGATTATAGACTTTAAAATAATGAATTACATGAATTTTTCACATAGAGGAGAAATTGAATGCTATAGACTTTAAATTATAAGATTTATCAATTTTTTTGGTTGTACTATAAAATGAAGATTATAGCCTTAAAAATATTGAATATGAATTTTACATGAATTTTTTACATATAGTAGAAATTGAAGACTATAGGCTTTAAAATTTGAGATTTCACTAATTTTTCTAGAAACACCATAAATCAAATGATAGACTTCAAATTATGTGATTTCATGGATTTTTTACATATAGTAGAAATTGAAGACTATAGGCTTTAAAATGTGAGATTTCACTAATTTTTCTAGAAACACCATAAAACAAAGACTATAGACTTCAAATTATGTAATTTTATGAAATTTTTACATATAGTAGAAGTTGAAGGCTATATGCTTTAAAATGTGAGATTTCACTAATCTTTCTAGAAACACCATAAATCAAAGGCTATAGACTTCGAATTATGTGATTTCAAGAATGTTTTACATATAGAAGAAGTTGAAGTCTATAACTTTAAAATCTGATATTTTACTAATTTTTCTAGAAACACCATAAATGAAAGGCTATAGACTTCAAATTATGTGATTTCATGAATTTTTTACAATTAGTAGAAATTGAAGGCTATAGGCTTTAAAATATGAGATTTCATTAATTTTTCAAGAAACACCATAAATCAAAGGTTATAGACTTCAAATTATGTGATTTCATGAATTTTTTACATATAGTAAAAGTTGAAGGCTATAGGCTTTAAAATATGAGATTTCACTAATTTTTCTAGAAACACCATAAATGAAAGGCTATAGACTTCAAATTATGTGAATTCATCAATTTTTTACATATATTAGAAGTTGATGACTAAAGGCTTTAAAATCTGAGATTTCACTAATTTTTCTAGAAACACCATAAATCAAAGGCTATAGACTTCAAATTATGTGATTTCATGAATTTTTTACATATAGTAAAAGTTGAAGGCTATAGGCTTTAAAATATGAGATTTCACTAATTTGTCAAGAAACACTATAAAACAAAGGCTATAGACTTCAAATTATGTAATTTCATGAGTTTTTTACATATAGTAGAAATTGAAGGCTATAGGCTTTAAAATGTCAGTAATTTTTTCTAGAAACACCATATATCAAATGTTATAGACTTCAAATTATGTGATTTCATGAATTCTTTACATATAGTAGAAATTGAAGGCTATAGGCTTTAAAATTTGAGATTTCACTAATTTTTCTAGAAACACCATAAATCAAATGCTATGGACTTCAAATTATGTGATTTCATGAATTTTTTTACATATAGTAGAAATTGAAGACTACAAACTTTAAAATGTGAGTTTTTACTAATTTTTCTAGAAACACCACAAATGAAAGATTATAGACTTCAAATTATGTGATTTCATGAATTTTTTACATATAGTAGAAATTGATAACTATAGACTTTAAAATATGAGATTTCACTAATTTTTCTAGAAACACGATAAAATAAAGGCTATAGACTTCAAATTATGCGATTTCATGAATTTTTTACATATAGTAAAAGTTGAAGGCTATATAGGCTTTAAAATGTGAGATTTCACTAATTTTTCTAGAAACACCATAAAACAAAGGCTATATAGACTTCAAATTATGTAATTTCTTGAGTTTTTACATATAGTAGAAATTGAAGGCTATAGGCTTTAAAATGTGAGATTTCACTAATTTTTCTAGAAATACCATAAATCAAATGCTATAGACTTCAAATTATGTGATTTCTTGAATTTTTTACAAATAGTAGAAGTTGAAGGCTATAGGCTTTAAAATATGAGATTTCACTAATTTTTCTAGAAATACGATAAAACAAAGGCTATAGACTTCAAATTATGCGATTTCATGAATTTTTACATATAGTAGAAATTGAAGGCTATAGGCTTTAAAATGTCAGTAATTTTTTCTAGAAACACCATATATCAAATGTTATAGACTTCAAATTATGTGATTTCATGAATTCTTTACATATAGTAGAAATTGAAGGCTATAGGCTTTAAAATTTGAGATTTCACTAATTTTTCTAGAAACACCATAAATCAAATGCTATGGACTTCAAATTATGTGATTTCATGAATTTTTTTACATATAGTAGAAATTGAAGACTACAAACTTTAAAATGTGAGTTTTTACTAATTTTTCTAGAAACACCACAAATGAAAGATTATAGACTTCAAATTATGTGATTTCATGAATTTTTTACATATAGTAGAAATTGATAACTATAGACTTTAAAATATGAGATTTCACTAATTTTTCTAGAAACACGATAAAATAAAGGCTATAGACTTCAAATTATGCGATTTCATGAATTTTTTACATATAGTAAAAGTTGAAGGCTATATAGGCTTTAAAATGTGAGATTTCACTAATTTTTCTAGAAACACCATAAAACAAAGGCTATATAGACTTCAAATTATGTAATTTCTTGAGTTTTTTACATATAGTAGAAATTGAAGGCTATAGGCTTTAAAATGTGAGATTTCACTAATTTTTCTAGAAATACCATAAATCAAATGCTATAGACTTCAAATTATGTGATTTCTTGAATTTTTTACAAATAGTAGAAGTTGAAGGCTATAGGCTTTAAAATATGAGATTTCACTAATTTTTCTAGAAATACGATAAAACAAAGGCTATAGACTTCAAATTATGCGATTTCATGAATTTTTACATATAGTAGAAATTGAAGGCTATAGGCTTTAAAATGTCAGTAATTTTTTCTAGAAACACCATATATCAAATGTTATAGACTTCAAATTATGTGATTTCATGAATTCTTTACATATAGTAGAAATTGAAGGCTATAGGCTTTAAAATTTGAGATTTCACTAATTTTTCTAGAAACACCATAAATCAAATGCTATGGACTTCAAATTATGTGATTTCATGAATTTTTTTACATATAGTAGAAATTGAAGACTACAAACTTTAAAATGTGAGTTTTTACTAATTTTTCTAGAAACACCACAAATGAAAGATTATAGACTTCAAATTATGTGATTTCATGAATTTTTTACATATAGTAGAAATTGATAACTATAGACTTTAAAATATGAGATTTCACTAATTTTTCTAGAAACACGATAAAATAAAGGCTATAGACTTCAAATTATGCGATTTCATGAATTTTTTACATATAGTAAAAGTTGAAGGCTATATAGGCTTTAAAATGTGAGATTTCACTAATTTTTCTAGAAACACCATAAAACAAAGGCTATATAGACTTCAAATTATGTAATTTCTTGAGTTTTTTACATATAGTAGAAATTGAAGGCTATAGGCTTTAAAATGTGAGATTTCACTAATTTTTCTAGAAATACCATAAATCAAATGCTATAGACTTCAAATTATGTGATTTCTTGAATTTTTTACAAATAGTAGAAGTTGAAGGCTATAGGCTTTAAAATATGAGATTTCACTAATTTTTCTAGAAATACGATAAAACAAAGGCTATAGACTTCAAATTATGCGATTTCATGAATTTTTACATATAGTAGAAATTGAAGGCTATATAGGCTTTAAAATGTGAGATTTCACTAATTTTACTTGAAACACCATAAATGAAAGGCTATAGACTTCAAATTATGTGATTTCATGAAATTTTTACATATATTAGAAGTTGATGACTAAAGGCTTTAAAATCCTAAATTTCACTAATTTTTCTTGAAACACCATAAATCAAAGGCTATAGACTTCAAATTATGTGATTTCATGAATTTTTTACATATAGTAAAAGTTGAAGGCTATAGGCTTTAAAATATGAGATTTCACTAATTTTTCTAGAAACACCATAAATGAAAGGCTATAGACTTCAAATTATGTGAATTCATCAATTTTTTACATATATTAGAAGTTGATGACTAAAGGCTTTAAAATCTGAGATTTCACTAAATTTTCTAGAAAAACCATAAATCAAAGGCTATAGACTTCAAATTATGTGATTTTAATGAATTTTTTACATATATTAGAAGTTGAAGAATATAGGTTTCAAAATCTGATATTTCACTAATTTTTCTAGAAACACCATAAATCAGAGGCTACAGACTTCAAATTATGTGATTTCATGAATTTTTTGCATATAGTAGAAGTTGAAGGCTATAGCTTTAAAATATGAGATTTCACTAATTTTTCTAGAAATACGATAAAACAAAGGCTATAGACTTCAAATTATGTGATTTCATGAATTTTTTACATATAGTAGAAATTGAAGGCTATATAGGCTTTAAAATGTGACATTTTACTAATTTTTCTAGAAACACCATAAATGAAAGGCTATAGACTTCTAATTATGTGATTTCATGAATTTTTTACATATATTAGAAGTTGATGACTAAAGGCTTTAAAATCTGAAATTTCACTAATTTTTCTAGAAACACAATAAATCAAAGGCTATAGACTTCAAATTATGTGATTTCATGAATTTTTTACATATAGTAAAAGTTGAAGGCTATAGGCTTTAAAATATGAGATTTCACTAATTTTTCTAGAAACGCCATAAAACAAAGGGTATAGACTTCAAATTATGTAATTTCATGAGTTTTTTACATATAGTAGAAATTGAATGTTATAGGCTTTAAAATGTGAGATTTCACTAATTTTTCTAGAAACACCATAAATCAAATGCTATAGACTTCAAATTATGTGATTTCTTGAATTTTTTACAAATAGTAGAAGTTGAAGGCTATAGGCTTTAAAATATGAGATTTCACTAATTTTTCTAGAAATACGATAAAACAAAGGCTATAGACTTCAAATTATGTGATTTCATGAATTTTTGCATATAGTAGAAATTTAAGGCTATATAGGCTTTAAAATGTGAGATTTCACTAATTTTACTGGAAACACCATAAATGAAAAGCTATAGATTTCAAATTATGTGATTTCATGAATTTTTTACATATATTAGAAGTTGATGACTAAAGGTTATAAAATCTGAAATTTCACTAATTTATCTAGAAACACCATAAGACAAAGGCTATAGACTTCAAATTATGTGATTTCATGATTTTTTTACATATAGTAAAAGTTGAAGGCTATAGGCTTTAAAATACGAGATTTCACTAATTTTTCTAGAAAGACCATAAATCAAATGCTATAGACTTCAAATTATGTGAATTCATGAATTTTTTACATATATTAGAAGTTGATGACTAAAGGCTTTAATATCTGAGATTTCACTAATTTTTCTACAAACACCACAAATCAAAGGTTATAGACTTCAAATTATGTGATTTCATGAATTTTTTACATATAGTAGAAATTGAAGACTATAGGCTTTAAAATGTGAGATTTCCCAAATTTTTCTTGAGAACCATAAATCAAATGCTATAGATTTCAAATTATATGATTTCATGAATTTTTTACACATAGTAGAAGTTGAAGGCTATAAGCTTTAAAAACTGAGATTTCACTAATTTTTCTAGAAACAATATAATACAAAGGCTATAGAGTTCAAATTATGTAATTTCATTATGTTTTTACATATTGTAGAATTTGAAGCCTATAGGGTTTAAAATGGGAGATTTCACTAATTTTTCTAGAAACACCATAAAGCAAATGTTATAGACTTCAAATTATGTAATTTCATGAGTTTTTTACATATAGTAGAAATTGATGGTTATAGGCTTTAAAATGTGAGATTTCACTAATTTTTCTAGAAACACCATAAATCAAATGCTATAGACTTCAAATTATCTGATTTCATGAATTTTTTACCTATAGTAGAAATTGAAGACTATAGGCTTTAAAATGTCAGATTTCACTAATTTTTCTAGAAACACCATAAACTAATGACTATTGACTTCAAATTATGTGATTTCATTAATTTTTTACATATAGTAGAAATTGAAGGCTATAGGCTTTAAAATGTGAGATTTCACTAATATTTCTAGAAACACCATAAAACAAAGGCTATAGATTTCAAATTATGTAATTTCATGATTTTTTTACATATAGTAGAAATTGAAGACTACAGACTTTAAAATGTGAGATTTCACTAATTTTTCTAGAAACACCACAAATCAAATACTATAGATTTCAAAATAGGTGATTTCATGAATTTTTTACATATAGTAGAAATTAAAGACTATAGGCTTTAAAATCTGAGATTTCACTAATTTTTCTAGAAACACCATAAATCAAAGGCTATAGACTTCAAATTATGTGATTTCATGAATTTATTACATATAGTAAACGTTGAAGGCTATAGGCTTTAAAATATGAGATTTCACTAATTTTTTAAGAAACACCATAAAACAAAGGCTATAGACTTCAAATTATGTAATTTTATGAGTTTTTTACATATAGTAGAAATTGAAGGTTATAGGCTTTAAAATGTGAGATTTCAGTAATTTTTCTAGAAACACCATAAATCAAATTTTATAGACTTCAAATTATGTGATTTCATGAATTTTTTACATATAGTAGAAATTGAAAGCTATAGGCTTTAAAATGTGAGATTTTACTAATTTTTTTAGCAACACCATAAATCAAATGCTATGGACTTCAAATTATGTGATTTCATGAATTTTTTACATATAGTAGAAATTGAAGACTATAATCTTTAAAATTTGAGTTTTCACTAATTTTTCTAGAAACACCATAAATGAAATACTATAGACTTCAAATTATGTGATTTCATGAATTTTTTACATATATTAGAAATTGACAACTATAGACTTTAAAATATGATATTTCACTAATTTTTTCTAGAAACACGATAAAATAAAGGATATAGACTTCAAATTATATGATTTCATGAATTTTTTACATATAGTAGAAATTGAAGGCCATATAGGCTTTAAAATGTGAGATTTCACTAATTTTTCTAGAAACACCATAAGACAAAGGCTATAGACTTCAAATTATGTGATTTCATGATTTTTTTACATATAGTAGAAATTGAAGACTATAAACTTTAAAATGTGAGATTTCACTAATTTTTCTAGAAACACGATAAAACAATGGCTATAGACTTCAAATTATGTGATTTCATGAATTTTTTACATATTGTAGAAATTGAATACTATGGCTTTAAAATGTGAGATTTTAATACTTTTTCTAGAAACATCATAAATGAAAGGTTATAGACTAAAAATCATGTGAATTCATAAATTTTTTACATATATTAGAAGTTGAAGATTAAAGGCTTTAAAATCTGAGATTTCACTAAATTTTCTAGAAAAACCATAAATCAAAGGCTATAGACTTCAAATTATGTGATTTTAATGAATTTTTTACATATATTAGAAGTTGAAGAATATAGGTTTTAAAATCTGAGATTTCACTAATTTTTCTAGAAACACCATAAATCAGAGGCTACAGACTTCAAATTATGTGATTTCATGAATTTTTTACACATAGTAGAAGTTGAAGGCTATAGCTTTAAAATATGAGATTTCACTAATTTTTCTAGAAATACGATAAAACAAAGGCTATAGACTTCAAATTATGTGATTTCATGAATTTTTTACATATAGTAGAAATTGAAGGCTATATAGGCTTTAAAATGTGACATTTTACTAATTTTTCTAGAAACACCATAAATGAAAGGCTATAGACTTCTAATTATGTGATTTCATGAATTTTTTACATATATTAGAAGTTGATGACTAAAGGCTTTAAAATCTGAAATTTCACTAATTTTTCTAGAAACACCATAAATCAAAGGCTATAGACTTCAAATTATGTGATTTCATGAATTTTTTACATATAGTAGAAGTTGAAGGCTATAGGCTTTAAAATATGAGATTTCACTAATTTTTCTAGAAATACGATAAAACAAAGGCTATAGACTTCAAATTATGTGATTTCATGAATTTTTGCATATAGTAGAAATTTAAGGCTATATAGGCTTTAAAATGTGAGATTTCACTAATTTTACTGGAAACACCATAAATGAAAAGCTATAGATTTCAAATTATGTGATTTCATGAATTTTTTACATATATTAGAAGTTGATGACTAAAGGTTATAAAATCTGAAATTTCACTAATTTATCTAGAAACACCATAAGACAAAGGCTATAGACTTCAAATTATGTGATTTCATGATTTTTTTACATATAGTAAAAGTTGAAGGCTATAGGCTTTAAAATACGAGATTTCACTAATTTTTCTAGAAACACCATAAATCAAATGCTATAGACTTCAAATTATGTGAATTCATGAATTTTTTACATATATTAGAAGTTGATGACTAAAGGCTTTAAAATCTGAGATTTCACTAATTTTTCTACAAACACCACAAATCAAAGGTTATAGACTTCAAATTATGTGATTTCATGAATTTTTTACATATAGTAGAAATTGAAGACTATAGGCTTTAAAATGTGAGATTTCCGAAATTTTTCTTGAGAACCATAAATCAAATGCTATAGATTTCAAATTATATGATTTCATGAATTTTTTACATATAGTAGAAGTTGAAGGCTATAAGCTTTAAAAACTGAGATTTCACTAATTTTTCTAGAAACAATATAATACAAAGGCTATAGAGTTCAAATTATGTAAATTCATTATGTTTTTACATATTGTAGAATTTGAAGCCTATAGGCTTTAAAATGTGAGATTTCACTAATTTTTCTAGAAACACCATAAAGCAAATGTTATAGACTTCAAATTATGTAATTTCATGAGTTTTTTACATATAGTAGAAATTGATGGTTATAGGCTTTAAAATGTGAGATTTCACTAATTTTTCTAGAAACACCATAAATCAAATGCTATAGACTTCAAATTATCTGATTTCATGAATTTTTTACCTATAGTAGAAATTGAAGACTATAGGCTTTAAAATGTCAGATTTCACTAATTTTTCTAGAAACACCATAAACTAATGACTATTGACTTCAAATTATGTGATTTCATTAATTTTTTACATATAGTAGAAATTGAAGGCTATAGGCTTTAAAATGTGAGATTTCACTAATATTTCTAGAAACACCATAAAACAAAGGCTATAGATTTCAAATTATGTAATTTCATGATTTTTTTACATATAGTAGAAATTGAAGACTACAGACTTTAAAATGTGAGATTTCACTAATTTTTCTAGAAACACCACAAATCAAATGCTATAGATTTCAAAATAGGTGATTTCATGAATTTTTTACATATAGTAGAAATTAAAGACTATAGGCTTTAAAATTTGAGATTTCACTAATTTTTTTAGAAAAACCACAAATCAAAGGCTATAGACTTCAAATTATGTGATTTCATGAATTTTTTACACATAGTAGAAATTGAAGACTATAGGCTTTAAAATCTGACATTTCCCTAATTTTTCTAGAGAACCATAAATCAAAGGCTATAGACTTCAAATTATGTGATTTCATGAATTTTTTACATATAGCAGAAGTTGAAGGCTATAGGCTTTAAAATTTGAGATTTCACTAATTTTTAAGAAACAATATAATACAAAGGCTATAGACTTCAAATTATGTAATTTCATGAAATTTTTACATATAGTAGTATTTGAAGCCTATAGGCTTTAAAATGTGAGATTTCACTAATTTTTCTAGAAACACAATAAAGCAAAGGCTATAGACTTCAAATTATGTAATTTCATGAGTTTTTTACATATTGTAGAAATTGAAGACTATAGACTTTAAAATGTGAGATTTCACTAATTTTTTTAGACACACCACAAATCAAAGGTTATAGACTTCAAATTATGTGATTTCATGAATTTTTGTACATATAACAGAAGTTAAGGCTATAGGCTTTAAAATTTGAGATTTCACTAATTTTTCTAGAAACACCATAAAACAAAGGTTATAGACTTCAAATTATGTAATTTCATGAAATTTTTACATATAGTAGAAATTGAAAGCTAATTTTTCTAGAAACACCACAAATCAAAGGCTATAGATTTCAAATTATGTGATTTCATGAATTTTTTACATATAGTAGAAATCGAAGACTATAGACTTTAAAATGTGAGATTTCACTAATTTTTCTAGAAACACCACAAATCAAAGGCTATAGACTTCAAATTATGTGATTTCATGAATTTTTTAGATATAGTAGATATTGAAGACTATAGGCTTTAAAATGTGATATTTCACTAATTTTTCTAGAAACACTGTAAAACAAAGGCTATAAACTTCAAATTATGTGATTTCATGAAACTAATAGGCTTTAAAATCTGAGATATCACTAATTTTTCTAGAACACTATAAAACAAAGGCTATAGATTTCAAATTATGTAATTTCATGAAATTTTTACATATAGTTGAAATTGATGCCAATAGGCTTTAAAATGTGAGATTTCACTAATTTTTCTAGAAATACTATAAAACAAAGGCTATAGACTTCAAATTATGTAATTTCAATATTTTTTAAATATAGTATAAGTTGAAGGCTAATTTTTCTAGAAACACCATAAATCAAAGGCTATAGACTTCAAATTATGTGATTTAATGAGTTTTTTACATATAGTAGAAATTGAACACTAATTTTTCTAAAAGCACTATAAAACAAATGCTATAGACTTCAAATTTGTAATTTCGATGAAATCCGCAAAATCGCGGTTATTGAAAGCGACATAATTGGAAAGTGAAATGATGAGGAATTATTATATATTAAACCTTGGGCCCGATTATTTGTGGGCTAATGGTTTGAGGAGGAAATTAGTAGGTTTAAATGTGTTTTTGGATCTTTTTCGGCTCAATTAAAAAATAAGTAAAGTTTGATCCATCAAATTGCCCATTATATAAGTATTTCTAATTTTCTGGGCTGGAAAATCCCAAAGGGGAAATACACTAACGCCCCTGCATTTGGCAATCGATAAAATTCTCAAAATTGCGGATTTTAACGAGGGTAAAGCTGAAAAATAAAGATATGAGGAATTATTGAGAAAAATTGGGCCATATTATGTCATGGGCTAATTGTTTGAAGGGGGAAATTGTGGGCCTGAATTTGTTGTTTTTGTCTGGCCCAATGTTAGATGGATTTTTCTGGGCGAACTTATAGAGAAAAAATGGGCCCTAGTATTTCATGGGCTAATTGTTTGAAGAGGGAAATAGTGGGGCTAAATTTGTTTTTATTTTGAGCAAAATAGTGGTCCTTAATTTTTTTTTGGGTTTGCCCAATGTTAGATTGATTTTTCTGGGCTGGACTTATAGAGTAAAATGGGCCCTACTATTTCGTGGGCTAATTGTTTTAAGAGGAAAATAGTGGGCCTGATTTTGTTTTTGTTTTGGGTTGGAGCAATGTTAGATTGATTTTTCTGGGCTGGACTTTACATCCCAATGTTGAATTACCATGTTAACCCTACGTTTGGCTGTCAAATTCCTTAAAATCATCAAAATATCGAGTTTTTTAAGGGGTAAAATTGGGAAACTTATTATGAGGAGTTAAAAGGGTAATTTGGGTCACCTATTTCCTAGGCTAGTGATCTGCCGATATAAAATCTGAATTGGATTACACTTTTTTGATTCCAAACCATTTAAGATAAATAATTCAATAGGAGTTTAGAATTTGCAAGTCTTAACAAATGAATTTATAATGGCATTCCAGCTTTGCTAAGAAAGAAGTGTCTATTTGGAACGCAAGCCAGGGATGTTCTTGAGTCCCATCTTGCCAAGAACAAGCTTAGGAATAGCAGGAGGGTGATCAAGACCCATGCATCTGCTGAACTCATTAGCAAGCTCCACAAGGGCATGCTTGTCGCGCCCCACTTTCTTGTTTGAGTTGTAGTATCCAAGCCATGCCTGATATGCTGCTTCTTTGCTCTTCATCTCCACATGGCATAGACCCTTCTCCACCTGTTTGTTTTTTCCAACACCATCAAACTTGGTTGGTTGGTCGATCGGCGATGCGACACAAATTTATAATGTAATGACACAAGTTCAAGCAAACATAAATCTTAAAAGAGAAGAATATTGTTATCATAATGTAAATGTGATAAAACACACTTATCTATTTTTAAGTGTAAAAATTAGAGTTTTATAATTGCGAGATGTGCAAGGGGTGGACATGAGTCGAACTTAGTCGAGCTCAGCGAAGCTCGAACTCAACAAAATATTGGCTCGGCTCGTAATAAACGAGCTAAAATCTGAATTCGAGCTCGACTCATAAGGAGCTTGTGAGTTTGTCAAGCTAGCTCGTTAGACACAATTTTACATTTTTTAACTAAGATAAAATAAATAAAAAATTATCAAAAATAGTGACTGAACTCAAACAAATCATCAAATGATCTAACAACCAAATCATTTAGGATTTTAGGGTTTCAATGGTATTTTGAAGAAATTTCAGTAATTTAAAATGTAAATAAATATTATTAATTTATTTTTATTACTAATTATCAATTTATTATATTATTATTTATTATTTACTATATATAATTTTTAGAGCTAACTCACGAGCTACTGTGTCGAGCTAGGTAAATCTCAAGCTCAACTTACAAGCTCATCAGCTCAATTAAACGAGCCATTAACAAGTCGAGCTCCAGCTAACTCGTGAGTTGGCTCGACTCATGAAGGTCGATACGATACATATTATATTGTCATAAGGTCGAAGCAATACCTTTTTGGTGGTGTCAGGATCAACAGAAGGCACTGGAGCTTTCTCTATAGGCAAATCTTTCACAGTAGATAAAAAGAACTCTTCCCAAGGAGCCAGAAGCAATATACCTTGGCCTTCTTTCCCCCTTCGCCCTGTTCTGCCGAGTCTATGTATATACTGTTCTCTATCAGCCGGTAAACCAACCTGAACGACAAGAGTCACATCTGGATAATCAACTCCGCGAGCAGAAACGTCCGATGTAACCAAGATGAGTCCCTTTGACTTCCGAAACTCTTCGGAGACTCTGGTTCTGTAACTCTGTGGCTTTCTTGAATGGATTTCTCTGACATTCAAGTTCAACTCACCAAGAAGTTCAGCAACTAATCTTGTGACCATAGCAGTTGTGCAGAAAACAAGAACCTGATAAAACCAATAGCAAAATTACACATAGTTCCAAAACAATGTATGTGTGATAAGAAAAGTAAAGCAATAGACTAATGCTATTGTCAATCATGTTATGCGTATCGAATTAAAAGGACAAACCAAATAACCAATATGTTTGGTTGCGAAAATAGAAATCACACCTTGTAATCAACATCATCTGCAATGTGCTCCTTCAGAAGAGCATAGAGTAAAGGGAAATGCTTGTTTAATGGGGCAACTAAATGCATTTGGCGAACCTGAAATGATCCAAAACCGAGTAATAAATAATATTGAAAAGGCATTATATGGTGGGAAGTGCAGATGCACATGCAATACCTCTCAGATAATGCATGTAGGTAACTAATTAGTTACTAGCACTGAATTACAAACAATTACCTGTGCATGTGTCTCCTCAGAACCCTCTTCAACTGTATTGATAAATTCATGATCCCTTCTCAGAGCAATATGACAGATTTGACGCACCTTCACAATAACAATTATATCACAATAAGCCTCTACTATAACTCCAATCTTTACTGAAGAATAAAGCACATAGCTATGTCGCATGGATATAGGTACAGGGCACGAAATTTTTTCAAAATGTGCAGTATGTGTTCATCAATATATATATATATATATATATATATATATGCATAAAAAATTAAGGAACAAAAAATAAGAAACAAAAAAAAAAGGAATAGTGAAAGAAAGGCATACCTCTTCTGGAACGGTGGCAGAGAAAAGAAGAGTTTGTCGTTGTTTAGGGACTGCAGCAACTATCTTCTCAATGTCTTTCCGAAATCCCATATCTAGTAAATGATCAGCTTCATCAAGCACCAAGACTTTCACACCCATCAACCGAGTTGCGAAACCCGCAGTATTCTCAATATGATCTCTAAGCCTTCCAGGTGTAGCGACAAGGATCTGTATAGTAAATATAAATGTCAGTCTTGAAAACTAATTTCCGATGGGATGATAGTTTAACCAGGTGTGCATGAGAGAGAGATCTACCTGGCAAGGGTTTGCTTGCATACGTTTTTGTTCTAAAGCAAGTCTTGTGCCTCCAATCACAACCTGAACACCGATGGTAGGATGATATTTCAGCAGTTTAGTGGCTTCTGCAGAAGCTTGACTTGCAAGCTCTCGAGTAGGGCATATGACAAGCACAAGAATTGGTGGCCGCCTATGATCACGATCCGTTGGAGGTGAATTTGCAACAACTTCAATTGATGGAAGCTGAATAAAAACACTTAAAAAATAAGTAGGGCCAAAGCTACTATTCATCACTTATTTGCAGGGGGGATAAAACAAGTAGTTAGGTTTCACATTCTTTGCAGAAACTCAAAAGGATCAACAAGCCAAAAACAGTGGCTTTCAAAGAAACCTTGCTCTGAACCCATGTTAGATGCTAAATTCTTAAGGTGCTATAGCTTAAAAAAACCCAACTGGGTAAATAAAATCTTTAGAGGATTACAATTTCCATACAAGCTTGCATATTCCAAAGATAGCCAAAGTGTAAAATGCAGCTTACAATGATTCTTTGTTGCTTGCAAAATAATAATTTAAAGAAAAATGCTAATGACAGAAAGGTTATTAACTAATTCACTCAGGCAAACACAAACTAAGAGACTTACCAAAAAGGCCACTGTTTTTCCAGTGCCTGTTTTAGCCTTGGCGAGAACATCCTTACCTATAAATAATAATGTTGGAGTAAGTTCCGTCATCATAAATAACAATGTCAACAGTAATTTTCTCAATGTGCATGAACAAGAAAAGAGACAAAACCTTTCAGTATAACTGGAAGAGTTGCCTCCTGCACAACAGTCATTTTCTCATATCCAGCCGCCTTGACTGCTTTTAATGATAATGGGGAGACAGAGCACTGATCGAATCTGCGGCATCATACATATCTCAAAAATCAGATATACAGAATACAAGAGCAGTATAATAATGTGATAATCTCAAAGAACAGCCAAGCATAAGTCAAAGCTATGGTATGGTAGATTAACAGCATTGATGTATAAGCCCAATCCTCACCTTTCTCTCTATATTAGTAGTTAAATTTCTACTCTCCTCTGCAAACAGAAGACATTGGGCCTTTCACATGTTCCCACCCAGAAAGCACGCTCAAAATCCCCCACGAATTTCCAATTTCACGGCATCAAAAGCACAAAATAACAATAAATCAGTAAGTAAAGCTTCACAATCCTATCCTAAAGCACACTCACTTAAACAACAAGGATAGCATCCATCCAACTAGAATAAAAAAAAGTGCAATTCTGTTCACTCTTCTTCTTAATGTAGGCAATAATTCACAAACATTGATCATATCACACAACCTTTCATTCCATTCTTCTTGGTCGTTAACCTCTCATGGCTCTCAAACACGTACCCAAAACTGAGGCTAACAAAAAATTGATATGTTTTAAAACACATAACATAGCCACTACGATACTCCACTCTTCCCTTATCAGTTATCTAGCCAAGTATATATTTCTTCAATGTGTCAATATTCAAAAGTGAATGCAGTATAGACATAATTTATCAAAAGTACCAAATTTCCAAACTTAACTTTTTGGTATGTCACACACAAACCGGGTGAAAGGTCCAATCTTTAAGGGGGGAATAATCAAATAAACAAGACCCATTTTTAACTTTAGCCTCAAATCGAAAATGTTGAACACCAAAACAGGTTATTATAGTCTATAGATACTCAAAAGACAGAAAATCAATGCCGAATAAACTAAATCAACAACAACATTTGGTGAAGTTCCAATCTTCAAGGGGCAAAAAGAACAAAACCCAATTGCAAAAAACTGATTTTTGTGTAAGCATATAACATTGTAGCATTACCTAGTTTCACTCAAATATGAATCAGATCCCCCAGTTGAAGGAGAAGAAGCTTTTTGTTTTGGAGTTGCACTTCCACCACCAAACAGAGCACTTCTACTCTTGTTCATAATCTCATCACCATCATCGTCACTCTCTTCTTCTTCTTCTTCTTCACTCACAACAAAACCCTTCAATCCCTTTCCTCGCACCACAACTTCTTCATCATCACTCGATTGAAACCTTCTCCTAGCAACCTTCCCTGTTCCCCCTCCTCCTCCTCCTCCTCCTCCTCCTCTCCTCAATTCACCACCCCTTCTCTTCTTCCTCAACCTAAATTCATCTTCTTTTTCTCCTCCATCTTCATCATTATCCTCAATTTCGCGATTGAATCTCCTCGAAAACCTAGGGTTCCTCGAGAACGACGAGTCGACCCGGTCACGACGACCCGGCTGAACCCTGCTGCTCCGGTTCCGAGTTGACTCGCCGAACGAGTCGTCATCGTCGAGTCGTACCTTCCTCAACCCGTCGACCCAGTCGCTGAGCTCAGCCTCATCATCAACAAGGCTCTTCGAAAAGGAAGAAGAAGAAGAAGAAGAACCGCGACGGTTGTCATTACCGTTGCTGTTAGTGTTTTCACGGCGGCGAGTTTGGGAGCGAGTGAACTCGGAGCGAGTTGAGGAGGATAAAGCGCGGATTCGAAACGGTGCGTTTCGGAGAGCAAGGTACTTGAACTTGAAGGGGAAAGGGAAAGAATTAGAACAAGAAGAAGAAGACGAAAAGAAGGTTCTAGAAGAACGTAAAGAAGGGCTATTCATAATTACGAAGGAAGAAGAAGAAAGAGGATTGAAGAGGCGAATTTGGGAGAATAAGAGTTTCGTTGTTGTGGGCATTGCAGCAACAAAGAAGAGAGAGTCTCTGTGTAATGAAGAAATGAAGAAGAATATGAAGATGATGAATGATAGTGTTGTGTGGTAGGGTTTAAGATGGGGTTTATTTTTTTTTTCAATTTTTTGGTGGGCTATTTTTTATTGTTTTAATTCTATTTAGATTTTATTATTTTGGGCTTGTTTTGTTTTTGGAGGAATATGGATCTACATAAACAAAAGGATATAAAAAGTTTTTTTGTTTTTTTTGCTCAAAATGAATAGTCCAAGCTTTTGTAATATTAGTTTTTTAATTTTGAAAAAATAATAATAAAGTATGATTTGCAATTGTTTACTAAAATATTTATGTGATTTTAGTTTAAAAAATCAAAATTTTCATTTACGTTTTTTATAGTATTGATTGAGATGGTAAACCATGGTCATCCCTTCATAAATTGGAAAGAGAAACAAATTGGACGGATCAACTCATCAAAGTAAAATGGATTGAAAAATGCAACTCAACTAACGAAAAATGTAGGTTTATTAGACTAGCTCAGCCGATCTAGCATGTTTTGCCATTATTTAAAAAACAAAATCTTCAAATTATACCTAGCTATCAAATCTTCAAATTATACCTAGCTATCAAACTTAAAAAAAATATACAGCAGGACGGATTAATAAAGAAAAAAATAGGTTAAAAATTATAGTTCACTCCATAAAAAGAGTCGACTCATGTCTTACCTTTCGAGGTGCCTACAAGTCAACGAGAGATTAGTCACTCGACAGTGAATACCCCGGTCATAAAAATAAAAAAAAGAGTTGACTCAATAGGTCAACCTATCTAGTTTATCATATTTATCATCTCTAAATATGTATCTAACAAATAATTGCAAACCAAAGTCTTCGACCAAACAATATATTGAGCCAAGTAGAAAGAAATCTAGTTCTATATCATAATAAACACAAGCACAAAAATTGGTGGCCTCCTATGTAATTCCTAAGCATAGCACAATAAACAACTGTTTTACCACATTCAGTTTCCTTTACCACATCACATAAATGACTGTTTTTATCATAGTATTCACCATAAATAAAAACTTAGAGGACTAATTTGTTGAATTTAAAAAATCAAATTAGCCTAATAATAATAATAATTTTTGATTGAATAAATCAGAGGGTGCTTAATTTCTTCCATTTTGCTAAACGAATCAAGAAGGTCATGACATCTTGAGGGTCACGCAGAGAGAATGAAGCCATTGTCTCCTTAGCAATTGAAGACACAATGATTGGAAAACCTTCTCCTATGTTTCCTATAACCTGCATCCATGCAATAATAATAATAATAATAATAATGAGATATAATGTCACGTCAATATAATAAAATACAATAATATTTATCGTACATCAGAAATATGTTAATCAAGCATTCAATGTATGTTATACATGATACAAGATGTGTGCTATTTGTATACCACATGTTTTGAAACTCAAACATAAATTTGATTTTTCAATGTTTAAGATGAGATGCTTCTTTATTAACAAAAAAAAAAAAAAACAGAAATGTGTACCTTAAAAGCATCTTCATCAGTTCTGTCATCCCCAAGGTAGATAGGAAGAACATCATTGAAGTTGTCAAATCCAAGAGTCTCCAGCAAATACAACACTGCACGCCCTTTGTCCCAGTTTATTTTTGGACGTATCTCCATAACCTCATCATCATAAATATTATCTGTTGTTTAGTTTTTATTTTTCATTTATATTTCTTATTTTTAAAAATTGTAAAGAAAATATTGTAAATAAATAAAATTATATTTTTTTATTTTTTGTATTTTCTTTTCAAAATTTTAAAAATAGAAAAAATAAAAAATTAAAATAGAAATCAAAATAACATATTTCTAAGAATCTCTAATCAATAGTAAGTATGTTATAATAAGGTTATGTTTGGTTTACAAGAGCAATATAATAAATTATTATAATACCTTTTTTCCTGCTGATATATTGAAATTTGGATAAGCTTCCATAACAGATTCCACAATCCCTTTGAGAATACTAACATCCTATAATCATTTAAGAAGCAATTAGCATAGATTAGCATTAGCTAGATTTGTCAATCTAGTGTGAATCTTAATTAGATTTTGTTAATATAGTGAGAATCTTAATTAATTAATTAATACCTTTTCATTCTTTACACGACGATAGTGCACACTAATGCAATACGTATTGTCTTCAATTGTAGAACCCTCAATCTCTGTAATATTATATTTCAGAGCCTCAATTATCTGCAATAAATAAATAAAACATTAATCAGCATAAGAAAATGGATATAATAAATTAAATAATCAACCCTTTTTACTTAGTTTTTTTTTTCTTTTTTAGAACTATAAAAAGCATTAATTACCTCTTGGATTGTTGGTAGATATTCTTTTGCAGGAAGAAAGTTCACCACTTGATTACCCTGTAAATTGATTAATGTACCACATTATTATATATATATGAGATACAATAATGCTGATCATACAACAGAAATACGTCAAACTGGTATCCAACGTGTGTTATATATGATATTGAATGTGTGTTATATGTATGTGTTCTACTTCTATACATATAACACACATTTCATATCATGTATAGCACACGTTGGATACTAATTGAACGTATTTCTGTTGTACGACAAACATGTTTAGATATAATCACAAACATATCATTTAATTAATCCAAAGAAAGGGAAAAAAATAAGGTGAATTTAAACAAACCATTTCATCAACAAACTTAGTTTCATGCATCTGATTTTCATTTTTTGAAGAACCTAATGGTGTTGATATATCCATGCCATGGCTTCCAGCATAATACACATTCCTTAGCTTCACAAATTCATATACCTACATATATATATGCATGTCAAATTGTAAATAGAATAATTGAAATTTGAAAGTTTTGAAACCAAGGGAAATTAAACTATGCACAAGCCTAATTTAATTAAAAAAAAATGTGATGTTTTCAAATACTCTGCAACTATCTATGTAACTATCTATGTTGAGGATGATCTTTAATTACCTTCTCCCTGGATCTTCCACTAACAATGGCAGTAGGGAAACAAGAAGCAACTTCGCGCACCGCCGCGCGCATCTGCAATCCGTAAATTTCATCGATAAATCACACTACGTTCAAAGTATGAGAGGTGTGAAATCTATATCGTATAATCATATATGGATGACTATGATTAAAACTTATTAACATAATATATGATTACTTAAAAAAGTCGCATAACTTATGTTTTAATCATGATCATTAATATAAGGTTTAACAGTTCGAATTTGTTTTTATCGCTCTACTATAAAATCACCGACAATGTAAAAGTATTTTACATTGTCATCCAATCAAAATTCTTCATTTATATGACATTTAAGGTAGTATGAAAAAGAAAAAATCATCATGACTGACGTGGTAGCACATGATTGAAGGACTGTATACAAAATTTGTACACTATCGGTAGATGCAAATTAAATCATTTGATATATATGGAATTAATTAAGGAGCTTACAGCATCAGTCATGAAAGCTTGATCAGGGTCATTAACAATTGGTGAGAGAGTTCCATCATAGTCCAAGAACACAACAATCTCTTTCCCTTTTGCACTGCTCATCAGAATCTCCTCAAACTGCTTGTCCAATGCTGAAGGATGATTTTCCTTTCAACCAATACAACAACAAATTCAATTCTTGTACATATATATAAATAAATTATTAAGATGAATGAAGAAACCATATCATATAGTAATTAAAGGCAATACAAATAAATTTTAATTTATTGGAAAATCAATTAAAGTGATGAAAGTTTTTTTGAGCTTACTAGCCAAGTAACATAGGAACAGAGAGGAGGAGATTGATCTGCATTCTTCTCAATTGACATTATTTCAAGTGATGAGGTAGTTGATTTCATGTCAGAATCTGATGATGATTGTTGTATGAATACCATTATCAGAATCGAAATTAACTTCAAAAACTTCTCAGATACATATATATATATACCCCTGCACTAAAAAGTGTTTGTTGAGAGAATTAATTAATAATAATAATAATATTGAAACAAACATGTCCTTAACTTCTATCATATATAATCCAAGCAACATGTACATACTCGTTATTGAATTTCATGATCAGATCGGAGTTACCCTAAAAAACAGAGAAAAGTTGAACAGAACAAAATGAAACCAAGGTGTATATATATATATATATATATATATATATATATATAGTTTGTCTTAGTTTTTGGCAGTTAAAAGAACAATGAAGAAGTTCATCGTAAGCAATTCAATAATATTTATCGTACAGTAAAAATACGTCAAACTAATATCCAACGTGTATAGGTGCTATACAATAAGACATAATGTGTGTTATATGTATACGTATAGCACACATTACGTCTTATTGTATAGCACCTATACACGTTGGATACTAGTTGGACGTATTTCTGTTGTACGACAAGTATTATTGCTTTTAATTTGTTTTTTTTTCCCCAAAAGCCATGAATTGGGGCTTTTTTAATGACATTAAATAAAAATTGATCACTTTAATTTCTTAAATATAGATTGTGTACTTGTGTTCATGAAGTGCAAAATGAAAAATCACGTGACACCCTTAGCTTTTTTTTAAGAATAGATTGAGAAAAGTAATAGTTTATAACTCTTGAATTAGTTAGAGTAGTGTTCATTATAATAATATAATGAACCAAAAAAACACACCCCATGTTTATATATCTTTTTTGTGGCTACAATTTCACTTTTTGAGGGATAAATAAAGGTCACAAAGTTTTATAAGGTATCACATGAGATATATGGGAAATTTAGAATGAATAATAATGTGACTATAGCAAAGATTAAAACTCAAAAGTCCATATAGGCACACATAAAGAGGGATAGAACTTTCTACTTATGAACAATTTAATGATAAAAAATGTTGTGTGAATTACTTTTTACTTTTTAGATGGGTCGAATTCAAATACCAATGACATTTGATATATTAGGTAATAATCATGCATGAATCACATGTATTGTGGTTTCTACATATTTTTCCACAACTAGGAAACAAAAAGAATAATTAAAAAAATAAAGTTCCCTTAAGTTATCATGCAATTCATGTTGAGACAAATTAAAATTAAAGTTTAACTTTAACTCCATATAATAAGAGCAAAACATGCTTGTTAAAGCCACTTATTCATGTTTAGGTTTATACAAATCAAGGTATTCATGAAAAAAAATTTGTTAATTAATATTTTAGTAAGATTTTTAGGATAAGTTTTTAAACTCAGTTTGCTTCAATAATAACTCTATAATTCGAACTATGAATATTGTTTAAGGAATCTCTATCTAGCACGTTATCCCATTAGACGAATAATCAAATATATATAGTTGGTAAAGTTTATAATTACATACACATACATATATATATATATATATATATATATATATATATATATATATAATGCACTAGATACAATTAAATATTGAAAAGGGTAACTATGTTCTCTCAAAATTGTGTGCTATTATATAAGAAAAATATTTTTAAATCATAAAATTCGTCATTATTAATTATTATATTTAATAATTTAATTTTTAAAAATTATTAATTCAATTTTTATTATTATATATAATAATTTAATATTTTAAAAAATGAATTAATAATTTTTTAAAATTAATTTATTATATATGATCACTAATTTTATAGTATATATACCATTAGTCCTCTTATAATTAATATATGATGATAGAATATGATATCTTATTATATATATGCTACCAACACTATGCTCCTCTTACAAATATACCAATCGATTCGATTCGTGTCGGTTGCTAAACCACACCTCCTCTTACAAATTCTTTTTAATTATGAATAACAGAGAAGCTTAAATAAAGAAATAGTATTAAATAATAAGCAAAGATATAATATAAATAAAGATTTAATTTTCATCACAATATTGTACAATACTCTTTTATATAGTCATTCAATTATGTGTATATTGTCATATCATTTACAATTGTATGTTTTATCTCTTTCATTACCTAGAAGATTATACAAACAAAGTGTTTTAATTGAATAACAATGTAAAATATATTTATGCGGTCATTACATAAAAATAAGCTCTATAAATAATAGTGATTCATCCATTAAATATTGTTTGCAATGCTTTAGACCTAACTTCTCTCTTCCTTAAAGTAAAGATGGTTGTTCAAAGCATAAAAACAAAATGGTTTTCCTATTTTAAAGTTTTGAAATGATTTTTTATATATCATAAAATCAATCATTATTAATCATTATATACAATAATCTAATTTTTTAAAAATATTTAATTTATTTTTAATAATATATTAATTAATTTAACATTGTAAAAATTTATAATTAATAATTTCAAAAATTCAAATTATTATTAATGGTGTCTGATTTGTATTCATGTAACATTCTCAGTATTTTAAGGTAACTGTCCCTATCAAGAAAATACGCATGGGCAATTAAGAAAACTTTATTCGGTTGAGAGTAGATAAAATAAAGGGAAATACTTGGGGCACAACAAAAAAATCAGCCAAAATAGCTAACAAATTATGCACAACATATATAATATAAAATGCACAATGTATTTCACATGCAATGCACAATATATTTCACCTATTGTGCACAACATATATCACATGTTGTAGCATCATCTTTCTTTATAATATGTGATATATGTTGTGCACATCATGTAATATATGGCGTGCATAATATGTAATATTCGTTGTGCAATTTATATTATACATGTTGTGCATAATTTGTTGGCTGTGTTGGTTGGTTTTTTTGTTGTGCCCCTAGCAATGCTCTAAAATAAATATATATATATATAATAATAAAAAAGACCATGGAAAATAAAAAGGGAAGAACATGCGAGGAGAGGGGAAAATAAAAAATTTTAAAAAAAATTATATATGTGAGAAAAAATATATCATCCAGATTACAGAGAGCAAAATGCAAAACTTTATATAGCTTGATAATTTGTTTAGAAAAAAAAACCATTTTTTAAATTTTTATAAATGAAATAGTAAAAATTGCAAACTTAATTTTAATTTTTACATTTAGGTTAGTTTTCACCGTTTTCTTCATTCATCATAAAATTCTGAAAATGAAAAAAATTGTAAAAACAAAATTTAAAATATTTTCTCAGATAAATCAAATTGACTCTTACTTTGTCGAAGGTGACAACAATCAATTAGTAGAAGCTATATATATAAAAGACAACAAAATCATAAGTAAATTAAATTAAAAAATGGGTTTCAAGAAATTAAATCAAAATGATATCAAAACTTTAGATCAAACAAGAAGGATTAACTTACAGTGAAGAAGAGAATTGTAGAAAACTCAAGGATCTAGTTCTTACTCAACGATCTAGTGCTTGAATAGAACATTAGAGAGAGATCCAAATTAAAGACAATGTGTGTGAGAGAGAGAGGATTCAAGAGAATTGAAGGAGGAGAGAGATCGATATTATGGAGTAATGTGCATATAGCTAAAGAGGCATCGTTTATGAGTATATATAGAGAGTAATCTTGCACTTACAAGACGTAGAAGTCAATAATAATAAGAACTTAAAATATATAAATTATTGATAGTATTATTTAATTCTTAAATATTCTTAAATTATTTATACAATTTATAATTTAATGAGTTGGCTCATTTCAATTGTATGCATGATTTATAAATTGTGGTAAAACCTTATAAATTTGTTTGAATAACATTGACCTCTAGCTCTATGGATGCATGATTTATTATACAATAAAGAGAAATATAAGTGTAATGATTTTATATATTTAAGGGAGACTATTGATGACTTAATAGTTTCACAAAATTAAAGATATTATAAGAAAATGTTAATACTAATTATTAGACATACAAAACTTTGTTATGTATCATATATAATTGTAATTTTTTTTTATTTATGATATGGTGATGTAAAATTATTATATATATGTTATTGTATATATAAGTTAAACTCATTATTTCAATTAATTCACCCAAATACATAATTTGCAAATAATTCATCGTGATAAATAAATGGGAGTTTTTTAATTTAATGTGAAAAGGAAGTTATTAAGTACATAGTTAATGCTCTTCTATATATATTGCCCCTATAATTGGTATATGTGAAAGGAAGAAATTGTGCAAGTTGCAATTAAGCAAATTAATGGCCAATGACTTTGGTTATAAATATATATAAATGGAAAGGGACACTTTTGTACATATTAGAGATACATGAATATATATATATATATATATATTTTCAGATAACGAGACACCTAAATTTATAATCTCTCTATGTTTTAATAATAAATGTATGTACTTCCATTTTTTATATGAAGATTGCTATTTGTATGATAAAAAAATAGTCAAAATAATTAATATATTATGCACAACATATTTCAACATGTTAAATATGTTGTACAATATATAATATACGATGTGCATAATACATATTATATATTATGCACAAATTTATTAACTGTTTTAACTAATTTTTTTTATTGTGCACAAGAGATTTCTGATTTTATATATTTCCCAACTCAATCTAAATTAGTTTATGAATGTACTAAAAAATGTTAAATTGATATCTAATATGGAATTGAGAGAGTAATTATATTTTACTCCCTCTGTTTTATTTATCTTAAAATTTTTCTTTTGTTTAAAATTAATTATCGTGTTTGATTTGGAATACATCTTTAATTGTTCTTTAGGCTCATTTTATCTCTCTTTTTAATTCACGCGAGAGAGAATAAGTGATGGCAAGTTGAGTGAATGTAACTTAATGAAGAGAGAGAGAAATAAATGAAAGAGTATTTTTATCTTTGACTTTCATTTTTTTCGAAGATTAATAATTAAGAGTTATTAAGCTTTACAATAAATATATATATAACTAACGTAGGTTTTATATAATTACGTACTTACATATTTCCTCCCTACTCTTGCGAAAAAGTCTCGCGTACTTTAGAGGTACATACCCCGTGTATGTACTCCGTATATAGTGTTTAAAAGCATTTCTTTTTATGCGGGTGTTTCTCACATCTATCCTTCTATTTGCATGTCTTCTCTGTTAAAGTGTATTTAATTTTTTTAAAAAAAATTAACCTTTGCACATATTGAGCCTCATTTTATTCATTTTTTTTCTTTTGCTTCATTTCTATATTCTCACCTTTAAGTGACTCTAGCTTTTCCTTATCAAAAAATCTCCTGTTATATATATATATATATATATATATATATTCTTTTTAAATAATTAATCTCTTGTTATATTTGACCTTGCATTCCACTAATATTTATATATTTACAAAAAATTATTAGATATTAAATATATTACCATAATAAATATGTACTTATTTAACATGTATAGTTCTATATTCTTTACTTATAATTTTGAAATTTAAATTAAGTGCTAGTTTGGATAAAGAGCTTAATTAAATCCTTATACATAAAAAACTTCTTAATAAGGACTTTAGTAATAAGTAACTTTTAAAAAAGTTATTTTGTGTTTGGAAATAAAATAATATAAGTGCTTATTTTGATTTCTAGTGGAAGTTTTTAGAATGTTGTGCAAAAACTTTTTTGAAGAAGTTAAATATTTTAACTTCTCCAAGAAGCACTTAAAATAACTTTTTAAAAAGTTAAAAGTTACATAAAAATTAATCCAGACATCTATATAATAACTTATAACTTATAAAAAGTTAAAAAAAGTTATAAATTTGCTATCCAAACTCACCCTAAGATTTAAATCATAAAAATTAATTAGTTGATATTTGTTTATGGGAAAAAATTATCATGCACTAATTATGTAAAAAAAATTATGCACTATCTGTCAATAGAAAAATTATAAATTTAATTTTAAAATGAATTTGATTTTCATCCACTGACAGTGCGTGTACAATTTTTTTAATCGGTCATCCAATCATGTGCTATCACGTCAGTCATAATTGTGTTTTCTCTCTCTCATTACCTGAAAAATCATAAAAACAGGTGTTTTGATTGGATGACAATATAAAATATTTTACACTGTCGCTACATCAAAATTAAACTCTTTTAAAATATATAAAATGTGTGAGAGAAAATTTTCATTATACTGTGAGCAACGTTTGTAAAATGTGTGAGCAACATTTGTAAAATGCGTGAGCAAATTTCCATTATAATATGAGCAATATTCATAAAATTTGTGAGTAAACATAGATCATATTGTGAGCAACTTGTGTGAGATATGTGAGCATAGTTTCAATAAATTGTGAATAATCTGTGTGAAAAGTATGAGCAAACATGCATTAAATTGTGAACAATTTGAGTATATTGTCTCAACAAAAAATATGTTAAATTATGATTAATTTTCTCAATATTTATAAGTAATTTATTTTGTATTGTAAGTAATATATGCTATATATTTGTGATTTGTGAGTGAAACTTGTGAGCAAGTTATGTAAAATAAGCATCGTATATAAATCTATTGTAAATTATTAAACTTATAAATCTATTAAACGCTCTATATTTTAATTTTTAATTAATATTTTTAATACACTTTAATTTTTTATAGTATATAATTATTTATATGTATATATTGTTAGATAAATATATATTATACATATTTTATTATATCTGGTTGAACTCCCGATCGAACCGATTGAATCTCTAAACCTCTAAACTCATATCCACCGTCTGTTTTAATTGCTGGCCCGGTTTTAAGAGCCTTGAAAATAAGTGAGCGAAATTTTTATTATAATGTGAACAATATTTGTAAAATGTGTAAGCAAACATGTATCTTACTAGAAGCGAGTTATGTAAAATATGAGAGCAAAATTTTATGTTACTGTAAGTAACTTGTGTGGTATTTATGAGCAAATTTACAATAAACAATGAGTAACTTGTGTAAAATATATGCGCAAACGTGCATAACATTTTGAAAAGAATTGTGTTAATGTATGAACAATATTGTGAATAAAATTGTTACATTATGATAAAATAAAAAGTAAATTGTAAAATTGTGAGAAATTTATGTTATATTGTGAGTAATTTGTTATTTTGTGCTTCAACAACCTCATCATCATAACTGTCTAAATTTAGAGAGATACTGTTAGTGAAGCGATGATCAAAGAAATTTATTGTATGTTCATTGAAGTAGTCAGTCATGTATTTGTAAGTGAATTAAGAAATTTAGATGAATTAAAAATTAATAAAAAAATATTTTCAATAAAAATTGTAAATTTAATTATAAGAAAAAAATAAGATAAAATTAAATACTTTTAATAAAAATAACAAAAAGAAAAAGGAGAAATATTAAAAGAGGGTAGGAGAAAGAAAGAAGAAAATTAGTAAAAGAAAAAATAAATAAATAGAGATAAAAGAAGAAGAAAGGAGTGGCAGACTAGCACGGGAAAAAAGGAAAAGAAAGAAGGAAAAAAAAAAAGAGAAATAATTGAGGAGTACAAATGGGAATAAGTATATTTGGAGTACATGGAGCATTACTCCTACTCTTGAGTAATTTTTGGGTAGACATATAGGCCCATGGTTTTAATATGGACCTATTTGATTAAAATTCTGAAAGTATATATATATTATTTCAGATGTAGTAATTATATAATACTTTTTCTATCAATGTTAGAAAGTATGGTCGGTCATAAAAGAAATTGTTCAATTGTTTGCTTAATTAGAAGCACTTTGTTTGTTTTTCTTTTTATTATTACTTTTTCAAGGACATATAATCAAATATTATATATATATTATTATTATCTTAACACGTGAACTAAGCCTTTTGACAATAGATGTATGAGTAATGAATAAAATAATGTAGGAATAAACCCTTCTTGATCACTTGCTGTTCGTTAATTTAAAATAATGTTTAATAATTAATTTTATTTGACTTTTGAAACAAAAGGGCCATCTAGTTGTGCGCACCAACCAGTCAATTAAAAGTACAAGTTCTTTTCAAATATAGTATAAATGTTATAAGCTAAGTTCACAAAAGGACATGTTATTCTTTAATTTAATTAAAAAATAATAACAATCGTGCGACAAAAAGAAATATACATATATATATATATATATATATATATATATATATATATAATAAAAAGTAATTAAAAGCAAAACTACCTCACTAAGTGAAACAAGTATATAATAATGCGTGCTGGTGTCATTGATCCGACCATACCATATATTGCAAAGTTTGGTAAGATTGTGCCTTACTAATAATATAATAATGCATGCATGTTTGTTAATTATAGGCTTTTGTATATATTTATATCAATACGTTCAAGTAGTATTCATTAATATGTGCTATATAAGACGTAATATGTGTTATATGTATGTGTATTGTACATATAGCACACATCATGTCTTATGTATAGATAACACACATTAAATTCTAATTTGATATATTTTTATTGTACCATAAATATTATTACATTTATATTCAAAAAGTAGTGCTAGCTAGATATATAGTGCTCATGAGTGGAGATATAGTGAAGGTATTTAATTTTTATTTTTTAATACCCAAATAAAGGTCAACTTAATTTTTTACTATTATTCAACACAATCGTAGTAGTGTCCATTAATTGTGTAGCCTGAATTCATATGGTAGGTTTATAGCTACAATAATAATGATTACTTTTAATATATTGAAAAGTATTAAGTGAAGTATTATTAAAAAAAGATATATTGATATTTTTTTATTGTTAAAAATAATTATAAATTATTTATTGATAATTAACTTCGTTAAAATGCTTAATATTTCATTTATTTTTATTTTATATACAATTACTCAATTATTACACACTTACACTATATTATAAAAAAATTAAATAGCTTGTCTGAAATTTATATGATATGATAAAATTTAACAAATTAAACGATTCAAGTAAAAATTAATAAATATAAATTCAATATAAAAAAAATAGGTATTTTACTATTATGTGGCATTTATCACTTATTATATTATATTTCTATATATATACTCATTTAATATCAGTACAATAAAAAAAATATATCTATTTCCTTCATTATCTCGCTACTATATATATTGGTCTCCTCTAGTACCTATATATCTATTACGATGAAGAGGGTATGAATAATCAAATGAAAAAGTCAAAACTAATTATGTTGATTAAAATTAATTGCGTGGCATTGTGGTTAATTCAAGAATAATGCAAATGACAATGACCAATTGGTGAGAGTGAATGATACCTCAAATAATAAAAAGAAATCTTATATATATATATATATTTATTTTTTCACTTATATATGCTTTAACTAAAATTTGAAAGACTAATGGAGAAAAAAAGACAAAAAGAATATAATAATAATATAATAATAAGGGTTCCCAAATCAAAGGAGAAAAGTTAAAGAATCTTTTGACAAATGAAATATGAATCTAAGACTTTCATCAAGCAATCATCACCAACTGATCATGAAATTAATTAAAAGATATAATATATACGTATTACGTTTAAGACATAAAATAAAGTTAGTAATAATGAATAGCAAATTAAATATATAGGTATAGGCCGGTACGTACGATCAATTATGAAGCACTTCTTCAATTGTACAATAATTATACATCAAACTAATATTCAACTCGTGTTATTTATCATACGTAATATGTATCATATATAATATTTGTTATATAGACAAACATTTACATAATACACGTTAAATACTAATGGATGTATTTATGTTATACATCAATCCTTTTTCGTTCTTCAACACGGCATTGCATGACTAATAGTAAAATCCAACAATGAGTGAAGCACCTAGATCGAGTCACCTAAATTAAGTTGTTCGAATTCACTAATGAGTACTTAATTAAGAGTAATAAATTTTGAAAAGAAAAAATTTAAGGGCTCGATCTATTTACTATTTCTATTTCTCCTAATTTCATTTTTGCTTAAATGCCAAACAAACGTATTATTTTTTAATTAATCACGTCTTATTGAGGGTGTCTTTTATTAAGTTGAATTATGCTAACTTAAGTACTAATTTGTCCCATATATTGACAATCACATACATAATTAAAGGCGATAGATAATTTGATTTTTTCATCTTTCTCCCCCCTAAACCTACTAACCTAGCATGGTTCAAATCTAACCTCTTGCGGAATGATTGAATGAGAGCATTATTGGGGATTGAATTCTGCATTGTTTTATATATACATATACTTTGATATTATGTTAAAAAAACATTTTAAATAAAAATTTAAATTAAAGTTATGGAATTGAGACTTTATAAATACATAATTTTTTTTCTTTCGGGTTAAAAAGAATAATATTAATCCCTTATTTAGATAAGAAGTTTATTATGGTCGTGCTCGGTAGCTTTTTTGTGATGCCTAAAATTATGATAGTACCGTGCAATAAAAATATGTTCAATTAGTATCAAATATAATATGTAACATACGTACGTGTGCTATACATATATCACACATCATATATTTACATATTATATATAATACACATTAGATACTATTTGAACGTATTTCTGTTACACAAAAAATATTACTGATTATTATAATAATATAATGCAAAGCTGAAAGTGTTGATTTGATAGTTGGTTACGCGTTATTCTATGTGTTTAATGCTTTTAAATATCCTACAGGTGAACTTAGTACCATCCTAATTCCAACAACTCCTCACTATTAATTAATTATTATTGGTTGTGAAGAAAGTGGACATTAAGATATATTTTCCTAACTGCACCTTCTTTGCAATCAATATAGGATTGGACAAAATAACTAATCTCGTATCTAGAAGACTACTTCAATACATAATATATAATTAATCACAAGAGACCTTTATTTTGTGCCTCATTATTGTTATATACCTTGAATTGAACAATCAATCTTCAATATTATATATAGGTTATTTAAGTACTTTTTTAATTAAGATCACTAAGTAATAAATAATTAAACATCTCTAATTAAGATCACCCAGATTCTATATTGCTATATATATATGGTAGATCATTGCTATAGGCTTTTTATAAGATAAAAATACATAAATAAGTGTTTGATTATGTAGATACAACGAAAGTTTTATATTTTAAGATAGAAAATTTGTATATTTTTGTACTCTTGAAAAAATATAGATAAAAGAGACATAAAATTAAAAAGAATAACAAAGAAATCATTATTTTTAATTGTTTACACTAATTTAAAGGTGATATGAGGATTTTATATATATTTTTATGTTTTCATTTTCATTATCTCTGTATTTTTATCATATCTTATACATCATAACAAACACAATCTTAGGTGTTCCAATTATTTATTAGGGTGATGCTAAATGAACAATACAAAATCAGCCCAATCAGCCAATAAATGAGATTTTGGGTCATAATTACTCAGCTCATTACAATCTCAATGATTATTTGGGCCAAAACTAAAGCCAAAATAGGCTCATTGACTTAATGGACTGGTTTTTGATGGTCCACTTAGCATTATTGTATTTATTATATATATTCACTTAACCACTATATATCCATCATCATCAAGTGATTTGTTAATTATTATTTTGGTGCGTGTAGCATATTATTACTACTAATTTATTTGAAAGAACAATTTCTATAATAGTTATAATGTTGGGTGTGACATACAATTCATTTGGGCATGCAATAATATATATATGGGCATTAAGTCGGGCACACAAGAATTTTCCTTTCATTACTATATATGTAGTTATTCAAACATTTAGCAATAAATATATTACTATATGTGTAGTATTTTTAATTTCGAACTCAAATAATTTGTTTTCTTTAATTATAAAAGAAAGAAACATAATATTAGATTTTTTTTTCCCAATCAAAATGATTAGGTATTGTTCATTTTTAATTTTGGGATGTGGGTATATACATATATATGATGGGTTCTATTTTAAGTGAAGTCCAAAAAGTCATCTTTAATTAGGCCCTTCAGCAAGTGGGATAGATAGATGGACTTTATAAGCAAACTAAGGAGCAGTGTTTGTCGAATTGTCCAAATTTATTTAAAAATTAAAAAAAAAGACGTATAGGGCTTGAAGTAGTATTATAGTACTAGATACATACGATAGTACAACATGTACATCAAACACACATCCATCAACCATTCATCAAGGTATTATGTAATTTGTGGATCCACCATTTAAAATAAAAATTCAAATTCGCACACATATCTCCCACTCTTTAATGGTAATAATAATCTTTGATGGATGTTTGATAGATAAAATATTGATTTATGTCTATCATTTTCGGTACTAGATATGAACAAACCACTAATTTTAACGAGAGTTTAATTTATTAAAGAGAATTTTTCAAGATTCAAATCAAAATTATGACTAGTATGAACAAAAGGTTGAATCAATTGTGCCAACACTGACTAAGTACACATATATAAAGTCTGTGATTAATAAGATTTTGTTACTTTATATAATACTTGACGTAATGCACTTCTAATCCTACACTTATCAAAAAAGCCTAATTAGTATTAGTATTTGAATTTAATTTTTTTCAACTGAGAGTGTATAATTTTTGTACACAGTTATCCAAACATATGTTGTCACATCAGCTAAGATTGTATTTTCTCTCTCCCACTACTTGAAAAGTCATACAAACAGAATGTTTTGATTGGATGACAATATAAAACATCTTTACATTGTCAGTGCATCAAAATTAAATTGTTAGTATTTTTAAAATAGTTAATGAGTCTTAATTTAATAACTTAAGCTTGGAAGAGAGTTAATTTCTTAACATAGTATCATAACTTTTTCAATTAAGTGGTCAATTATTGATAAAGTTGGACAAACTATAAATCATATATAGTTGGATATAATACTCGATCTTTGCTAATATATAATATGGTAATGTCATTACTTACCCTAATTAAAGCCTAATAAGAATGAGAAATTCGATCACATGTATAAGTTCAATTCGGGGTCCATTTAATTTGGCATCCAAACGATGAAACGAGCTAACAAACACTACTACTTGTCCTTTGTTAAATTGTTATGTATCTAAAGGGTTAATAAATATATTTGGCTACAAAAAAGAATTATTATTTACCTGTATATATAGAATGGAGACACAATGAAGAAAAGTGATAGAAGTTGATACATTGTGGTCCTCATCCCATCCCAATAATGTCCCTAATAAGTTTAAGCCAAAGTTTGGTTTTCCCTTATAAGTGGTCAAAATTCAAAAGGGGTACACTCACTATTGCCACCACACTATGGTTTTTCATTCATGTACATGTATACCCATCAATAATTATTCAACTTTTAGTATTTATTTTAGGATTTTTTTACACTGTCAGCCAATAATTATATACTCCCTCCATTTTTTTTAATTGTCCATCCAGTTTTAAATGCGCGCGGGTATTTAGGAAATGATTGGTGTTGTAAAAAAATTAACAAAATGTATACCTACTTTACTAAATTACCCTTTATTACTTTACTTGGTAAAAGAGTAAAAGAGATTAATGAGTAGTATTAAATAGAGAGAAAATAATAAATTTTGTCTCAAAATTTAAAATGGACAATTAAAAAAAAAAATACACATCTCTAAATTGGACAATTAAAAAAAACGGAGGGAGTATTTTGTTATGATATTGAATTCTCTTATTACTTAAAAAACATGTAAATGAAGCATTTTGATTAACTTATATTATAATATTATAAGTGTATTGAAATTAAACTTTTTATCCCTTAATTATTAGGGTTTAGATGCCAACATATGTTAATTGTATATGATGGACTTTTCGCTCATATATCTTTATTATGAATCATGCTCAATTATCATTTTTTTTACTAGTGAATAATTACCAAGTAGCTATATGAGTGTTTGATAAGCTTAAAAATATAACATGACCTAATAGTTCAACAATTAAAAAAGAACAAGCAAAGAATTATATGTTATATATATATGGTAATCTCTTCAATATTTGAGATATTATTATAAGAGGAATTCTTAATTGTACAAAGAGTAAGAGATTTTATATTCCAAATCTTATTTTAGATTTTATATAAGCTGATCAGTGTAGTTTATTTTTTATATTTTATTTACGTTTAAGAATTAAAATCACTTAAAGCAAGAAAAAAGAATGTGTGCTTCAAGATTAATAATACATAGAGAGGAACTTTTCCTCCACACTGAACTTTCTCGGCCAAATGAAAAAAAATATATACTAAGATTTTGGACATTGACATTTGAACTAAGTTATGGTTTAATTTGTAAGTTTTGTGAGCCATATCATGTGCACCAAAAGTTTCTAGTGTTATTATCTCTGCCCTGTCAAATGTGGCTTTGTCCCTTTAAGGATATATATATATATATGCATAGGAAAATAATGCATGAACGTAGACATTTAACTTAAATGAGAAAAATAATATAATGAAAAATGAATTGAAAAAATAATAATAAAATTTTGATATATTTCATCAATAAAAATACTTGAATATTTGAAAATAATAGGTGCTCAATAAATATATATATAGGTGTCGGTGGCATAACTTTTCTGGTTTCATCATATAAATCAAATTAGATCACAACAATAAAATTTCAAATTAATTTGCCAAATATGACTAATTGATTCTCCTTTGAGACTTTTGGAGTTTTCTGTGGGCGAGACCTGGCCGGGGGCACCATATAATTTGCTTCATGTATTAATACAAGTTTGGTAGATTATGAAAGTATTATTTCTCTTATATTATATAATAAGTCATACAAACATAGTATTTCTATTAAATGTTAGTATAAAATATATTTATACTATTAGTACATTAAAATTAATAAACTTATATATATAACAATAAGTGTGAGTATACAAGTTCCATATTTCTTAAATTTGGGATAAATTAAGTGAGTGATACATATTTGGTAGGATTCATAAATCTAGTGTTTAAGGTTTTAGATTATGATATGGTGTCCTATTATATATCTACTTAATTGTGTGGTTTTTATTTGGTCCGTTTATTATATCTCATATCTCCTCAGATATTGCGTGCTCTGCTCGTAACTAACATACATATGGATAGTTATTAGTATGAGATTTTGATATATTATTATGTATTATGTATGTATGTATATATATAGTAGAATTCAATCTTAATAGGAAGAAAATGGAAGCAATGCAAACCAAAACCTTTGACTATATATAGATGGTGTAAGAGATGATAGGTTATAGGATTATTGTCATGGACCAATTTAATTTTAAAGGTTGATGAGCAATTTAATAAAATGAAGAAATTTGTTATTTGAAAGAAACAAATAGTCAAATATGACCTATATATACACGCAACAAACTGAAGACAAACAAAATTGAAGGATTTATTAGGCTTATTATGTCCTTTTTGTTTCAATAAATAAAGATATTTATTAGGATTTATTAGGCTTATGATGCTACACTATGTGATATATATATATATATATTGTGCACAACAGATGATATATAAATATATTGACTGTTTTGACTGATTTTTTATTGTGTAATAAGTATTTTCCCTAATTTAATCATTAAATTCAAAGCTCTCGATACCAAATATATCAAATTTATATAAACTTATTCATACAATATATCTAATCATAACAATCAATGATATATCAAATAGAATAATGGTGTGAATGATTTTATACTTAGAAAAATGTAGCAAATTTTATCTCTAAGAGCTTGAGCTAGCTAGGAAAATATGGGAAATACTTGGAGCACAACAAAAAATCAGCCAAAACAACTAATAAATTATGCACAACATATATAATATAAAATGCACAATATATATCATATGCAATGCACAATATATTTCACTTATTGTGCACAACATATATCACATGTTGTAACATCATTTTTCTTTATAACATGTGATATATGTTGTGCATATCATGTAATATATGGCGTGCACAATATGTAATATTCGTTGTGCAATTTATATTATACATATTATGTATAATTTGTTGGCTGTGTTGGCTGGTTTTTTATCGTGCCCCTAGCAATACTCGAAAAATATTTATGCTTATCCAATAGCTGCTAAAATTCCATCTAGAGTTCAAACTATATATGATTTCGTTTTCATGCTTTTTTAAAAAATTTCTACTAAATTTATTCCATGATAATGTTACAAAGTTTACTAGCCATCTATCACACCATTAATTACACACGTCCACATTATTCTCGAAGATTATAGATGAATTATAATTTTTATTATTATATTAAGAAACTAATTATTCACTCATCACCATCTTGAATTCAAGTGGCTCAAAATCGTTAGGTGAATAATGATGAGATGCTTTTTGATTTGCTAGGTTAGTGCGCCCCTAGTTTTAATTTGCGAATGATTATTATAACTATTAATTATTATTGTGTTATCTAATATACTTTAAAGTCAAACATATACTTTTCATCTAGAATATTTTGAGTAACTTTTTCATAAAATCATCCAATTATATCATCATCTCATTTATAATTATATTTTCTCTCTTTAATTAACTAATGAAAAATTATACAAACATGATATTTTGATTATATGTTAGTACGTGTAAAATATATATTTACACTGTCAGTGTATAAAAATTATATATATATATATAGTTTAATTTTGATGCACCGACAATGTAAAAGGTGTCCAATCAAAACACTTGTTTATATGATTTTTCATGTATAGTGGGGAGAGAAAATACAATTATAACTGACGTGACAACACATGAGACTGGATGACTTGTGTAAAAAGTTGTACATTATCAATGAATGAAAATTAATATATATATATATATATATATATATATATATATATATATGAAAGAGAAATTGGTCAAGCGAAAAACATGGTAGTGTCTTGAAAGTACATACATAGTTCACAAATTGAAGCCACATGACATTGACAAAACATATGAACAGAAAACACAATATGTATATATATTTGTGTAGGGCAACAAAATATATATAAGAGCACAAACAATAATAAATGTATGTATAACGTGATGTTAAACTTTTTGAAAGTAGAAAATTCTCGAGATTTAAAATATCTATTGCTGCAATTGTACTTCTTCATATAGTACGATTTGATCCACATTTTTATATGCATTTGGCCGCACATTTTAAGTAGAGTTTAATTACTAAGCACGATATATAGTGCAACAGTATCTTACACTAATATTCAATTGTATATTATCACATATCACGTAAAAAATATAATTAATGAAAAATATTTGAATATAATTACGTAAATGTTTGATATATACTAATACATATACTTATAATAGTATACAATATTTATTTTTATCATTAAATTTTAAGCATTTTAACATAACAATAAAATATACTTAAAATTCAATAATAAATATGAAATTTTATATAATTATTATACGTATTTATATTGTATATATGTATAGTTTTACTCATTAGATAATAATGTCCTCATCAACAAAGGTCATGTTTAGTGCAACGACTTGTGTAGGGTAAGTATATATGTAGCTCTATTAACTTGACTAGTTGACTTGATTCAATGCGCGAAATATAAAATTCAGATATATATACAATATAAAATCTTATTTTAATCATATAAGCTCATATATATATATATATATATATAATAAGGGAAATACGTGGTACATAACAAAAAATCAGCCAAAACAGCCAACAAGTTGTGTACAACATATATCATATGTTACAGCATCATCTTTCTTTACAACATGTTATATATGTTGTACACATCATGTGCTTTATGGTGTGCACAACATATAATATTCGTTGTGCAATTTATGTTATATATGTTGTGCACAATTTGTTGGCTGTGTTGACTGATTTTTTGTTGTGCCTCTAGCAATGCTCTATATAATAATATAATTAATATAAATAAAATTGGAAGTTTGCAACTCAATCAAAATTATAAACGTGAAACTAAATATCTTAAGATAAAATCTTTGAATCTTCTTGTATATATATGTATTAAATTAGCAATTTATCATTTTTTATGTAAGACAACACTCACTTTATTTTCTACTATATATAATTAGAGACTAATATGTACTATTGGTTAGAGAGGTTAAGATGTTAGTTAGGTAGGTGGTTAGTTACTTTAACATACATATATACCAATATAAGACTTAATGTACTATTGTATTAGTCATCACTTTTTATTATTTAATCAATTTCATCTTCACATATTTACTTGAATTCTCTATAATTTTGAGTTGAAAGTTCAACATAAACTAATTTATCATTAAAAAAAATTCAAACCTAACAACATATTCCAAGAACAAGTCATTTTTTTTAAATAGTAAATGACTCTATGAATCTAATTGATTTTTTTTAAAACTTTTATAAATCAAAGAGACTCGATCAATTATTTTAATAAAATTATATAAATATATGAATTAATTAATAATTTAATTATGAGTGGTTAAATCAATCACACACATTATTTTAAAGGAATTTTTAGTTAATTAATGAGTGATTAAATCAAAGATGTTTGCTGAGTTAGTAACAAAAGATTAAACATCAGCGTAAAAACTTTTCATACTCATCACAATATATTATAATCAAACTCTTTAATTAAACCTAAAAAATATTATCTTATATGTTAGAAAATGTTATATTATAGATAGATAAACACCAAATTAGAGTAGCTTAATGGTGAAAATTGGAAAAAGATGGAACCATCACTATTTGAGAGTGAGAGAGAGAGAGAGAGGCCTCATGCAAGGCGCCAAAAAGAGAGAAAGATTGCAATCTTAGCGGGAATTTTTGAAAGTCGTTCCTATTTTATTTTCCTTAAACAATAATTACTATTATTATATTATATTTAATTTAGTTATCCTAAAAAAGTAATATATGTATTATTTTATTCGACAAGATCACATGATGGCATTAAATAACGGCCATGCGTTAACCACGCTCCTCCGCTAAGTAATCGACACGTGTCAAGTTGTCAGCCAGAATGTCGCGGAGCATGGGATCAAAGCTTCGCTTTCATTGATTGGTGTGTCCAATGAAACAAAATACTCTCTTATGTGTCCCTCTCTTATTGCTCTCTATTTCGGTCCCTTTACTAATTATTTTATATTTTAAATAACAAAATCACCTATTATAAATTGTCATATGTATATGATAATTTAATTTTTTAAATTTTAAATTAATATAAGATTAAAAATTGAACTAATAATTTTAAAAAATTAAATTATTATATATAATAATTGATGGTGCATGACTAATTTAATGATGTATAAAAATAATATTTCTTAATATTTTATTTGCTTTTGTGCAAATCAATAATCATCTATTAAATATGAGGTTTTTTTTTCAATGGTGTTTCTTTTTTAATACATTCAAAAATATATAAAACTACCAACATTTATTTAACAATTAAAAACAACCTTATATATATTCCAATTTTTTTGGAAATATAGCATATCAAACCCATGTAAAAACTAGCCATACATTTAGTATATTCTAAATAATTATGATTTCTATAGATCTTGAAATATATATCTTCGTAACAATTAACTTAAAAAATTCATTAATTTAAAATTTACTCTTTATATATATTTGATTTGAGATTTTAAATCACTATAATATTTTTTATAGACATATATTGATGATATGCACATCAAATTAAGAGGATTAATTTTACATTTCTCCATTTGAATTTGGTCAATCTTATATGGACTAAATCATATATATATATATATATATATATATATATATATATATATATATATATAGCTAGAGTGTCAATTTTATATGCATAAGACTTTATTTTCATATATCCAATTAGTACCTAACTAACATTAATTAATTTTAACATTTTTGAGCATATAATAAGTCATAGCTAGAAATGAAATATGGTGGGGGAAGTAGATCTAGAGGGCTATGGACCACGAGGATGCAGTGGGGGCACTAAATGGAAAATGGGAGAAAAATATAAAAATAATATATATAGAATGAATATATAATAATGTTATATATGTGTACTATATATGATGGTGGCATTGTGTCATCACTTGTGAAACAACACAATCAACAACTTGGGTTTCATTTAAGGAATTTTGTCATTTTCTAATATGGATCCTCTAATTAATTATCTGAGCAATCAAATATATATTGTCACACTTGAGAGTTTTATAGTGCATTTTTTTATGCAATTCCTTAATTTCATTTTTTTTATATATTATTTTTCAACCGACATTTATATGTACAAGGAGCTTTAGAATTATAAATAGAGGAGAGAATAATAACTATTGATTTTGTAGAGGAGTAGGAATGCTATGCGGCAGTTTAATTGGTAATAATGTTGGTCGTACAATATATATATATATGTCTAATTAATATTTAATATGTATATTATATTATATATAGCATACATTAGATATTAGTTGAACGTATTTGATATAATAATTCTTGATTTGCAACGTCATATATCCCTTGCGACTTTTTATTTAGCTGATGAGATTAGAGCATTGCTGGAAACACAACAAAAAATCAGTTAAAATAATCAACAAATGAGAATTCGGGCCACAATCATCCAGCCCATTAAAAATATACTCATTATTAAAATGTTATTTGGGCCATAAAATATTAAATGAGCTTTGTTAGCTGTTGCCTGGTTTTTTTATTGTTCTTCAGCCATTGTGATGGGATTAATATATGTTTGTCTTGTGTTTATGTGCTTTGTATTAAATTTTTATATCTCCTAAAATCTAGGCTTAAAAAATCTTTATAGACATAACTTTACTTTTACGGTTAAGTTCACTCAATTTTACTATACTTAACTTATAGTATATGAACTTGATTTAAATAATGATGTTTTAACAAGGAAAATGATATATATACACTCAAATAATAAATGTAGACATTTTTGACCAGGGTGACAAAAAATGATGAACCTAAAATCAATTAAACGAAGAAAGTAAATCACGGTGAAAATGATTGGATCTACATATTCTATAAATAAAATGTTTGAATACTTGGTCGTAATAGATGTACAAATAACACCTAATCTTTTGATAATGCAAACTTGTATTGTTTTCATCATGTATATGCTTAAGATTTGGACAAATTTAATTTGTTTTTGCTTTTAGTTTATATTATATATAACTGACCTATCTATTGTTATAGTTACTTTATTTTCTCATTTGTAGACATATCCTCAAGATTGGAAATGAAGCTAAGCAAGTACTCATTACCCCTTGTAATTTCATACTCTTAGATTTTGTTGTTAATTCCATTTTAATACTCCAATTTTTCATCTCAATCATTGAATTTATTATTAGATATTTCATTGATACCCAAATTTAAATGTCAATGTACTCCTCTTATGATAAACTATAATCCGTACTATAAAGTTTTTATGCATGTTATTTTATGATTGAAAACTTCCTCTAGAAGGTAGTAATACTTTCCTAGATTTATGCATATGGAGTATATATACTTACATATTAGAGCTTGTGTTGTTATACACATTTAATTTTAGTGTAATTGATCATACATTTTGATTTGTTTTAATACATACATAATATTTTTTAATTTCAATATATAGATTTTATCATATATTTTAACCTAGGCCTAGTCTAAATAAACCACTCATGAGTGAGTTACATCAAGTCGAGTTGAAGACAAATTGTTCTATATAAGTACAACACACATTAAATAGTTGTTGGATGATATTTCTATTATACGTAAATATTATTGTTTTTAAATCATGCATCATTTAGCTAGTGTAGAAACTATAAAGTGGTGACTTCTACATTTACCATGGTTGCACATGAAGCAGAGACATGCATCAATTATTGTTGGGGCAAGAATATATGCATTTTTACTCATTTTCTTATGGTGTTTTCATTTCCATATTCTTGGATAAATTTACTAATATATATATATATATATATATATATAAGTTTAGGGTTATATATATTATTCTGTTCCTAGTGCGGTTGCAAACTAAGGTGAGACAAACATTGTTGGAGCCAGAATATATATTGAATCATCACTTAATTTGGCTAAGCGATAATAGAGTTAGTTATATGTATTGTATCATATTTCAACCACATTTTATGTCCCCTCACCTAATTTAATTAGTGATTTATACATATTCATAATAATCAATCAATGGAATTACACAAATTTATAAATTTTCATAATAAAAAAGTAATTTTTTATATACCATAATAACAACCGACTATTTTAGTGGTAAAAAATCAATTACAACACTATATAATAGTCCGTTATTATTACCATTTTTTTTATAGCTTGAAGTGATTACAATAATGCTAAATCTCAGGAGTAATTCCAAATTTTGTTAAGGCACTCATATGTATGAAATTGATATTTCCAAAATAAAAATATTAGTACTAATTTATACATCAAGTAATCTGAATTCACATAAACATAAAATAATTATGTGTCACATTTATGTCAATTTGACCATAGAACCACTATAACCCCCCTAAAGAAAACTGGGGTAAAATAGTTTATTTTTTTACATTAAGTTGGTGCTAGAATAACATATGATGAAAGAATCATTTTTGTTAACAAAAGGTGAGACCAATTAACATTATAAGTTGACTTGCATGTAAAATGAGATAGATCTTCAAGAATTATGAACAAAAATACTTTTTATTTAATGAACTATTTTGTCAACAATATGATATTTCAAGAACTGCTTTCACTGGTTACATTCAGATAAATTAATTTTATGATTTATAAAAAATATTAAAATAACTATTAGTATGAAAATTACAAAGTCTTAAGTAACAATAATTTTCTAGTTAAAATAGTCAAAAAGTCCATTTTAATATTTTTTTGTCCATATAACATTTTTTAATTATATATATTTTTAATGAGCTGATGAGTAATTTAAGCCTAAACTATTATCTTTTAGAAAAATTATTAGGTGTTCCAAGAGCAAAAGATTTTTTTCTCTGCACCATTTATTGCATGACACATAATTCAAAAAGTTAACTATAGTGGGAAGGGAAGATGTTAAGTTTATAATAAGGGGATTAAATATCTTATGTGTCATGCAATGAATGGTGCAGAACAAAAAAATCTCTTACTCTTATTGTACCTAATAATTTCTCTTATTTTTGACCGTTTATGCTGATATAATTTTGTAATTCTAGTAAAACTATATGAAATTGAGAGAATAATAATTAAAATGGTTCTCAAAGACTAAAACATGGAATATTTTAGGGATCAAAATGTAGTTTTCCTTTCTAAATATTTTAGTATATCACTTAATTTTTCCCTCGTGTGTTAAACCCTTTTGAAGTATCTTTTTCACCGCCCTGTGAATATTTTTTATCAGGTGTTGGAAAATTAAAAAAAAAGAAACATAAATGTTTGGGACATAACAAAAAACCAGTCAACACAGCCAACAAAGTCCATTTAACACTTTAAGACCCAAATAGCACTTTTAATCATGAGTATATTTTTAATGGATTTAGTAGTCGTGACCCAAATTCCTATTTGTTGGCTATTTTGACTGATTTTTTTGTTGTGTCACAATGCTAAAAAAGAAATATCATTTTCCACTCTACTCGGTTTTCAAAAATATCTCCTTAAACCTCATTCACTCTTTCACTTTCCTCCATGGACAATTTTCTCTCTTCTTCCTCCTTCTTCTTCTTCTTCAACCTCACTCTTCTTCATCTCTTTCACTACCTTTCATAGCCCCTTTTCTTAAATTTACTTACTTTCCCCCAAAGTTCCCTTCCTTTTTCAATTCACCCTTTTTCCCTCAGCTATTGTTTCTATTTTAGACCATTTTTTTTTTGCTTCAATTTTAAGTGTTGTTAGGGGTTTTCTGAATTCGTCGAGATAATAAAACACTGTTCTGATTATAAAGTTGCACTCTTTTTTGAGATTCAGGAACTGGGTATGTGGTAATTTTCTCTGTAGATCTTTATTTTTATCCATTTTTGCTTCATGGGTATCTAGATTTTGAGGTGAGGCATTGGGGTTAGTGTTTGGTAGCTCATAAAGTTTGTTCCTTTGGAAGTTTTTCTATATTGTGTTTTTGCTTCATCAATCAAGTTTCAATTTTGTGTTCAGTTCTCAGCTACTTATGAACAATTGAGATCTGGGTTTATGTAAAATTTTTTAAATTGATTCGTTAAAAAAAAATTGTCTTTTATTTTGTTATGCCATTTCAGTTCATTGGATAGATACTCAGTATTAATTGGTGAAAAGACAATGGTTTACCAGTTTTCATTTTTCTTCTGGTTATTACATGATTGATTATTTTTTTAGTTTCCTAAGATGTGGTTGGTAGAATTGGGATTTTATTTTCATGCTGAAGAAATTCTTGTTATTGTCAAAACCATGGTATAACATTTGATTAATTATTTGAAAGGAAATGCTAAACTTGCTAATTGTGATTTGAACTTGCTGGTTTAACCTACTTATGTCTTCTTTAGCATAGTAACAAGTTTAATTGTCATCTCTTCCTTAAGGATAAACTTTCAGATGGATTTATTTATTTATTTTGCTTGATAGTTTTGCTGATTGAAAGATTGATATACTTATCTAAGCATTAGCATGTTTTGAAAGTTCTAACATTATTCTTGTTGTTTCAGATGAAAACTGCTTTGAATTGATGCTACAATAGTCATATATGCAAACTTTATTGAATCCAAAGAAAGTTTGTGATTATTTAAATTGCCAAAGGACATGTGGTTAGCCCTCTTTCAGCTGAAATGAAGAACATGCAGGTTTCTCCCATTATATTCCTTTGGTGTTAATACTTAGCTCCCAATGTTTGCTGAGAATATTAATGATATGAATACATGATATTGTTCTTTTTTACAATGCGGTTATAATCATCAAAATTGACCATGATGGGTATTATTGAGAGGAAAAATCTACCTTTTTTGGTGCGAAGCACTTGAATTCCTATGCCGGTTCAATTTGTCTAATTCACTGTAATCCGATGTTAAGCGAACAAATATGGAGATATTTGATGCTCTGAATAGTTAATAAACATTGAGTCTTTTGTATTCAATACTAAATTATATTTCCGTGCTTTCATGTTTCTACTCTCTGTGACACAATGTCTGATTAATCTTCCAGATTTGTCTCATAACACTTTTTGTTTCTTCCATGTATTATAATTAATTGAATAAGTAAGCTAAATAAACCTTTTTATGGATTTGCAGAGTACAGAGGAATTACAGTCATCAACTCAAGCTTCTCATGAGCCCAAAAGTGAACCACCAAACAATCACACAAGTGATGCTCCCGTTACAGACTCCGGTTCAGCATCTGCCTCTAGCAATGATAGCAAGAAGGTTTCACGGCAAGATATTGAGCTTGTAAGAATGTCCATGACCATAATTCCATTATTTGCCAAGCTTCGGCTATTTTTTCTTTTTTGCAACTCTCTACTTTTCCGCTTACTTCCTATATCTCGTGGATTCAATTGTTAATTACAGAAGCTAATGTGGACTAATACATTTCTTTCCTTTATTGATTAAATATTTGAACTGATTTTTTGTAGGTCCAGAATTTAATAGAAAGGTGCCTACAGTTATATATGAATAAAGATGAAGTAGTTAAGACACTACTGACACGGGCAAAGATAGATCCTGGATTTACAACACTTGGTAGGTATTTTGAGGTCTCCGTAATGCCATCTTTATTTTGCATTGTTTTAATGCTAATGATTATAGTGTAGTGTACCTTGTATGCTGTTCATAAAAAAACCTTTTTATCTTAATCAATGATTTTCCGCATTTTATTTGAAGTGGTTTTATACGCAGGAAGTGGAACCCCCATGTTTCTTTACGTTCTGATTGGTGCTTTTCTATTTGTTGGTTTAGTTTGGCAGAAGTTGGAAGAAGAGAATGCTGATTTCTTCAGAGCATACTATATCAGGCTAAAATTGAAAAAACAAATACTTCTGTTCAATCATTTGCTTGAGCATCAGTATCATCTGATGAATCGTCCTGTGCCGGCAAAGGTTCCATTGGCTCCAATACAGAACGGAATCCATCCGATGCCTGGTAAATTCTTGCCCTCTCAGCAGAGTGTGTGTGTATGCACTGAAGTCTTTAGATATCTACTTCTGCCATTTTTTCTTATATATTTGATATTTGCTATCATAGCACCGAGTTTGATTATGTTTTTCTCTTTCACCATGTACTTTAACATCGTTTGTTTGCAGTGCAGTCAACAACCTACCTATGGGATATCCAGTGCTACAACCGCCTCCGATGGCTGCGGCTGGTCAACCTCATATGGACTCCATGGGTTGTGGTATATCAAGTTGTCATGTGGTTAATGGGGTTCCTGCGCCGAGCAATTTTCATAATCCCATGCGGATGAATTCTGGAAATGAGTGAGAACTTTGTCCAATTACACATAACTCTTTCATAGTTATCTTTTATATTTTAGTTTGCTGAAACGTGTGAATTATCTTGTGTAGTTAAAAACAATTGATTTTGGTAATGAACTGTATAGTAGTGTGACTCATAGTGTTCTGTTTGCAAAAATGGTCTATGTTTATGTAGTGGATCTTCGTCTTTCCGATTTTTCTTTTTTTAAGTATTTGGATTGATAGAAAATTCTAATAGTAGTTGCTTTTGTTCTTGTTGAAGTATGGTGATGGACCACAGTGGTCCTGAAATGGCTCCTGTAATTCCACCAAATGGCGCAATGTCGTCGGTGTCAGATATGCCCGTGAGCCCGACATCGGTAGCATCCAGTGGCCATTTCCCCTTCACTGCATCAGAAATATCAGGAATGGGGGCAGATGCATCAGCCCTTGACACAGCATTTACATCTGATGTGGCGAGTTCGGTAGGCCTACAGCTTGCACCGGATGGCGGCACAGGAAGATCACTAGATCAAATTCAGTGGAACTTTAGCCTCTCTGATCTAACAGCAGATTTGCCAAACTTGGGAGGTAATTTACTTTTAACATTAGTAAATGCAGAAAACGGATTATTCTTCTAAGTTTTCATGTCCACTCTTCCTTCCTATGTTGCACGGATACTGGTACGAGTGTTCGGTATAACACGTAAAATACATTTAAAAGTACCAAAAAGTATTGATAAAGTGTCTGATACCCATATGTATTTGATACGGGTACGTTGACTATTTTGAAATATCTGAACGTTAGAGCTTTCGGGACTTTGCTTTACTTATGGATTATCTTGCATTCATTTGCAGATCTAGGAGCTCTTGGAAACTATCCTAGTTCACCATTTTTGGCATCTGATTCAGACATTTTGCTTGAATCTCCAGACCAACAGGATATAGGTAATGTAAAAAACAACACTATTTGGAAACTGTCATTTTAGACTCGAGTTTACAGTGAATCCTGCACATGACACAATATCAACCAATACTTGAACAGATGATATGTTATCATGTGTAGGATTCACCGAGAGTCTACGACTACAATACCATTACTCTTTCCTTGAATGTACTAAATCTAAATGGCTTTAATTTTTTTTTAATATTTTTTTCAGTGGATGATTTCTTTGTTAATTCTGATCCACCATGCTCACAATCAGATGAGGAGAAATCTTGAACAAAGTTGAAGAGTGAGGCCAAAAGTTGTGTTTCACATTAAAAATTTGTTAGCTTAGGGCAAAAAACAAACAAAGATTAGGACTAATAATAAATGTCATCTATCTAGCTTAGTTTGGCATAATACAGGCTTTACTATTAATCAAGTGTAGTCACAGCCTGAATCTATTAATATTAATATTATTATTATTATGGTAGCTTTAATGTTTTGTATTCTTTTGAGAGAGATATTATGTGTTATGAGGAATTGATATATTTGATTATATGCATTTTGGATTTATGCTGCTTGGATCCTTGTCGGTGCAATTGTTGATGTGACTTCTCTACTTTGGAGTATCACATTATTTGTATTTATTTATTTAATTATTATTTATGAAGCAACATTGCTTTTCATAAGATACACCTTAATTTATATATAGCATACTCATAATAAAGGTTGATCAAGAGTAGATTAAAGCTCATATATAAGATTAGTGTTTATATAATTAGTTTAAGTAATTCAATAAACTAGTTTATCATATACTAGTGACTTAATCCACATAGAAGGAGTTTATAGTCTCTTATCACATTCATAGGAAACTTTATACTATAATTAATTTCAACATGTTCATGTGGTTTCATCAAGTAATTAGACCAATTTTGATTTCAAAGTATAATCACATGGAGATTGACTATTCATCATTTAAGTTGACCACTTTATTGTATCTCTTAATTAATTAACTACTCTTCATTTTTATGAACCTAAGTTTGAAAATAATAAAAATTATATGTCGAAGTTATTATTATTATTATTAGAGTTTATTGCTAATATATAATATATATAGTCATAGATCGTAGGAGTATATATATATTAGTCATATAGTACCATGTATAATCTTTTCTAATCATCGTCCACTTAATTTATTTTTCTTTTTCAAAAAGTTAATAAATAATTTTGTTTATTTAGGAGAATAATTTTCGGAGCCTATGTACATAAAAATTAAAGGGTTTCACGTGAGACACGAGATTGACAAGAATAGTGAGCATTGGTGTTTTTTTCTTTCTTTTAGTGCTTCCTTTAGTTTTCCTACTTTATTTTCTTTTCTTTTTAGTGTCTTCCTTTTTCATGTCCTTTGTTTTGTTATATCTTACAACTCATAGCTAGAATGAATGTATAGTGTTATGGTGATGCATCAAAACAGGTCTAAAGATATATAGATCATAATTATTCATAAAGTTACAAATTAAATAGTTTGTGAGGATATATAAGGGCATATTAATAAATAAATATAACATATATACACCAATTATAATTAGATTTTTATTTATTTGAGGTATCTTGACTTTGCTCAACTATTCTCTCTTATCCATTGACCCAATCTAGAAGAGCAAATGAACAATGAATATATAGTGAGAAGAGTTTTAACTTTTTCAATAAAACTATTTTAACATTCATTATTTCGTACATCATATATACTACATATAATCTATTATCATTTATTTTTATGGAACCTTCACTTATATACTTTTACTTTTATTCTCCATCCTTGAATATAATTGAATGTTTATGGACATCTGAAATTTGAATGTCAAAATAGTAATTCTCCAACTTTTTTCTATGAGGCTCGATCCTAAATCTCTATGTAGAAGTTCTTAGTCCATCACCTATTCTTTATTACTTTGACAAAAATTTAGTGACAACAATTATAATTAGATACATACAGTGGGTATGAATGCATGATTGTTCAATAGTATAATCATGTTAATATAAACTAAAATAAAATAAAAAGGAGTACAAAGATATTGCTTGTGGAATTCATGCTTCTTCACTTTATATGATGGGCCATCACAGGAAACAGTGATTATGACTGAAAGTCATTATTATTATTATTATTATTATTATTATTATTATTATTATTATTATTATTATTATATTAAAGCAATTAATCATAATTCTTGGTTTTTTAATATAATCTTATGATAATAATTGATTTTTTAATGACTCAAATATATAAATTTAAATATATAATTGTTTCTATTCATCATTGGGTTGAAATGTAAAACCACACTAAAATAAAGTTCATAATTCATCTAATGATAAATATAAAATAATTGTCAGTATAGAAATTGAGATTTTTTTTTGTACACTCAATATAACACCTTAGTTTTATGAGTTATACCTTATCAACATTGTTGGAATAGAGAACAATAGGACCATATATATATATAAACTCATTCTTTATATTTAAGCGAAGTTTGCATCCGATCTAATTACATATTGATGATGAATATTGGAAAACAATAATTCGAATAACATTTTTCTTCGTGCAATTTCTTACTTACTTATTTATATATATTATATATATATATATATATATATATATATATATATATTGTATTATTGTGTTTGTGTGCAACAAAAGTAATTAATTAACAACGACTTTCAATCTTATGGTCATGTACGTAGTCCACAAATAATGTAATTTTCCAATCAAGGACATGCACAAAAAGTTGATGATACAAAAGCATTGTTCCAATTTAATAAAAAAAAAAAAAGAAAAAAAAAGTAATCTTTATATCAACTCTCAATAAAATTTATGAAACTCATAAATGAATAATAACATTGCCATATATACAATGAAAAATTAGTTAAAATAATCCACATGTTATACACAACATATATTATATAATGTGTATAACATATTTTACATGTTTTACACAATATATATCACATACTTTGCACATCACGTATCACACGTTATAAAGAAAAACGATGTTATAACATGTGATATATGTTGTGTATAATTTATTGGTTATTTTGACTGATTTTGTTTTTGTTATGCACCAAGATTTTCTCAAAGAATAAATTAAATAAGTATGTTATAAATAAAGTTAATAGAATTAAGTTTACATATGTAAAAATAAAATGTTCAAACTATTAACAGATGCCAATCTATAATAACTTAATCTTTTAGATGAGATGATTTTTTAACATGATATTAGAGTTTTTTAACCAAGTTTATTAAGAATAAGAAGACTAGACAAATTATATGTATTGCTTACACTTTAAATTTAAAAGAGGTATTCACATATGCGAAAGAAAATGATAGAATATAAAATCATTAATGATAGAGAAGAACGACTATCACTAACCATTATGATCAGATATTTTATGTTTCTTTTTTTTCTTTATTAATTTTTCTATCATGTTTATCTTTTTTATGTGCAATGAAACACTATTATTATTATTCCATGGTCTACTTCTTCTCTTTTATCTTAGTGATTGCTCTTACCTTTATTTCACTCTTTCAGCTTTAATCTCTTCTTCTTCCATCATCTCTCTCCTTCTCATAGCTGCATGAAAGTCATTCTTCTTTGAAGGAAGCTTTAATTTTACTTCTTCTTAAAAAGAAAAGAAATTGCTATATTAGGAAGTGTTCTCTCTTTATATATTTAGGTTCATATATTGAAGAAGCTAAGGAGCAAATTCATGGTACTACTTATGCATATAAGGGTATATATGCATGTAATATTTTGCTCCTTTTTGTGTTTTGAAGAACTTGTTCTTAATTATTGGTAAGGAATAAGCTAACAAGGGAAAACATATATATAAATATGTTTACATGTACCATGCTATATATATATATATATATATATATATATATATATATATATATAAACCTTAGCATAGTAGTGTATATTATGATTAGTGTTTCCTATTTTTTCAATTCAATTTTTTTTTCGATTTCTTTCATTTTTCTTTGAGAAAACACACACATGATGCAGCAAGTTATTTGAACTTATTAGCATTTTTGCTTCATGCAAACTAAATACAAAGTCTTCTTTGTTTTCTTGTTTATTATTATTATTACAATTATTTATTTATTTATTTTTAAGAGAGTAGTTTTAGAAGGTCATGGTTCTTGTGCCTTGAACTTTCAAAGATGAATAAGATGTTTTTATAGATTGAATATATTTTGGTCCTTTATGCTTTTTATATATGTATATATATTATCTTATTATTCATTTAATTTGGTTCACACTATTTTCATGTTAGTTTGAAGAAACTCTTATATATATGTTTACTTGTTTAGAGAGTAAGTAAGAATATATATATCATGTTGATTTATTGTGAAGTAAAGTAAGAGAGCTTTCGTGCTCTAAAATTTTTTATCTTATCATCTTATTATATATAATTCAACATATATTATCTTTTAGTACAAAAATTTTAGTAATAATTATATATGGTTCCTATTTTCAAGAAATTCCTCCTTTCCCTCTCTCTCTCGTTTGTGTACTTCATGCTGAAGATTGATTATTTATAATTAATAATTGAATTAACTATATAAATAAATATAATTTGGTCGGTGTTATATTTTTGCATCTTTATATTACAAAAGTCATATAATTTTATAAACTATATAGGAAAATAATTTTATTGGAGGCAGGTTCAGAATCTTATATCTTAAGGCTAGGGAAGATATATACATTTATATATGCTAAGTATTGACTTGAAATTTTTTAATCTAATGTTTTTTCTTCTAAAAATAAGAGAAAGAAATAAAGTTATAAATAAGTGACTCTTCATTCACTACTTGTTACATGTTTTGTGTGTACTACTTCAGAAGTTGTAAGAAAAAAACAGTTTCTAATTCTTTTCTTGATTTTGCAGGTCTGAATCTCATACTGTGTTGAGCAAAGTGTTTTAATATTAAAAAAAAAAATTAAGCTTATATTGAAGTAGACTATAATCATGACTGCTGAAAAGGGACAGAAATTTGTGAGGTTTGTTTGCTTCATTTTTATGATTTTCCAAAAAGGAAAACAAGTTAACTTTATCTAATTTAGAATATGTTTCTCTAATATTAATGAATCATGATGATTGATGTTACTATAAAATTTACCACTTTAATGTTGCATACAAGATAGGGGTTATAAACTTTTTTCTGTATGTAATTTTACACATAAAACTTATGAGTTTAATTGTGATTCACTGACAGTGTAAAAAATTTTACACTGATAGTCAATCACATCCGTTGATTTGTGTGACTTTTTAGTTAGTGGGTGATTGAGTTAAAGACTTTTACTGATGTGTCAATCCATGATTGAATGTCAGTGTAAAAATTACTTTACACTGACAGTGAATTGAAATGAAACTCTAAAACTTATTCATAAAATTCTAAGTATGACACTAATAATGTACCAATTATTGTGTCTTGCACTTCAAGTTACTTAATAACTTAATGATTGGTTCATTCATAATTTTTCATGCAGATTTGAGGATTGGAGATCAGAATCATCTGCAAGTTTTGAGAAGAGTGATTCATTCACTGATGGATTTCTGAAAAAAGGATTGAAATCAAGTTCAAGTTCTCCAAGCAATGATGGGACAAACAAAAAATTTGGTAGTAGGATCAGAGTTCTTGATCCGCAGGGTCCTCTGCTTCAGAAATGGAACAAAATCTTTGTGATAACATGTGTTATGGCAATCTCTGTTGACCCTCTTTTCTTCTATGTACCAGCTATCAATGAAGAGCAAAAATGCCTCAATCTTGATCAGAGATTGAAGATCACTGCTTGTGTTCTTCGCACCTTCTTCGATCTTTTCTACATTCTTCGCATAAGCTTTCAGTTCCGAACCGGTTTCATCGCCCCTTCTTCGCGCGTGTTCGGAAGGGGCGAGCTTGTTGATGACATTGGTGCCATAGTTAAGAGATACTTGTTTTCTGATTTCATCATTGACATTCTGTCAATTATTCCTCTTCCTCAGGTATGCTATACTGCATAAGACACCGTGTCCACTCACTTTCTGTCTAGGGGTCCATTACCCCATCTAGACAGAATGCGAGTCGGCACAGTGATGTAACATCTTTCTAATGTTTCTCATTGGCTACGATATTTTGTTTAAACTCTAAACCATTGACGTTTATCACCTATAAAGATATAATTAGGCCCATATGAAATGATTCTAATGACATTAAGCTATTCTTAGGATATGTTTGGTGGGAGGATAAATATATATAATGGTGAAATTTCCTAAATTTAATTATATGTGTGAAATACTTAACTTTTTGTTTTATTAATATGTTCAAAATTAGATGGTGGTGGTGTTAGAATACTCAGTTCCACGTGAGACAAAGAATTTGTTGAAGTACACAATAATAGCTCAGTATGTGCCAAGGCTTCTGAGGCTATATGTGTTATTCAAAGAAGTAACCAGCACTTCTGGCATACTCACTGAGACTGCTTGGGCTGCTGCTGCTTATAATCTTTTTCTCTACATGCTTGCAAGTCATGTGAGTTCATTTTTATCACTCACTACTCAAATATGCTTTATTTCTGTTCTACTGTTTGCAATCGGAATTCGCTCCGGTAAAATAATTGTTTTTTCAGTTTTCATTTTCTGTTTTCGACCAGTTTTGTTATTTCATGATTTTTTTAAGGAAATAGTGAAAACTGAAATACGTTGTTTTCATTGTTTTCTGCACTAAAAAAGAAAAACCGAAAATCTAATCGAAAACTGGAAATGAAAACCGAAAACTATTTTCTGAAGCTAGGAACATCTTGAATTTGGAGTTATTACTTAATATCCAAGCATGTATGATGCAAAGTTTTATTATGATGACCAAGCTAAGCAAGAACATTTGATTTGGCATATTATATGTATAGCAGGTAGTTGGAGCTTTCTGGTATCTGTTCTCAATAGAGTCAGAGGTTAGGTGTTGGAGGCAGATTTTGCAGCTTAACAATATATCTGATGGTTTTTACCTTAGCTGTAGAAGAAGTAACTCACAACAAGTTCAATCACTCTTGAGTAGTAATGCTTCTTGCCCTTTCACTGAGATTGAGAACTTCACAGATCCACAAGCTTACAACTTTGGAATATACTTACAAGCCCTACAGCTTCATATGGTTGAATCAAGCACAGATTTTGCTCACAAGTTCTTTTTCTGCTTTTGGTGGGGTTTTCGCAATCTAAGGTTAGTTGGTGAATAAGTAACCGTTTTTGTTCTTGACTCACTTGCAAGATTCAGGTTCTGTGAACAATGAACTTAAACTGATTCATGTAGCCGACTCCACATAGTGGGATAAGGCTTGAAGTTGTTGTATTTCTATACATTTGTCATTCATTAGTACTTATGACATCTTACAATTTAGACAAATTCTTAGATGTTTTAGAGGGAAAAGAGTGCTTTTGATATTCAATCAAACTAATGTTTTGAGCATTTATGAGTTTAGGATTTAGGGTTTAGGACAACGGATCTTAAAAGCATTGCTAAAATGATGTTTTGTCCAATTTCTGCAGTTCTCTTGGGCAAAACCTGAGTTGTAGTACTTATATTGGGGAGAATATCTTTGCTATCTTCATTGCCATCTTTGGATTGGTTCTGTTCTCATCACTTATAGGAAACATGCAGGTAACTCTTTGATTAGGACTAATGAGTATATAACATGAGATCAAATAATCATATATCTTAGATGTATTGTGTTGTGTTGAATTGAACATTGTTACAGAAATATCTGCAATCTACAACTGTAAGAGTTGAAGAGATGAGAGTCAAGAGAAGGGACGCAGAGCGGTGGATGTCGCACCGTATGCTACCGGACAACTTGAAGGAGAGGATCAGAAGGTATGAGCAATACAAATGGCAAGAAAATAGGGGTGTTGAGGAGGAAGCATTGATTGGAAACCTCCCTAAAGATCTCAGAAGGGACATAAGACGCCATCTCTGCTTGGATCTACTCAAACGAGTGAGTATCTTTTATTGTCAGTTTTATATTGTCAACCAACCGTATCATATCTAAATTTTGAGGCAGTTATAATAAAAGTAAAACATTTTTCATGACGTGACAGTATATAATTGGATTTGGATATTATGCATAGTTTATCTACTTAGACTTATGAAATGAACATTCTATATTCCTAATGCTCTAGGTGCCAATGTTTGAGAGCATGAACAAACAGTTGTTGGATGCAATGTGTGATAGACTGAAGCCAGTCCTTTATACAGAGAAGAGCAACATTGTTTGCGAAGGAGATCCGGTCGATGAAATGCTCTTCATTATGCGAGGAAACCTTGCTACCGCCACGACAAACGGTGGGAGAACCGGTTTCTTCAACTCCTCTGTGCTCAAAGCTGGTGATTTTTGTGGAGAGGAGCTTCTGACATGGGCTTTGGATCCAAACTCCTCACCAAATTTACCTATCTCAACTAGGACAGTACAAACCATATCAGAAGTTGAAGCTTTTGCTCTTAAGGCTGATGATTTCAAGTTTGTTGCTTCTCAATTTCGCCGCCTTATTAACAGCAAACAGCTCCAGCATACTTTCAGGCAAGGCTTGATAACATTTTTCTCCTTGATAGTGCATCATTACATTACATTCTTCTATTAATAGTGATAGTGTGAGATGTAGCAGAGGGAAATGTGGGATTATGGTAAGGATCTTAGAATCTAACTCCATCTTAAAAATGAAAATAGTGTAATTTGTATGTTTTTACTTAGCAGTTTAAGTTTTTAGCAGAAATGGTTAATATTAAAACTTCTATGACCAAGTGGTTTAGAGTTCACTCCTTAAAAGTTAAATTTCAGCACTAGGACTTGTGTGTTGCTCATGTTAGATATAAAAACCATTCATTCATGCAAGTTTATGACACAGAAGAAAAGAAAATATGCTGTTTCATAAGCCTAATTCAGCAATGTTTCTTTCTTCAGGTTCTATTCACTGCAATGGAAGACATGGGGGGCATGTTTCATACAAGCAGCCTGGCGCCGGTACCGGAAGAAGAAGGCCGCGAGGGCATTGCGCGAAGCAGAAGATGGGACGGCTTCTTGTTTCCCAAGTCAAGATGGATATGACTATGGTTCCTCTCAAGATGGTTATGGCTCCTCTCTAGATGGTTATGGTTCCTCATCAAGCTTTGCTTCAACTGTGTATGCAAAAAAGTTTGTATCCAATGCATTAAGACCCTTAAGAACCGGCAAACGCAACCGAGTTCCGCCGACACAGAGGTTACTTCCTCTGCTTCCTCAGAAGCCAGCTGAGCCAGACTTTACCACTCAGAAAAACTAAGGGTGGTTTTGTAGTTTCAGAACCTTTTATCGCAAGTATAATTTTAGATGGAGCAAAGAAAAAACTTGAGATCGTGTGTATATTCAACACTTCTATAGCAATTGTGTGTGGAGATGTATTAACTAGCTAGTATTAAAAAACTTCATATAACTTTTATGTGATATATGTGAAAGTTTCTTGTGAAGGGCCAAGTTTTTATAAACTCTTTTGGATGAATTTTGAATCTGATGCCACTAAAGCCACTTTGAAACCATTATTAACATTTAGCAAGATCTCAATGAAAAGTACTAACTTTGAAGGTGTAAAATGATGCTGGTTCTATGAAGGCCAGAGACATAACAATATTACATGTACAAGAGATAAAAATGAGATCAAAACAAATCCTTCACCATCAATCATGGGTAGCTGAATTCTTACAAATACAGTGTGCTTCATTATTATTGTTTTCTAACTTCTCTTTTTCTTTTTTTCCTTTATACCTATTGACTTATGGATCTGATTTACAAAAAGAACAAAAAAGAGAAAAAATATTATCGGCACATATTTTAAATTAAACACCCGTGTCGACTCACATCTCATCCATAATTACGTGAATCATCACATGTACAAATAACACTCTCATACTCGGAACACAATTTTTATCTCTCTAACCCGGTTAATAAATAGGTAAATTACACCGATCTCTCTTGAGGTTAGCTGAAATTCACCTACATTTCTTCTACGAAATGTGCTAAAGTGATTCATCAGTTTATAAAATTATAACATTGATCTTGCATGAAAAGTACACACCGACCTCTCCTAAACAATGCATTCAGGGGAGTCAATATCATATCGACAAATAGAGGACACATGAATTTCAGCGAATCTAAGAGAAAAGACAGTGTAATTTACCTTGAATTGATTAACCAATCAAAGGGTCACCAGACACATTATGATGATGATGATGATGATGAGCAGGGGAAGGTGAAGGAGTAGGAGTGTTGCGGCAAACAGGGCAAGTGCTATTCATTCTAAGCCATTCATCAATACACTCAGAATGAAAGCAATGATTGCATTCAGGTATGCATCTTATGGTCTCTTTAGAGTTATATTCTGACAAACATATCCAACAAGTTCCATCATTAGGACCTGGTGGAAGCCTTTTACTCTCACCAAGAACTAGCTTCTCATATGACTCTATGGTTGATTCATCAAGACCATTTGTGGTTGTGCTGATAGAGATTTCTGGTTGTGGTGTTACTGCAGAAGATGGTGCATGTCTATTCCTTATAGAAGAAATATGGACCATTCTGTCCTTGTAGCACACACATATTGCCATCACTATAGCAAATGTTGAAGCTGGCCCAACAATGCATAGTGTGATGATTCTGAATATTATGAGTCCTCTTGAAGTACCTGAACAAGATTCAAAGCCAATGAACACAGAAGTTTAAGCATAATAAAATACAACAATGTTACCGGAACAAAAAACAACAATATGGATTAATTTAGGGTTAATTACATGGTATTTGATAGGAAAAAGGTGGACCACAAATGGTCCACTTGTTAGGAAATGGGCGACCCATCGTGATAAAAAAAGTATGAAATCGTTAGAACAAAAGGAAACAACTATTCTACTAAATGTAATGGACTTTACCGTTATCAACTATTCAACTACTCCACTTTCTAATAACCTCTCATGAAAAGTTCATTTAAAAGAGATTAATGTCATCGAAATAAATAGAAGGTAACTAGACTTTATTTCATCAAATCTCATGAACGTCAGTATTATTTATTTATATTTTTTATTATAAATTAAAGTTGTTTGATCAATATCAATAGAAAAACAGATTTTTTTTAATTTATTTTTTACATTTGAGAAGTAGGTTTACTTATAATTTTATCACAATACAATACAACGTATAACATTAGTATTGACTTAATATACAGCCATAAATCTAAAAACTAAAGTAAACAATGATTTAAAAATTAGTTCAACTTGTAACATTAATAAAATATAGAATATAGACTAAAACCACCAATTAAATTACTAAAAAATATACATCAATACAATGATATCAGTTTAGTTTTTAATATATTTTCTATATCAGTTTAGTCCAAAAAGATATATATGTTATTTATATTACTTTGGTACCATAATCTTTAGCAATATAAAAATTAAAATAATAGTAAAGTCACTTCAAGATCGTGATCACTTGGATATACCGTGTTAATGCTGGCTTGCAGCTATGGTTAACATACGTAAGAATTTGGCTTGATAGTTTTAACAACTAATCTGACTTATGTATTAAATAAAAACTTGAAAGGGTACTAACAAGTGTACGAAACTACAAATGAATTTGATTAGCAAAACAGAAAAAAAAATATTATATTGTAACTAATTATCGCTTCACGTATCATTTTCCAACTATGAGAATTATCATCATCTATTTTTTTTTCTCTAAATTTTTAATAATAGTTTATACATTAATAAGCCTTAATAATGATTTGAAATTTTTTAGTTTGTATACGTACGGATGGCTCTGACAAAGCATTGTTTAATTTCATTAATTAATTTATATAAATGCCAACATGCAAATCAAAATCTTGAAGTCAACAGGTATAAATAAAACAAAAAACTCCCCCACGGTTGTGTCATTACTGATGTTAAACCATTGACCTAAATATTATTTTAGTAACTACTAATTTCTTGCAACTTAAGCATATTGTTGGCACCTAAATTTGGCATCTCCAGTGAGAATTATTATCTCCAAGTTGCCATTGTTTTCTTATAGTCCTTCAAACATGCTAATTGGGAATGCAAAATGCTAAATGAATGAAGATATAAGATAAACATCTTTAATTAAATCAATAATATTTACATACAAAAGAAATACGTCCAACTAGTATTCAACGTGTACGGTACATTATATGGAATGCGTGTTATATATTATATGGAATGTGTGATATACGTACATTGTTATACATATAGCATACATTCCATATAGTGTACAACACACGTTGGATACTAGTTGGACGTATTTGTATAACAAACATTACTGTAATTAAATTACCTGTTTGAAAATCAGAGGCACATTTAACTTGATCACTGGTTGTGCTTTCAAATCCACACATTAGCCCTTGTGATTCACAAATTCTGCAGTTAGGCTTGTTCCATGTTAATCTAAGATCTTGGCTAAGTTCATCGCTGATATTCCCAACATATGAAGAAGTTGAAACTGGAACTGAAACGTTTCCAATAACACTGCAAGACTGAGGCAAAGGATCATTGGCCGCCAAGTTCACTGAAGGGAAAGCTGATACAAAGCTTGTGGAATTGCTGAGACAATCGATGGGAACGAACTGCTTCGTCGTCGCGTTCCTGGTTGAACAGCTGAAGAAAGTGTAGTCACGGCTCAAAGTAGGAGTGAAGGGAGAACCAGAAAGATTGAGGCGAAGACGACGATTGGGGAGGCAATGATCAGGGTCGTAGAGTTGAATCTGCTGTGTGAGATAGTCAATTTTGCGAACGTAGAATTGTCCAGAGAAAGGAAGGTTTAGAACTGTTTTGCTATCATTAGTACATGATAATTTGAAACCAGGGTAGCCACAATATGGATTTTGGTCAGATTCTAGTTGAAAAGGGAAACGAATAAGGATATCACTGTTGCCACAAAAAGAGAATTGGCAATCACTAGAGGCAAATATGATAGGGAAGATGAAGAAGCAAAAAAGGACCTTCAAGATGCCCATTACCTCTTAGATCATGTACAAATCTTGCAGTAGCAAAATGACAAGCTTATAAAGAAAGAAGAAACTGTATCTTAAACTCCATTTGAATTATAAAAGGGAGAAAAATAAAAGTCAAATCATATTTTATATTTGTATTAATGTAATAAAAAACTAAGAGAGACGTATATGCAATTAGTATTTAATAATGTCAAGTCAACTAATCAGATTAATCAATTCTAGCTTAATGTGTAAAAATCATTCGATTTCAAGGAAGAAGATACATCATACATGATACATCAATGTCTATATTAGGGAATTTTCTGGCAAAGGAATTCTTTGCCATTACCAAAGCTACATATTAGGAAAATGGTAAATGGTTGTAGAGTAAATTGTTATCAGGTGTAACCGTATAGTTTTTTTGTATAAAAATGTCAAGAATGGAGCTTAGAGGCTAGGATAGAACTACCCAACGCTTTTCTCAAAGATAGGGGTTAGAGATGAATCACAGAAGCTGCTGAGAGATTCTAATGGAAACAACTTCTCCATCAGTTCCTGCCCTCATAGCTTGGTATTTCACATTAATACCTGCTTATATTGAAAATTGGGGAAATCATGAAAAACAAGGTAAGTGTTTATAGAAAATAGTATAATGAAACATTGAATTCTAAGAGCATTGATTGATATTCAAGCATAGATCTAATTAAGAATCTGGGATATTTTAAGGAAAAAAGCCTTCTGACCTTCATTTTCTTGTAAATTAGTGTTCACAGCAACAGCATGGAAAGCAATCATGGCTTTGGGTTGCCAATCGTTCGGCCTCCCAATCCATGACTTGTAGTCGAATATCGCTGCCATTCAATTTGGAAATTAAAACAGATTGTTGTATACGTTTATGTAAAAGGGTAGGCAGTACTTATTCCCTACACCAACATTGGTTCTGAGGCAAATATTCTGAGAAGGATTATCTATGAATTCACTATTTGCAGCAGAGTTAGGATCATCTATCTGTAATTGAACCCTATTCGCAAAACACAATTTCCAAATATTTCTGGTTCTTTTGTGCTAAACAGAAGGTGATATATCTTAATGCACTAATAGAGACTTTTGAATAGAGGAAATTGGGTCCAAGTATCAGGAGTTACCAGAAGTGGATGAGTCCTCTAGGTGCTTGACATCAAAAATGGCACCAGCAGCCCCATCTGCTCGTTTTTTGATATCATGAGATCCTACAAGCTGGTACTCCCAGTTCCCATTTTGGTATCCTTCAGAGAGGAATAGCTCTATATGCCTAGCATCTAATGTCTGCATTGTTCCTAAATATATAATATAGTAAGAGAAACCTGTTAATTAATGTAAGTTTCATCTAGTCCCATTATAATGGCAAACTCTGGGTTTCCAACACAGTGGTAAATTGCAGTATAATGGGATACACAGGGCTGGTTGGATTGTGTTCAATTTACCATCACATGTATTCAGGTCACAGACCGGGCATCGCACGAGCTGCAGGTCTGAAAATTTAACCGTATCAGCAATTTTAGGTTAATTTAATACAACAGAGATTTTATGATGGCATAATTCATTTCTGTTTTGCTAAGATAATCATAAGGTAAAAGAGTTGACTTGGGAGGTACCAGCTATCCAGATTCCAGATTTGACGTTTTCTAGCACGCAACAACCTTGAGAAAGCAACATCTTTTCCATGGTTTCTCCTTTCCGTATCTTCCCCGGAAAAGACAGTCTCTCTGCCAGGATGGCCACTGAAGAATCAAAAGAAAAAGCGCCAATACGCATCCAATCTGATAGTACATATCAAAAACAGTTATAAAAGGTCAATAGTTTTGATTCCCCACTCTACTATTTTAGAAGTTAAACATATTGTAAGTTGTAACACACAATTTACGGTGGGTTTTCTATTTACTTCAGCAATTATATATGTACTATATAAGAATGAATCAGTCATTGGTTGAATGATTTTCCCCACCAAGACAATAACATTCTGCCCTACACTTAAAGAAAACTCAAACCTCTAGTTTCATAATCAGAAATGTTTTTTTAACCTCAAATCAAATGGCACGAATAATATATATATATTTCTTTTTTTTCATATATTATTACAATCAAATCTTAATTCCTAATTTCCCTATCAAAAGCAAAGTCCTAATTCCTAATTTGAATCCAAATAACTGGACTATTTCATAGAAGGAAACATAAAACCAACTCACCAATGTGCTTCTCCTGCTGACGAAACATATAGGAGTGGCTTCCATCTGCAATATCATCCAAAATCTAAGTTAATCCGACGGTGGCAGTGATGATATATCTAATATCCTCTTGTAATAATTAATCTTAAAATTGTCTTAATATAAATCTCACAAGTAATATAGGCTCTAATTTATTCAATATTCACGAATTACTACACCCATATTATATATGAATGTAATTGCAAATTAAAAGGATCAATTCTCTGTGTCTTTACCAAAGGCTGAAGTGTACAACTTGCTCCAGTTAAATGCGACGCGTGGTGGGGGTGGGACCTGAAGATCACGCAGGCACACGAACTTCCATATACCGTCATCCATTATAGCGCGGCGGAACCATCGGTTTGTTGCTGCCAGCATCACCAGAGATTTTCCATCCAGAAATTTAGCAATCTCTGTCCAAATGTCCTCGTCAAACCTGCTAGTTCGTCAATCAGAATTGTAAATTGCTCAGACAAGAATACAAAATAATTAATTAAACAAGAGAAAAGTACGCTAAATTGTTGAACAACTGATATTAGTTTTTCCTTTTATACAGATAAATAATTTTTACAATAAATTCTGAGATTAATTCTCATAAATAACTGTAACTATTCAGAAATGAGAATTGCACATCAAAATAGAAAAAATAATTAATTAAAACTTTATTCAACAGTATGATTGATGAATAGTCCTTTTCTCTTAATTCAGTCACTCTAATCTTGTCAAATTCTTATAATAACTTTGACAAATAGATTAATCATTATGCAATAGTATTACTCTTTGAAGCTTATTGAACATTTTGCACCAACACGAAGATGAATGGATTAGAAAACGACGATTTAAACGTTTTGAACATTTTCTATTTTAAGAATAACCGCGAAACCAAAACCAAAGTGATCGATAGAAAAACCGCGCGAATTGAAATAATCATCAAAGTTCGAGATGATGAAGCAGAAAATGTTTTCAAATCACAAATCAACACTAGCTGGTGATGCAGCTCTTTCTCGTTTCGTTTTCCGTCAAAAATCTCGCGAGAACACGATTCATTCAGCTAGTGATTTTCAAAAGCTGAGCTCGTTTTCTTCTCTATTCTATTCAATAGTTCATCGAGCAAGGAAAATAATCCTCAAAAACAGAGATCTCCGAATTAACGTACAGATCAGGGACGAGTTTTTGTATATTCTACTGATTAGTTTAAGTAGAAGCACAAAAACCAGCGAGAACGACACAATCAACCAAATCAATAACAGCACAAGTCAAAAATCATGAACAGCAATGGATCCAAATTAGGATCCGAACTGTATCTCGGAAACGCATCGCTAAGCACTCGATCACGTTTAAATGCAATTATGCTACATTCATACTCATAGATATATACATGTATAAGCGAGGGAAGTTCCTGAAATAGAAATTTGGAGGTTGAAAGAAAAATTGAGAGTACAGTGAGAGAGACAGACAGAACAAGCAAAGTTTTCACTGATTCATTCAAGTAGAAGCAGAAAAAACCAGAGAAAACGAAGCAAATCAGCTAAATCAGAAACAGCACAAGTAAAAAATCATGAACATCAACGGATTCATACGAGAATAACCGAATGGAGCTCCGATCTGTAACTCGATCAAGTGTAAATATGTAATTAAACGCAACATTCGTATATACATGTATGTATATACGAGCGAAGCTCTAGGAATAGAAATTTCATGGTTGAAGGAAGATTAGAGAGAGAGAGAGAGAACCAGGAGAAAGTGGAATGAGGGGAGAGGAAAGGAGGACGAGGAGAGGAGCAGGAGCATATGGTCTTGCTCCGCCGGATTCGCTTTCCCGGCGGCAGAACGCCACCGTCGGAGGAGGTGGTGTTGTTGAGGTGCTTCCCCATGATGCAGAAAAACGCTGTGAAATATCAGAGAAGCTGAAGAAGAAACAGAGCACTCTCTCTCGATCTTGACTCAATATACTCTTTTCAAACGCAACGGTTCTCGTGAGCTTCTTCCCACCGCTTTATATAGGCGCGCCAAAACCTCCCATTTCAAAAAATAAACAATATAATTGAAATAACAATTTTTTGGTCGTATAAAATGTATATATAAATATATATTTTTTAATTTTTTAATTGAGCAATATTTAGTGGAGTTCGTCTCCAATATGTGAGAAGTTCTCTTTTCATTTATAAATTGTGTATATAAATCTCAGATTTAATTTTCATATTCATTGACAATGTACAACTTTTTTACACAGTTATTTAATTATGTGTTATCACGTCAGCAATAATAGTGTTTTTCTCTCTCCCACTATTTAAAAAGTCATACAAACAGAATGTTTTGATTGGATGATAGTGTAAAATATTTTTACATTGTCAGTACATTAAAATTAAACTCATAAATCTCATAAATAATAATCCAATGAACAACATTCATTTTTTGCTTATGTTCATTTTTTTTGTTAGAATGTTTATATTCAATTGAATCTTATTTACTTGATAGTTGATACCTATTGAGTGTGGTTAGAACCATAAAATAGAGAAATAAATTAGTTTTCAAAATCAATTATAAAATACAAAGATAAAAGAAACAAATTGACAATTATGTATTTCTAAATTTTATGAGTTTTGAAAATTTTTTAATAAATATGATTTAGAATTCAATTCATTTCATTTTCATATTTTAAGAGTTTAATGTTAATTTACTGTCAATATAAAGTAATTTTACACATACATCAAATCATGGATTGATACATCAACAAAAAATTTTAACTCAATCACTCACTAACTAAAAAATCACACAAATCAATTGATGTGAGTGTAATGCATCATAATTAAACTCATATTTTAATCCTTCCAAAAAAACCTCATTATGTAATATGTTATCCTATTAAAGTAATAAATTGAACATGTTAAACAAATAAAGAAAAGAAAAGAAACAAAACGTAAACCAAACCATTCAAAAACTTTTTTGCAGATTTCTGCATGAAAAAATTCTGTATACTCATCATGTGTGCATTTATGCACATTTGTCGCCAAATTCTTCCAAATGTAAGAATTTGGAGAATATATACAGACAGGAACTATGAGGCAATTATAGCAAAAACGCCCCAAATCTAATTACCCTGAAGTTTCCTACTATCAACAAAACGATACTGAAACTTTAAAAAAATATATGAAAAAGAAAATAATTTACACAATCAATGCATACAAATGTCTACCCTATGGTTAGGTTAAAAATGCACTTTGCTCTAGTAAGTAACAAATAAAAAAAACAAATGTGAACCCTAGTTCATGAATTTCCTACAATTTGGGGCTCTGCAAAGGCAGGGAACTTTGAGTTCTTCCTGCTCATCTGGATCGAACAAGTAATCATACCTGTTGCAACATCAAAGCAAAAAAAGGAGAAAATCATGTCAGAATAATAATCAAAATTTTGATACCTAAGCAAGAACAAATTAAAAGATATCTGCAAACCGTACGTTAATTCTTGGCCTGCAGAAACATTGGTCTTAGCAATAAGAACAATCCGGTTCTCTTGATTACTAAAACTCATAATCCTTGCATAGCAATTTGGCATGCACTGCACCAAAAACCAGGTCCAATATTATTATTATCATTTCAAACCATATATATATATGAGGAGGGATCCACTTACTCCAGGAATAAGTCTTTTATACTTACTCCATCAAATAACTTTCGATAAACATAAAATTAGATCAATCCAACCATTGAATTTTATGATATTATCTTGATGATTATGCATATCAAATTTCAGAAAAATCAGACATAGATAGATATATTATCTACCACTCAACATTTACATATATTTTCAAAACTATATTATACGTCGAAATAACATGAGATGATGAAGCATCAAATTATATTAAAATTTTATGAAATTTTATACACTTGATCTATGTTTCGTAAATTAATATTTCAACGATTGGATTAATCAAATTCATTGTATATATAAAGTTATAAGATGGAGTAAGTATATCAAGACTTACTCTTGGAGTAAGTGGATCCCTCCTCTCTCTCTCTCTATATATATATATATATTCAAACATACAATACTCAGAATCAACAAAACATTTGCCACATTTTTCTATTTTTCCATAGAAGAAAAATCCCATTAGAAGAGAAGAAAGAGATAAATGAGGATAAACATCCTCACATAGATATAAACATTTGCCACATTTTTCTTCTTTGTTTTGGCATCGAAGAGGAACTAAAGTACAAGGAAACCAAACTAGCTTCTCTGTATAAAACCAGATCAAGTTCATTCTAGCAGGCGAATGCAATCTGAATTTTTATTAAAGAAAACAGAGAGCGAAAAACGGCATAAAGTAACGGCCGAGTTCAGTAATAACTTACAGAATGGTTAATTAGCCGCGCTATATTGCCCTTGTGGGTTGCATCGATTACCACCTCTTCACTGATCTTGAACAGCTGTGTAATATATTTTGTTTGTTTTTAAGATCAGGAGTAAATGAATTCTGATATTAACAGAAGCATTGGATGTAATGACTTAAGCCCATGAAGATAGCTCAATCCAACCGACAAGGTCATTAGATGAGACAATCTCACGACTTAACATTGAAAATAAAATTCAACAAGAGACTCACATAGCAATCTTTGCCTTCTGAACGGTATTTTGCTTCCCTCAAATCAGCAACACTGCGCCTTACCTGCTCACCACGATACTCGGCAACCTTCAAACGAACATAACAAACATGAACTTAATATCTCCAGAAGAAACAGCAACAAGGTAATCTATCTTATGCTTCATTGACCATCTTAAAAGAAGAAATAGCAAATTACCATCTCTCCTTCTTGTATATCTCTACGAGCAAAGAGACCCCATCCATGAATACCTGATTTACCAAAGCAAACTCGAAGATTCTCCGTTTTCTGAAAAAGGGAACATTAAAAGATGAATACCTGACTTTAACTTAAAAACAGGAGATGTGATTTTACAAAAAGTGAAGTAATTAACTGTAGCAAATGGAATTAACCTGTAAATGGTGGAGACGTTCCTTGAAAGAAGTAAATACTTTAGAATCTTCACCATCCTATAACAGCAAGATTATAAGATATAAAATTTAGTTTTTCCATCACATACTACAATCACAACCAACTCAAAAGGAGTAGGTTATCTATGTGGATTTTTCAAAAGAGTTTCAAACAAATATCATGTGAAGAACACTTTGGCATGAAGTTTACCTTATATCTATTCAACTGAGTTATTGCACTTAAAGAATGATGGCTGGGGCCCCTCGGCAAGTGAATTATTGGCATATCAGCCTTCTGGCAATATAGCAGAAAATGAATTGAGTGAGACCAAATTGAAAGAAAAATAGATAATGCAAGTAATTAACAGGTTTGTATAAAGTACAAACACTAAACATTAATGAAGTAATGGCATTGGATGTAACAAAAACACCAGAAGTGGTTGGCTATAAACAAAAACAGAACACTAGACAAACAAATATATTACTGTGGCCATAGTTTATTTAGAATCAACACCTTATTAGGAGGTCTTCGGTACTCACGACATCTGGCAGCAGAAAATGGCTCAACCTTGTTACTTTCAGAGGTTGAAGATTCAATAAGCTCCACATTCTTTGATGGGACCAGCCTTGATCCCCTAAAGCATCTCCTATGATTTTCTAGTGAGTTTCTGGGAGAGAAAACAACACCCTGGGGAGAATGGACAACCAGAACTGATTCTGGATCTGGGGCCCTGAAATGGAATTAACATGTAAAGGCACATTATTTAACGGAACACAACAGAAAAAATCATTAAATACGTGTAAATCACCATAACTCAAACCTGTGAACTGCACAGAATATTAGCTTCTTTGTTATTTGAGTCCCATTCTTCTCCATAGAATGCAACTGTTAATTAAAACAAAATTAACATATTTCTCCAGCTCATATAATCAATTTCAAACAGCCATAGGAGTTATTTATTTAGGATGATATCATAAAGGATGCTCCTGCTCTCCAAAATGAAGGCAAAGATTCCAAGAGAAAGGGGAAAAAAAAGACGAAGAAGAAATTACAGTGCCAAATTAATCTAGTCCTACTTAAAAAAAAAAGCATCAAACTTACTTCCATCCTATATCCTGCTCTTGATGCACACATCACATGGAAATAGGTACCACATTTGCAACAACTTGTACAGGAACCATGTCTTTGTTTACATATCACACAAGCCTGCAGCCACAATGACAAGAAACTCACAAAACATGAGTAAGAAAGAAAAAAGAAAAGAACCAAGTGATCACATAACAGCCTCACAAGTCACCACTATCTTACACAAATGGGAAAAAGAGAAGGTCTAATAGTGCAGTTAGGATAACCAGTATAAAATTACTTTTGAACAAAAAATATTGACATGATGAGTTTTATGTTTGGGAATAGTCATCCAAAAGTGATTTGTTTGGATAGCATAAGAAAAGTACATTACATTTTGGGTAATATTATAGTTGATACCAATTGATAAAAAAAGCCAATACAAACTTTTAGCCCATAGTTTTACCTTCGCAAAGGTATTAGGAGGTATTCTGAGGATTCCTATGGCAGGCTCCATGATCTCGTCATTTTGGAAAACAATTTGGGGTCGAAACCAAGCACATGTTACATGAACCCACAGCATCTCGACATCAGTTGGCTTTAGAGCACCTCCTACAAATAATTTTTATCCCATACAGAATAACAAATTAGCACTGGATTACCATGGAAGATAAATATAATGATACAAAGTCATAAGAACAATAAGTACAGACTGCCCAAAATACTAAATGTGGCATACCTTTTACAGGACAGAGGCAACACTCCCTCTCAACATCTGGAGTTTCACATACTCTACAGACCCAAGAAGTAAAATCCTGAACATTCTTAGCACCATAGCATTCTTGGTGGACTCCTATTTGGCACCTGCACAGTGAACAAGAGAACACATTCATTAACATTTCTACCTTTAAGCCCTGTAAGTTATAAACGAAACACTACACAACCCCAATTTAGAGACAAAGATCGTGGATAGTAATGAAAACACCTGTTACAGATAATAATTTTATTATCTTCCCAATCTTCAACCCATCTGCAAACAGCACATCTTTCTGTTGTCCACTTTACATGAACTGGTTCATACTTCTCTGTGACAATAAGGTATAAGTAAAATAAATCTCTGCTTTTAAAGATATATTCCAGAGAAAGGATGCATCTGCAATGTACCATAAGAACTGACCACCTAAAAAGTGAAACCTTCAATAAGTAAAGGTTTGTATGAAATGCAGAGTTACCTTGCAAAAAGCCAAGCACCTGCTGCTGATCTAACTGCTGCAGGGGAACCCCATCTTGTGAAATGTTCTCTATGATCTGAAGTAATTTATCATTTTTGATAAAAAATGAGAAGAAAAAAACAATACATAATAACAAAAAAGGACACCAAAAAGAAAGAAACAACCACACCCCTATAAAATACTATTTCATCGTACTTAGAGTACGGAGTTTTTCAGGGGGGAAAATGTATCATAGGCAATGTTCAAGAAATCCAAGTGTTAGACCTCGTACTTCATAACTGTTAAACTCATGCACAAAATATCACAAGAAAGATTTAGCAAGCCTCTAATATAGTGAGAATACAAACCCATTTTTCTAGTGGCAGCATCGTGCTTTTTACTTTCACACTATATTTCCATTTTTTGGCTCTGCAACCTGTATGCCTCTCCCATACACTCAGTGTCTGCTTCTGTGAACCACAAGAGCCACAGTTGCACATAACTCTGAAAGAAAATGCAATCCAAGCAGATCAATAAAATTCTTGAAATGATTTGCTCGAATGAGGCTTTTCTTTTTCGTGTTCCAAGAAGAAGTTAGAACAGAAACAGTTTTGCTAATACAGAACCCAATCAGATTGATAAACAAGTCTAGATTGAAGGTAGTATCTTCCAGAGAATCAAAAGAACATTGGATAAAAATAAAAACCAATGTGGTTGTCCACAAAAAATTCACACAGATAAATAATGTCTATGCATTAGAGGAAAAAGGCATATACAGTACACACAGAAACTCCCTTGGGAATTCCTGGGGAGCAAAGAGAAAGATAAAGATGGAAAGGTGGAGAGAGAGCATCTCAAGAAATATGGATTTCATAATACCAAATATAAAAAAATGCTTTGCAACATAAGTAGGAAGTCAAGATATTAAGCTCGGGTTATCAATCCCATAAAATGCAAGTTCTGAAGGCTTACAAATGAAGCTGTGGGATGTAAACTCCTTCCATGCCATTGCACACCACAATAACCTTCTCAGGTATATCAACAGGTTTTTGGCTATTCTCAACCGATCTGTTAGGAAAAAAAGGTATCAAATCATAAGATCTAAAGAATATAATGAAAAGCTGAGTACCTCAAAATAAGAAGGGAAAAGGAAGCAACAACTAGTACATACTTGATTTTTGACTTGTATGTTTGTGATGCTGGTAATTTGCGATTGATGTTTCCCCTGCACTCTGGGCAATAGTAATCTATATTCTCCAGATCCTGCAACAAGAAACAAGTTGTTTAACACTACTTTGTGAACTTGGGAAATTAAAATAATAATGATAATAATCCAAGAGAGAAGAGTTATGCAATGCCTTAATTTATGAAGAAAAAAAAAGAACCTTGAAAAGTTTGCCGGTAATTTGATCGCATTCAGCATGCACCCAAACATTACAACCGTCACAACATACCTGATTCAAATAATTCAGCCCCAGAACGTATCAGAATTTGAGTTCATTCAAACAAGCATATATAAAAAATTTAAAGAACATAAACCTAATTGAAAAAACAATCTCACCCAACTCCCACCATCTGAATGGTGCCAAATCTTTTTGCAAATGCCACAGTATTGTTTTGACTTTTGTAACTGTAAGAAAGAATAAAAGATTTTGAAAATCAAATGTCTGCTAAAAATTTATTTTGTGGAAATCTTGAGAACATTCAAAACGATTCATTCCGCAAAACCTTAAAGCAATGTTTGCAATAAAATTGAGGTGCACCACTTGGGTCCTTAATCTTCTTCATGGTTTTGCATGGCAACAATAAAGCACAGCCAGCACAACATATTGTGTCCTGCATAATATATTCACAAGATAAAAATATACAAGCAGAAAGAGTCAGAAAGAGAGGCAATTTTTGTTCCTGATAGATTCAAATCATATGACAACGATATGATACACCCACGAATGATAACATAACATGTGTGTGCCTTAATTTTAACCTTTGATGCTTGATTAACTAGATTGTCACAGACTACTCACTTTTCTACTGCATAATACATAATGTGTCATGTTCGAACATGAATTCATACTTCAAAGCAAAACACCTATATGAATCTAAGGGACAGGGACTGCACCTCACGGTTTAAACAAAAAATAGGTGATTTGCTATGTAATTTAAAAATAATAAGAAAAAAGATAGCTTGTCTAAATTTTGCCCCGTAAATATTTGTTTTTGGCCTCCTGAGGTATTCTCTTTCTAGCTCTATCCCTCACAACAATTTATCGTACCGACTTCTTAGTCCTTCCACCAAAAAGAAAATTTTATATTGATTTGCTAACTAAAACCACTTTTCTATGCAAAACAAAGCTAGAACTGCTCTCATCTACCCATGACAGATTTACAGTTTAGACTGTAGAGAACAAATTAAACGAAATTAATCTCACCGGATCCTGGCCGTAATATTCCTTCTCAACAAATGAAGCTGGGGCCTCTACAAGCCCATCGGGATGAGCTTTGAAATCAGTTACTTCCTCCATTCCCAATTGCGAGTTCAGAACACCATCTGCTGCCAACCTTGCCTCCTCCAGGGCCATACGAAATTCACTTGGTTTGCTCTTGTACAATCGGGTCTGCCCCTGGAACCTGAAGGTACACAAAAAATCTTGAGTGAGTAAACACCCAATACTCATGCAGGCATCCAAAACCATTTGACCACACACACCTTTCCATGAATTCAGAAAAGGGGAATATCATTCCCTGCTTCACCCAAGCATAGTCCTGCCGATCAACAACATTCTTTCAGTTTCCAAACCTAAAACACATAACCTAAAAAGTAGAGACAATGACACGGACATGGCATATATATGTCTATATAATTAGTATTTTTTATTAAAATTCCTGTTATGCCCTGTCATATTAGACACGTCTCGCGATGTGTTTGGCATGTGACACAATGTGTCTAGCGCGTGTCCGAGCTCAACTTGTTTTTTTCTGTTTCGAACACATACGAACACATGTCGAACACGTCACCGTGTGTTGGACACGCTTTAGTATAGGTGTGTCCTTTATACCTCAAATTTACTACCATAGAGAAACATTGTTTTAAATTGCAGATTTCCGCCCACCTCAATCACATATTCACAACATTTTCAGCAATGACAATAATTACAACAATGCAGCTGCAACCTAACCAATGCAACACATAATATTCAGAGAGAAATTTACCCTTTGTGTCCCGTTTTTGGAGAAGCCAAAGAACATGATGCAGAGCGCACCGGGAACGCAGCAGCTGAGGACCGAGTCTGGGGCCTGCAAGATGGGGTCAATCACCACAGCAGGCCAAGCAGGGTACCTCTTCCCACACTTCGCCCAAATTATATCACCCAAAGAAAAATCCTCTGGCTTGTAAACCTCTTTCCTCCTCACACCAAAATTTCCACTATAGCGCTTCTTCTGGTCCATAGAACCCTCAAAACTAATCCCAGAAGTGTTACTCTCAGTCTTAACAAAACCATCTTTTTCCATTTCAACATTCACTTCTGAACCATAGTTTTCAGTATTATTATCACCCTTCTTCTTCTTCTTCTTTTGCTTTTCCACAAATCTCTCGTCGTCATCATCTTCAAAGCTATAATATGTGTCTTCCTCCACTTTGATCTCTTGGTTATTCCTCAAATCAAGAATAGAGTCACTGAACCGCGACGGCAGTGTCTGGAGGCGGCCACGCGAGGACCTCAGGAGGGGCGGCCGAAGCATCCCTTCACCGCCGCCACCACATGGTGGCGCCGCTTTACCGTTGAACTTCTCAGAATTGGAATTGGACTGAACCTCACCACCGCCATTCCAATATGATCCTTCGCTGCACCAAGAACCAGAACCGCTGCTGGAATCTTCAGCGGAAGCATCACCAACCTTACTACGCTTATTCTTCTGATTCGCCAAAAAACCGTAGCTCTTGTAATCAGGCTCCTCTTCTACTTCTTCAAGCTTGCACCGTTTCAGGATCGGCATTTTGGTTTTCATAGTACGGTTAATTATCATGTTGCTGTAAACCCTAATTTCACATCGGAGCAACACAGCATCAAAACTCTCCAACAATTCGGGAACGAAACTTCCAACGCCTGAGAGTTTTTCCTACCCGTAACACGTTCAAATCTCGAAACCTTGCAAAAACCGAAAAATTCAACCCGGAACCCCCGGAATTTCGAAACCAAAATCCTATAATCGAACAATGACGAGGACCAACCAACGGAGGAACGACGAAAAACCGAGTGAATCTTCTTCTTCTTCTTCGGTTTTGCGAATTCCCAGCGGTGGCAAGAGGATTGGAAGTTTTGATTTCGATCCACGAAAACGGATTAGGGCGAGAACGCGCGGAACAATAATTCCCGGGAAAACGTTGCGAGAACAAATTTTCCTGAGAAACAAACAATTTGAAATTGGCAGAAAAAATAAATAAATAAATAAACGAAGAAAAAAGAAGCAGAAGCTTGGGAGTTACGTGGTATATGTGAAGGTGTGTGTTTAACACAAGTAGTGGGGTACGCAAGGAGAATAAATTAATTGATTTATTTATAGGAAATCAATTAATAAATAATTATTTTATACAAAAAAATTATCAAACAATTTTCTTAACTAATTTCTTTTATCAATTTCATAATCTTATACATTCAAAATTGATAAATTTAAATGTAAATTTTGGACAAATAAGATCATTAATCTGACAAAAAGTTTCTCTATTTTTTATACTTATTGACTTTTCTAAACTAATTTAATAATTTTTTATTGAAATAAATATTTGCTTGTTTATATTTAAAATATTAGAATCACAATAAATAATAGTAGACTAGAGGTTATATAACTCCTTATATTTTTTCATTATTATTATTATTTAATTTCCAAGAATTAGGGAATGCCAAAGAGTATTGTAAGGTTCATAATTTTTTTTTTGGGTCTGAAACGTTTTAAACTTAAACTTACTTGAATATTTTGGGCCTAAAGCCCAAATAAAACTG